>CM043019.1:10556915-11156915 GCA_023690525.1 Holotrichia oblita | reverse complement strand
GAATCTCCAATTGATTGGCGTTGGTCTTAGAGATCGTTGCCGACGCCAGAAAGCCATATGTTAGAATCCGTCCTAACATCGTTTTATACAGAAGCAATTATCGCGAAGATTAAGCTTACTCTCATAATAGTCAGAGTCCACATTAAATGTAAATGGGTTAAATCCGAGACCACGTTTATAATGTTGGCAATTGAAGGCGAATTTGTACTTAGAAACGATGATGCTATTGTTTTTGTTTATTAACACTAAGTTATTCACTTTAAAGTCTGGTCCATGGTCCAAAGATACTCCCAACGTCATCGTTTTCCAAAAATGTTCCCATACAACATAAGAAGTACCAGAAATATGTCCAAATTTCAGGAATATATTAGGAACATTACAATTAAAAGGTTTCTGGATAATCTCTCAGACAGCTGACAGATTCCTTACCAGTTTTTGTTATTCAAAAATCATTTAAGCAGTAATAGTCAGTAGTCAGATTGGTGGCTTTGGTACTTTTACTTTACAACTCTAACTAAATACGGCTCCACAATCCATACCGCTTACTACATGTGGGAGGGTACTAAGAAAGTTTTACAATATGATGCTGCAATAAGTCCCGGTAGGCTGCTTGTTGCTATGTGCTGAGACATGTTTATACTTGCACAGTAGCCGCTGCGTCAAGTGTGTAGGTTCAGTGATAGGGTGAAGTGCCCGGCTGTTCCAATAGGTGCTGTTTATCTACGTCGTACAACTATCTTCAGGTGATGCTGAGAATTTTAAGGGAGACATTTCACTCTGGAGGATGCTGAAAGAGCGGGAAAGCCAGGAACGTCAGTTACGGAGGAAAACATTGCTGCTGTGTCGATAATGCTCAACGAAGATAGGCGAATAACCCACTAACGGATAAAGAAGACCTCAAGCCTAAATGCACTGGCAATTCGTTCGATTCTGCATGACAATTTGCATGCAAAGAAACTTTGTTGTCTTTGGATGCCGCATAGACTAACTGAAGAAGAGCAAGCGACACGTTGTGTGAATTGGTGCCTAGAGATGCTAAAAATGTTCTGTAAGAGATAATTTCAATATTTGAACAACATCATGACTTACTATTATGATGTGTCGACCAAGACTCAAAACAAAGTTTGGGAGGTCTTTGATGATAAGGTCAGAAGATTTCGACCTGTAAAAAAGAAAATGATGAGCCATAGCTTTCAAATCGACTAGAATTGTGGAGCGTGTCGTCTTGGACATACAAAACACAGTCATAGCTAAGTAGTACACAGAACAGTGCCTGGCTGAAGTCATCGAATCGATGAAAAACCTGCAGCCAAAGCCAAGGATGGACACTTGATTTTTCCATCATGACAACGCTCCAGCTCACCCTGCCCTTACTTCCTAGTGAAAGTTGCTAGAGCTGTTCCAAAAATTTGTTTCGGAGGATGGAGAGGTGTATTGAATGTGGCAGAAACTATTTCAAAAAAATTAAACCTGTATTGCAAAACTTTCCTAGTATGCTTACGACTGCAGTTGCAGTAGTAGTTTTGCCTTTTGTGATTACAAGATTTTACAAATTGCACATGGTTAAGTCTTCTTCGTGTTTCTTTATAAATAAGTTGTAATGAAGCTTCTCAACTCGGGTGTCTTAACGGTTGGAAGAAACTGGTACGACAGTTGTGTGTTCTGCTGTATCGGAGCCAATCTTGAGCCGTTTTCTGGAACGGATGGCAGAAGTTTATACGTTCTCCGGTGGAGAAACGTACGGTCCCTAGTTAGGACTACGAATGGGCCTTCCAGGCGCTGACAACTGCAACTGCTACTGGCTTGTCCGTCAACCACCTCGACCGACAACAAGCTTAAAGTCCTTCGAGCTGTCAACGTTTTCAACCAACACTTGAAAGGATATTTGAGTTCAGAAGAGAACTGATTATCCTGTTTTTTTTTCATTCCTGTGTGTAGGCAATAATGGCAGTTTCTTTTTGTCCCTCCTTCCCTCTAATAATTGGATGGGGGACTTGCTCGAATGTTTTCTTCCTAATTTAAGTATTTGTCTGGACCAGCCGTCTGATCGATGAAGAAAGGTGGCACCCCATTCTGTTGATGGTCTCATCTCGTTTTTTCCTAACTCATTCGCGTAAATCTTCTAATTTTAATTCCTTCTGGATGTCGTCGTTTCGTATGAACCAAGGAACGGTGCACCATCGTTTAACCAAGATCCTGGCGTCCTTTTCTGCTCTGGTGATCACCAGCTCGGAGCCTTGTATCCATATCTCTTCTCCGTATGTGCTTGCTGGTAGGAATACTGCTGAGTAGTCTTTTCCTCAGCGTCAGCAACAGACCGCTATTTTCTTTTAAAAGTGGGTACAGTTTGCCTAGTTTCTTTTTAGCTAGGACTCCTCTCCTCGTTGTATGCTTGGCCATCTTCAACTGACTGTCTAACGTTACCCAAGGTATGTTCCGCTGCTGTTGATCTTGATTGATCTTTTATTCCACTCAACAAACGGGTGCGTGGGGCGTTTCTTCCCAAAGCCTACGATTTCTGTTTTCTCCTGATTAATCTTTATCTTCCATTTCTTGGTATATTCTACCACCCTCCCGAGTTTTCTTTCCATCTTCTTGGAGCAGCTCTCGGTGTTCTTTCCGTGAATCACTAATGTCGTGTCGTCTGCGATTTGGTATACTTTCGTGTTTGGTTCAGTGAGTGCCAAAGGGAGTTCCCTGACGAATACATTGAAAAGCATCGGGGATAGCGGTGAGCCTTAGGGACGGCCTGCATCCATATTCTACTTGACTTCTCCGAATAGGTTGGATGTCTGTTGGATTGCTCCTAGATTGCGTCTGAAGCCGAACTGCGTCGCTGGTAAAGTTTGCCTGTCTTCTATGACCTTCGTTAGTCTGTTCTAAATCACCTTCTCTGTTATTTTGCCGAAGTTATCTAGGAAGCTTATCGGCCTTCTATTTTTCAATTTCTTGGGTTTTTTTCTCCTTTTAGGAGCATGGTGATTATAGCTTTTTTCCATATTCTTGGAAATGTGGATGTTGTAAGGCATGCGTTGATGATTCTTGTCAGTTCTTTGCGATTTGCTTCTCCCATAAGTTTGACCGCTCGCGTAGATATGTTATCCTCCCTCGGAGCTTTCTTTGATGACATGAATTTGATTATTCCTTCGAGCTCTGTTTGGGTAGCCAGATTGGTAGATTGGTATCTTTCCTCCGCCAATTGAATGGTCTTCGTCTCTGTTATTTCCTGGCATGTGAATTGGTTTTCTAAGAACACTGCCATCCTTCCAGCCTTTTCTTCATCTTGGATGAACCATTCCCCATTGTCCTCCACTGGTGCGTTGGATTGGGGTCTTTTTCCGAGTCTTTTGAGTATCGGCCACAGTTTTTCCGGGTTTTTTTCCAATTTCTTCGATTGCTTCTTTCTAGCTGCTCTGTGTCTTCGATTCTGATTATCCTGTGCAAAGCATGGCCCTTATATACCCGCCAGGGATATATCTTGATGATCTTAATGATCCTAATTCTGAAAATAAAACTTAAAATTTCTCTCAATTAACTAAAAGAAAATTGCAAAACTGAAATGTACTCTTCAATAGAAAACGGTTCGTTACAAAGTAACCTAGAGAAGTGTTTTTGTTTCTAGTATTGTAAACGAATCTCAATACATAAGTCTCTTAGCAGTTTGTCCAACGTAAAAAATTTGATTGTCAAGCTAAGTATTAATGTTGTATGTGTTATTGGTATTAACACTTCTTTCTTTCGCCCAGGTAGTTCTTCGATTTCGATTTGGTTATTGATAGGAAACCAATGAGAGCATTTAATTTAGACTCTGCCATCATAATGTGGAAGTGTTTAAGTGCAGAGATTGCTGTCCTCTGGTTATTGAACCGAATGCTTACTTGCTTTCGACGACCTTGGAAATTTGTCACTCACTTTCTGTTGGAGTTTAAATTCTATCACAATTATCTCCTGACATCCATACATTTTTTGCCAAAACCAAACGAGACAATCTCTATCTTGTTAGAAACAGGTTCTATTAAGATTGTCACGTCAAATGATGTGCCTACAGGCACCATTTTCGAAAACAGGTCTACCGTATCAAACGTTTCATTTAAATATAATGGTTGGCTGCACCGATCCGCGTTAACTGTACTCGTTGCGCTCTGATGCAAACCGAAGACAACAGCATCGTTTGTTTTCGCAACATATGCATTAGTAGTGCCATCTGTTCATCCAAAACCGCACCCTTTAGAGCGTTAAACGCACCGACAAGTATATACGACTTCATGCATTGTGTAACACGATGAACAGGTATTATATCTAAACAAAACAGGAATAAATATCCTGCGAATTTTCTAGATTTAACAGCACATAATCAAACCAGGTGACAATTATTTCCCCGAACACCTAAAATCCCAGCTGCGTCTCGCACGCGTAATACGTTTAAGTCTCGAAATACAAATTGAATATTTCTTCGAGAGTTCCTCGTAGATTAACCTGGGGGAATTACATTAAGCTCGCGAACACGCGAGACGGTTGGCGTTTCTTAGAAGCAGGTAGTCACAAAAAGGGTAGGCAAGCGTATATATCTACGCGTACACGCAAATTAATTTACGTTTTGCGAACGTCTGGGTGCCATCTAAAAGCTGTAAGGAAATTAATTTATCTAACATGCTCGCGAACGCAATTTTCCCCACTGCCACTACCGCATCAGATTTAACATGAATAGTACTTCCCCGCCGATCTTGTAGAGTTAAGCGGGGATAGTATTATAACTGGTGTACGAGTCAGTCCTTGTCCTAGGCCGCAATAATTTAGCTTGGTATTGCGATATATATAGGTCGTATTGTACATGTGGTGTGTACGTATCGACTGGTATAATACGTTAGAACATATACAATTGAGTATCCAATTTGTAACGGTCGGAAGGATGGGTATACTATGTCATGATGACGATGCAATTTCAGGATTTAATTCCCAATTGAGTTGAAATTTATGCTCCCGCGATTATAATCCTCTTAACGGTTTTCATATTCGACAGAGAGTCTGAATGCTGATTTAGATTACAATAGAACCAATTTCGTTTGCTAATTAATTAAGTACAGGAGAGCTAAAAGAGAAAGATTAAAAACAATTTTCGGTATTATGTATCATAAAGTGACAATTTGAATTTACCGCCAGAGTATATTTAATGATTGCAACAATGCTCACATAAGTCAATTTGAAATATTCACAAAAAACCCTTAATTTCCATTACAATCAAGGTTTTCAAGAAATGGTACCTACATTTTAATAAGAGACACTTATCTCTTTAGTTGTACGGTAGTACTTTTGTTGTTACTTCTTCATTTTATAATATTGTCATCATTGGTGTATTGATCTATACCTCTATCAATTATCTTGTAGAAATGGAGATCTAGATCGTCCCTCCAATCTATCTCAAAATGCTTTTTAAGTAAAGTGTCTATGGAGGATTTGTCTCCTCTCAAAGTAGTGCCAACCACTTGCGGCTCTGGCTTTAGTAAAAAAATCTTTTTACTTTTCTTCACTATAGATTTACTGCTGTCCAGGTCTGACCTGTAGAATATTTCGCCCATTAATATGATAGAATCACTTTGTTGGAGAATATGAACCTCATTGATTCATTGCATTTAAAGTGCCATTGGTTAGGTCTTTTTAAAACAAGATCATTCTTCATTTTCCAGTTACAAATCCTTCTTCTTTATGTTTCTTTCAATCAATCCAAAAATTCTATCTGATAGCAAAAATGAGTGGGCTACAACAGGAAACGTAATTTCCACTGTTTCGATGTGTCCAGGAGCTTCATTTGCTAACCAGTACATTATCATTGACATCATTGTAATATTTTTGTTCTGACCACCGCAGCCATCCGCAAAAAGTTGAATTTTCTGTATTTGCTTGCCAAAGTTGAAAACTTAACAAGTGTTTCATGTATTTTTTATGCTAATTCCACTGGTCTGACGTATTTTTTTATTCCAGCTATATTTTGAGAATTATGGAGTAAACTTGTATTTTTTTACACCCTGTATATTTTGCCATATTCGGAAAGAGTTTGTGTTTCTGATAAAAAATATATATAATTTGTTAGGTATCCCTCCACTACTTTCGGAGATATTTGGATATTTACTAAAAATACTTAAACAATTTTTACTATTTTACTTGTTCATTTTTATTTATTATTCTTTTTAATATACTTATAACAAAAATAGTGGATCCGACTAATATACATATGTACAGTGTGTCCCCCGATTACTGCCCGGAGAGGAAAATTTTTTTTATTTTTTATTTTACGTAGAAAAGTTATTCTTAATAAAAAGTTTTGCTTGTCGAAATAGCCACTTTGCAGCAAATAAATTTGAGCTATGATCTACAGGGTGTTCATAAATTAAGAATATAAGAAAACGGTTCAAGAGTGAAGTACATTCATGCTTGATGTAACAGAAAAACATTATAACAAAAAGTTGTTTATACTTAAAAAATAACACAAAATACAAAATTTGAAATCAAAATTAGATGAAAACATTTAGGCAATAGGTAGCACAGTATCTACATGATATTAAAAATGCGACAATGCGGCCATGAGAGAAACAATGGAAAGCAATCTACGATTGTATTATTTAATTGACAGCTCCTATTTTTTGTGGTTGTGTGTCATTTAAAAATTGCGTTACGAATAATTAAAAAATGTTAACTCTTGAACAGAAGATTTTTATTGTGCGCTGTTATGGTTTGGGCGAACAATACTCATATTCATATTTTGATTTCAAATTTTGTATTTTGTGTTATTTTTTAAGTATAAACAACTTTTTGTTATAATGTTTTTCTGTTACATCAAGCATGAATGTACTTCACTCTTGAACCGTTTTCTTATATTCTTAATTTATGAACACCCTGTAGATCATAGCTCAAATTGCTGTAAAGTGGCTATTTCGACAAAGCAAATCTTTTTATTAAGAATAACTTTTCTACGTAAAATAAAAAATAAAAAAATTTTCCTCTCCGGGCAGTAATCGGGGGACACACTGTATATATGAATATGGTAAAAATGTAATTAATTGTATGTGATTACTTAATAATTGAGATATATTAGTATAAGTACTACATTGATATTTTAATCCAGTAGGCTTTGAAAAAACTATCAAATTTCTAGCATTTCTAATTTGAAGTTTAATTAAGTCACTTAAATACAAAATAGCAGTTGATTCCACGCTTGTTACGAAAATGCCTCATAAATTTGAAAACTATGAAAAATTGGATATGATCCGTGCTTTTATCATCTGTAATGAAGTTGCAAATGATGCTGTAGCGCTTTATTTAGAAAGATTTCCGGAAAGACGACAACCGGAACATCGTATATTTAAAAGATTGATGTCTAGTTTAGAAGAATATGGATCATTCGAAAAGCGTAGGTCTAGAAAATATAATAAAGTATTTAGGGATGAAACCGAAATAACTGTATTAGCGAAAGTTGAAGCTGAACCTAGTGTTTCCAGTAGACAAATTGAAAACGAGTTAGGAGTACCGCGAAAAACTGCTTTGAATATATTAAGAAAAAATCGATATCATCCATATAAAATACGAGTAATACACGACTTATTACCAGGTATGTTTCATAATAGTATATTAAGTATAAAGAACGGCAAGGAAGTTTAACCGATCGAGGACAACTATAGCTTTTTTTTTCTGTAGTATCTCATATCTTTAAATAAGTATACAGTAATATTTTTTTTGTTTTCAAACGTTATTTTTCAGGCGATTTTGATCGGCGTATTACGTTCTGCGTGTGGTACATTGGAAAATGTACTAATGATCCAGACTTTAAAAGCAACATAATTTGGTCTGATGAAAGCAGAATTTCAAGTGATGGATTATTTAATCGTAATAATCATCACGAATGGAGGCAGACAAATGAACATCTTGCTCTTCGACAAAGACGACAGGGACGGTTTGGGTTTAATGTAATATGTTTTCTAAAAGGACATACATTACGTTATCAATTTTTCGATGACCATTTGACTGGACAACTTTATTTAGAATTACTAAGAAATAATCTTTATATTTTTGATAATCCATCCGTTTGGTTTCAAAACGATGGCTGTCCTGCACATACATCTGTTATAGTAAGAAATTATTTAAATGAAATGTATCCTGACAAGTGGATAGGAGTCAACGGTCCGGTAAGGTGGCCCCCTAGAAGTCCAGACCTTACACCCTTAGATTTTTTTGTTTGGGGCTTTGTTAAAGATAGAGTATATACACATCCTCATAATAACATACAGGAATTAAAAACAGCCACAGAAGCGGCATTTAACAAAATTACCCCACTTCATATTCAAAATGCAATAAATGCAATAGAAAAAATCTGGCTCCAAATCGCCGATTTGGAGCCAGATGCTTTGCGAGCAATAATTAAAAATGCCGTAAAACGAGAGCAAGTATGAGAATTGATAAATCGTTTTGTGAAGCAAACTTTTCAAAAAAATATATTAACTCATTTCACCCTCAACTATTGAAGTGTTAATTGATGTAAATAATGAATTGATTTAAGTAGTGTGGAAGAGAGAGAGGGTGGGAGGAGGTGGTACTCAATAGTGCTCCATCAGTAAACAAAAGATTGTTTTGTCAAGATTAGCTTTGCTCTCATTAAGTCTGAATCTTTAATTCTTTAAGACTGATCTCTAGTGAGGTTGGCTTTTCTAGTAAACGTTTCGTGTAAATGCAAGCAATTTAAAGGGCAGCTCGATATTTATTTTCCCCCACTATAAGAACAGCTGTCAACCTAAGACTTTGGGACTCTTCTAAATATCCCTACGAAAATAAATAACCAATTCTAAAATACTCATTCACAAAATTGTTGGAGGATGAGAGAAGTTGCAAAAATTCAACCTCCTTGGGTCGGTGAATTATTAACCTTTAAAAAACTTTTTTTATTTGGAAGAAAACGTATTGGTCCAGAACTGGTAAATTGACATCTACTTCCTTATCTACCTTTCTGTAACCTTTACAACCCCAAACAAGTGAAAATGTTTAATTTCAACTGAATTATATGTGTTAAGGACTCAAAAACATTTAAAACAAGCATTCTTTTTATTTTTACCTATATTTGCTATATATTCCGTATTTTATTAAATTAATATGTCTAAATCTCACGCTTAATGTAATATAATATAAATAAGCAAAATCATGATAACGAATTAATAGAAACAAGAGCCACCGATAGGATATAATTCCAAAAATGCTAAGCTTCGGAGGTAAATCCGAAACTACGTCGTAGCGATGAAAAGAAGCGCGCGCCAACCCGTATTACAGAGATGACGTGCTATTTGACTTTGCGCGGTTTGTTAATGGTATAGCCGCCCACGGACTTGCCTGCGCTGATCGCGATACGCATACGAGTGTGTGCTCGTCGGATTCATTGCGTTTAGCGCACGAACCGTGGTTCGTGGAATCGTCACTATTATAAGGGGTCAGTGGATGGAGCATAGTAAAAGGCGCAAATAGACGCATATGAAAATATATACGAGAAATTCGATATTCCTGGACGTAGTTTTGAGTTGTATCGTGTTTTACGCGGTAGTGATAAACTATTGAACTGATTATTCGCTTTCTCCCTAGTTCAGGAATCGCTCCGATAAATATATCCTTTTGGCTCGTTAAATACAAGAAGTACATAAAGTACACATTTCAAATAGCGTTCAATACGCAGGAAAGAGAGACATTATTTGTAAAATATTATTTTATATGTTTATACATTATATGAGAATTATTATTTTGTGTCTTACATGTACAAAGAACTGGAAGTTATGTTTTATTTTTATTTCTTTATTACAATATATGTATTAAAATAAACTCACTCGTTTATTGTGAAAAACCCTTACACTAGTAGTATTTCTCCAGCAGCTAGGTTCAATAAAACAATTGGACCGTAACATTTGGTCCTTCGAGCCGGATCTTACTGCTAGTGTTAAGAGGAATAAATTAAACGGTCAGAATAGACCACGAGAGCAAAAAAGAAATTTTGTTCAGGACAGATTAGTCCAAGTAAAGTACGACACGTACATATAGGGCATATTTATATACATATTGTCCAAGATAAAATGGCCGAGCAAGCAGCCGAAATAAAAGCTCAAGCAGCCGAGCTAAAAATACAAAGGGGTCAAATAAAGGCTTCCTTGACAAGAGTGAGTAAATTTCTTGATAAGCACGACACAGCCCCGCAGCCGGGTCAACTGAAGGATCGTTGCGAAAAATTAGTGCCCATGTTGGATGAATTTAATAGAATTCAAGACAAATTAGAGCGAGTAGATGAATCTGACTTGCTTACAAATGAGCGGGAAGAGTTTGAAGATAAATACTTCGACCTTCTATCCCGTTTTAATAAAATTATGACAGTCCCACAAGTGCAACACACAGGAAAAGGTGATATTTCCACAGAAATTGTTAAGTTGCCTAGAATCGAATTGCCTAAGTTTTCGGGTGCATATGAGGAGTGGCTGTCATTTTACGATACATTCAATTCGCTTATACATAGCAATACCAATGTACCACTTGTACAAAAATTTCATTATTTAAAGGCATGCTTAAAGGGAGAAGCAATGAATATACTGGATTCTCTTGAAATATCTGCTGACAATTACGGCACTGCTTGGAAAATGCTATCAGAAAGATATAGTAACCAGAGAATAATAGTGCAAAAGCATATCAATGCAATATTCGAACTGCCCATAGCGACAAAAGAAAATGCAATCACGCTACGTCAAATATTAGACGGTGCACTAAAGCATATAAGAGCTTTAACAGCTCTGAAACGTCCAACCAAACTTGGGACGACTTATTAGTGGTAATTATCACCAAGAAACTTGATTCGCAGACAATCAAAGATTGGGAAACGAAGATAGAATCTACGGAGATACCGACATTACAAGAATTAATAGATTTCTTAACCCAAAAATGCCAAACGTTAGAAACCATATTCAAAATCGCAAAAATGCAAACCAAAGAAGTCGCCAAAACATACAAGCAAAGTGCAGCAACGAATGTTGTAACAAATAATAAGGCATCTGGAAATCTTTCATGTACTTATTGCAATATGAGCAACCATATGATTTTTGATTGCAGGAAATTTCTTGCATTCGAAATACCCAAAAGAGTCAGTGAAGCTCAAACGAAGCGACTCTGTTTAAATTGCTTGAAAGGCAATCATAGCACCAATCAATGTACAGTCAAATGGAATTGTAACATTTGTCACAAGAGGCATCATTCGCTATTGCATATCAGCAAAGAGAGCAAGTCCAGTTCAACTGGGACGCCGCAGTCTACAACAGCAAGTCATAGTTGTAATATTAACAACTCAATTGTCCTTCTATCTACAGCATTAATAGAGATTAGGGACAAAAATGGACGCAAAAGAAAGTGCAGAGTTTTGTTAGACTGTGGATCGCAGTCCAATTTAATTACATACAAAATGGCCAATTATCTCGGTTTAAAACAAAACCAAATCAATCTAGCTCTAACAGGCATTACCCAAGCCAAAACTCATATCACGCATTCAGTAGACGTGTCAATGAAATCTAGATGCACTGCTTTTCAGGCAGATATAAATTGTCTCATTCTGGAAAAAATATCAGAGTGTTTACCACCTATTTCGATATCACAAAAGGAAATTCATATACCGAAGAACCTTAAACTAGCTGATCCAGAATTCCATATTTCAAAGGAAGTAGACATGCTGTTAGGAGTTGAATTATTTTACAAATTACTATGCATAGGTCAGATAAATCTTGCTGCAAGTGGACTATGTTTACAAAAGACATTACTTGGATGGGTTGTTTCTGGCAAAACAATTGCACCACAGATTTCCACGAATGTTACTTTATGTAATTCTAGCACATTGCAAAATCTAAATAAAAACATATGCAAATTTTGGGAAATAGAAACTTTGCCCAATAAGCTAACATATTCCCAAGAAGAGAAACACTGCGAAAAACATTTTTCCGATACTGTCCAAAGAGACAATGATGGACGATTCGTAGTAGCCTTGCCATTCAAAGATAATATAAATGGTTTAGGAGAATCCTATAATCAAGCTTTGAAGAGACTATATTCCTTAGAAAGAAAGTTGAGCAAAAATACTGAACTAAGAGGAGAATATATATCTTTCATGAAAGAATACTTAGACTTGGGACACATGAGACCAGTCATGCAGCCTGATAATAACAAGGGACATTTTTATTTACCACACCACGCAGTGACTAAAGAAAATAGCCTAACAACAAAAGTACGAGTAGTTTTTGATGGGTCTGCAAAAACCACAACTGGATTATCTCTGAATGACACCTTAATGGTAGGACCTAAATTGCAACCAGATTTATTTGATATAGTGTGCAGATTCAGAACACACAAATATGTTGTAACAGCTGACATAGCTAAAATGTATCGTCAAGTACGTATACATGAAACTTGCATGCCCTATCAACGAATATTATGGCGGGAATCCGACAAAGACGTAGTCCAAACTTTCGAGTTGACAACAGTAACTTACGGAACAGCTTCCGCTTCTTATATGGCAATCAAAACTCTGCAGCAAACAGCAGTTGCAACGAAAAAGTCGGAATCACTTGGAGTTCAAGTAATATTAAGGGACTTCTACGTAGATGATCTTTTAACTGGCACAAACAGCAAAATTGAAGCACAACGAATAATTACAGAAGTTACAGATATTCTAACGAAGGGAAAATTTGAATTGAGAAAATGGGCATCAAACAAACCAGAGTTATTACAACACATACCAATTTCTTGCAGTGGTTCTACGGTATTAGACTTGGACAAAGGTGAGGGTGTTAACACTCTTGGATTACAGTGGAATACTTCCACGGATACATTGCAGTATGCATTAACGCCAGTGCCCACTTTGAAGACCATTACTAAAAGACAAGTATTGTCTCATATATCTAAAATATTCGATCCGCTGGGTCTTGTTAGTCCATTCACAGTTCGAGCAAAAATGCTAATGCAAGAAATTTGGAAACTAAAACTCGATTGGGATGAGTCACTCCCCTTCAATATACAAGCCACATGGTCATCTTATATACAAGAAATAAATGAGCTAAATGATGTAAAAATTCCGAGGAATATTATTTCAATAAAGCAACCGAAACATTTTGAATTACACGGCTTTTCTGATGCCAGTGAGAAAGGATATGGGGCTTGTATCTATATAAGAGCTACAGATATAAATGGTAACATTTCCTGCAATTTGCTCTGTGCCAAATCCCGTATTGCTCCAATTAAACCAGTAACGATACCGAGGTTGGAACTATGCGGAGCGGTGCTATTGGCACAATTAATATCCAAATTAATTCCATGCTTGTCAATGAACTTTAACAAAATATATTATTGGACAGATTCGTCAATCGTCCTATCATGGATACAATCAGGAAAGGCTTTCAAAACTTTCGTAGCCAACAGAGTTGCTGAAATACAAGAGCTGACAGATGTTTCCAACTGGCATCATATCAATACAAAAGACAATCCTGCGGACTTAGTTTCCAGAGGAAGTTCCCCTTCTACTTTAATGCAGACAAGCTTATGGTGGCATGGACCTGAATTCCTGAAACGTCCTTCAAATAACTGGCATCATGCCGAATGCATAACATTAGAGAATCTACCGGAAGTCAAGACAATGACAGTAAGCACATGCAACGAAAACACATTTGACATATTTGAGAGATATTCAAACCTGCATAAATTAAAACGAGTTGTGGCTTACTGCATAAGATTCAAAAATAATATAGAAGCTCGAATAAAGAAAACAACCACAAAGGTTGAGACAGGTTATCTCACCTCAGCTGAGCTAAATCATGCACTTACTTCCTTGATTGTATTAGCCCAGCGGACAGGCTTTAATAAAGAGTATAAGCAGCTGAAAAATAAATGCGATCTAGATGCTAAAAGCAATCTACTATGCTTAGCTCCATTTATAGATGAACAAGGTCTAATGAGAGTTGGGGGCCGACTAAGGCATTCCAACATACCATACTCACAGAACCATCAAATATTGCTTCCTGCCAAGCATGCTCTTACAAAATTAATAATTCTAAGCGAACATATTAACCAGTTGCATGCAGGCACTCAACAAACTATAGCTGCTGTACGAGGAAAATATTGGCCCATTTCCTTAAGAAATTCCGTTAAGGGAGTAATAAGAACATGTATAACATGCTTTAAAGCGAAACCTACCAATATACAATATATGATGGGTGACTTACCAGCACAAAGAGTCACTTCAGCAAAGGCTTTTGAGAATGTTGGTATTGACTATTTTGGCCCAATTTATATTAGAGATAGCATGAAAAGAAAGCATAACCTTGCAAAATCATATGGTGCAATTTTTGTATGCTTTACTACAAAAGCAGTACACGTAGAGTTGGTAGGAAACCTGTCAACAGAGGCATTTATGGCAGCATTAAAAAGATTTATAGCCAGACGAGGCAAAATTTCTAATATATATTCTGATAATGGCACCCAATTCATTGGTGCGAACGCTGAACTAAAGAAATTGCTTAAACAATTGAAAGGCCAGATAACTGATTCTGAATGCGTTAAAGCATATATGGCTGACAACGATATACAATGGCACTTTATTCCACCTAGATCTCCACATTTTGGTGGCCTTTGGGAAGCAGCAGTTAAATCTGTCAAATTACATTTAACAAAAGTAATTGGAAAAGCATCATTAAATTACGAAGAAATGTACACTTTATTGGTACAAATCGAAGGCATTCTTAATTCTCGACCCATTACTCCGATATCAAATGATCCCAATGATTTAACATTTCTCACACCTTCTCACTTCCTTACTGGTGACAATATTACTTCCATCTCTGAACCCAATTTAACCCATTTAAAAACAAATACCCTTTCAAGATGGCAACATATCCAATTCATCCGAGGACACTTTTGGAAGAGATGGCAACGAGAATATTTAAATCAACTTCAAAGGCGAAACAAATGGAAATCGAACCAGAACAGTGGCCTGAGTCCCGGCAATCTTGTCATCATACGTGAGGACCACATCGCCCCCAGTTACTGGACCATGGGACGCATTGTCGAAGTCTTTCCAGGAAAGGACGAGGTTATACGTACTGCTACTGTACACACACCCAAGGGAGCAATGCAGCGGCCCGCTACAAAGCTGTGCCCATTACCCTTCTATACAGATTGATGTCAACAACCCAACATCAGCATCTGGACTTCGTGTCACCAAGCAGCTACAGCCCCACCACACCAACGAGTGAAGAAGAGAATTTAGTGTTTGTTCGCGTTTGTAATGTTTGGACTGTTCAAAGACTGTAATAAGTGCGCGAGTGTTCCCTGTGTTGAAGCCGGTGCCTTCAAGGGCGGCGGCATGTTAAGGACTCAAAAACATTTAAAACAAGCATTCTTTTTATTTTTACCTATATTTGCTATATATTCCGTATTTTATTAAATTAATATGTCTAAATCTCACGCTTAATGTAATATAATATAAATAAGCAAAATCATGATAACGAATTAATAGAAACAAGAGCCACCGATAGGATATAATTCCAAAAATGCTAAGCTTCGGAGGTAAATCCGAAACTACGTCGTAGCGATGAAAAGAAGCGCGCGCCAACCCGTATTACAGAGATGACGTGCTATTTGACTTTGCGCGGTTTGTTAATGGTATAGCCGCCCACGGACTTGCCTGCGCTGATCGCGATACGCATACGAGTGTGTGCTCGTCGGATTCATTGCGTTTAGCGCACGAACCGTGGTTCGTGGAATCGTCACTATTATAAGGGGTCAGTGGATGGAGCATAGTAAAAGGCGCAAATAGACGCATATGAAAATATATACGAGAAATTCGATATTCCTGGACGTAGTTTTGAGTTGTATCGTGTTTTACGCGGTAGTGATAAACTATTGAACTGATTATTCGCTTTCTCCCTAGTTCAGGAATCGCTCCGATAAATATATCCTTTTGGCTCGTTAAATACAAGAAGTACATAAAGTACACATTTCAAATAGCGTTCAATACGCAGGAAAGAGAGACATTATTTGTAAAATATTATTTTATATGTTTATACATTATATGAGAATTATTATTTTGTGTCTTACATGTACAAAGAACTGGAAGTTATGTTTTATTTTTATTTCTTTATTACAATATATGTATTAAAATAAACTCACTCGTTTATTGTGAAAAACCCTTACACTAGTAGTATTTCTCCAGCAGCTAGGTTCAATAAAACAATTGGACCGTAACAATATGTATAGTTGCAAGACAAGATGCAAAAATTATCTAAAAAATTATCTATTTTTTTTTTTATTAAAATCCACACAATTGTGTAACATCATGGACTACCAAATGATCGTAACGATCCAGTCTTTGTCAACACCTAATTGGAGAACGATAATTTTGTGGTTGACATATCGAATTTCTTGAAGAGAGAAATCGATCCTAAACCATCTTCTTGCCTTTTTTTGACACGAAAGAAGTGAAGAGACTAAATTCATTCATCAGAAGATCTTTGATTTTGTTCTTCCTCTTCACAATCCTGCCTATATTATATCCAAAAATTTGATACAGCTAAGCTTAAAAGATCTGAGCTTCTCAGCGACCATTTTTGCGTTTTAATGATAGAACGTCCAAGCATTTGTCCTGCCAGAAGGACAGCTGTACAGGGCGTTTGGGCCTCCTGGAAGGACCACTTTATATCTAAAAATCACACAATTTTGGGGCCTTCCAGAAGGACAAACTGTCCAAGGCCCTGGACGTTCTATCATTAATCCACGCTCTATAGATTTCCATTTTTTGACTCCGCCCATATTGTTTTCCCATCATCGTAACGACTTTTTGAGTAATTTTTAGTATGATGTTCCTATCCTTCCATTCTACAGCAACTACCTTTCTTTCCTCTGGACAGAATTCTTCAGTTTGTCTCCAATTATTTTCGTATTTGGTGCAAAATTTAGATTTAATCGGTTATTCAGTATTGTTTCAGTTCCAAAAAGCCTTTGATTGAGAGCTGTTCTAATAGTGCGAAAAAATAAATATCGAGCTGTCCTTTTAAATTGCTTGCATTTACACGAAACGTTTGCTAGAAAAGCTAACCTCACTAGAGATCAGCAGTCTTAAAGAATTAAAGGTTCAGACTTCATGAGAGCGAAGCTAATCTTGGCAAAACAATCTTTTGTTTACTGGAACACTATTGAGTACCACCTCCTCCCACCCTCTCTCTCTCTTCCACACTACTTAAATTAATTCATAATTTACATCAATTAACACCTCAACAGTTGAGGGTGAAATGAGTAAATATCTTTTTTTTGAAAAGTTTGCTTCCCAAAACGATTTCTCAATCCTCCAATCAGTTTTAATTGATGTACAAGGTGGGGCAAAAGTAATGTCATAATTTGAATTGGGTACCATTTCGTTATGCATGAAAAAAAAAGCTCTGTTTTCATAAAAAGTTTATTTGAAAGTGTAAAATTGGCCACCTCCCGAGTTGAACCATAATTGCGCTCGTTTTACGGCATTTTGAATTATTGCTCGCAAAACATCTGCCTCCAAATTAGCGATTTCTTCTTCAATGTTAGTTTTCAAGACCTGCAAGGTTCGTGATTTGCTGTGGTAAACCTGAGATTTTAAAAAGCCCCAAAGGAAGAAGTCTGGTGTTGTTAGATTTGGCGATCAAAATCTCCATAGTTGCCCGAGCTGTGTGAGAGGTTGCTCCGTCCTGTTGAACCCAACAATAATCGAGACCTCACCATTTGCTCACCATTTACAGTGAGTACTTCCATACCCCACCCCTCCAGTTATGTTTTGCAAGAGCAGTGTATCAGTGAGTGCTTCCAAAATGATCCATGACCTGAGATTCAATTTGATTCTTGTTTATTTGACATTCTCTACAGATAAAATCTGATTAGTGACATCAGGACGACCTATTTATCCTGTTCAGAAAAAAAAATCATTTCTTGAAATAATAATTTGACGGATTCTAAATTATTAGTGAAGCATCGGAACTTTCACCTCAGATATCTCATTCTGTGACAAAAAAATAGACATGATAACCATCTCAGAATTTATCTTTCCTTAGATGCTACAAAAATAAATCTCTATTTATGTCAATGCCGTTTTTACCGCCAGCACCTTTTCTGTGACGGTAACATTATTACCTGCCAACGATATAAATTATAATTTACGCAAGAAATCCGAACGGAAATTGCCCTATTCATTTTTAATAGTGGAAATGTGATAAAGATCGTGTCCGCAGATGTAATAAATAACTACCGAAGCTACCAGGAAGCATCATCAGTCCCGTAGAGCACCAACGCGATTGGTTCGCAGTATCACCCGCTCTCCTCCTTAAATATTAATGGGCAAGTATACGAGAAGTAATTCAATTTCTTCGGAATTACCTTTTTTTTACTCCCGAAGAAGAGTAGGTAGGTAGTACATAATTGAGATATCACAACACGTAGAGCTATGATATAAATATCTGTAGGAGATTCAAGGTCGACCTGAACCTAACCAATTCCTAAAGTCAACAAGATCTATGGCAGATTTCCCAAAGCCTACCTTCAAGTTAATCTCAAACGACAATATAAGAGGATGAGATGGCTTCTCTTAGCGAAGGACCTAATCTCATCTTGTATTAAAACAAACCTCCTCTTCTTTTAGGTATACGATTCCTTCTCAATCTCTGTATGTATGTAGATTGTAGATGTACATACTTGGATGAAACCCATCGGGAGGGAGCATCTTATTTATCGCCGCCAATCAAGGCGAATCCGAAGTGGAACGTGAAATAGCGACAGGGCCGATAGCAAAAATATATCCATATATACGGAATCTGGAATTCCTAAACGATAAATTCCCTTCCTTTTTTGTGCCCTTCCGGGGAAAAACTCCCCGGGTTTTATCCATAAAAGATCGCGACGACTGGAATCTACCAAACAAAGTGGAAGAACGGGTAACAGCCGGTACCTACGAAACGGAACTAAGGAGAGGAAAAAAAGGGAATGAGCGGGTGGTGTGGGTGTGGAGGAAAGTAGAAACAAATGCAAAACTCTGCGTTGGTACGAATATCTTTTTTATTGCTCGATAAAATTTACGAGTACTACGGTGTAAAGTCGTCAGATATGTTTCCTTCCTTACCGACACGACAGGTTTAAAACTGTCCCCACTACTACTGCCTTCGTTGTGTTGACATTACAGTCCCAGAAACTAATGATGCTGCGTTAATAGCAATAACCTGGTAACTCTGAAGAAGATTAGGCTAAGCAAGTCTTGGAGTCGGTTAAAAAGTGTCTTAACTAGTTATTATTTAGAGCAAGTGTAATGGATTTCTTAGAGTGGATGAAGCAACAATCACCAATCGAGACTCCATGTTTTGACGAGTCGTTTGTGTCTAAATAGTCCGTACTCCAGAGAATATTGAAGCTGCAAGAATAGCTTTGACACAAAGTTCTGGGTACTCCACGAGGTGAGCTGCAGACCCTGTCTTTGACCTGTAAATATAAAGTATTTCGTCATCCAAATAACTACAAACCATCTAAAAATTGTTGCCTGAGATAACACTTCGTCTCAAAATTTCGATTCACTCATACAAACGTTGCCTTGTAAAGTCGGTTAAGAAGATGACGTCCCGATAATCAAAATTGGGTCTTGTAAGAGGACAATGATACGAAGCATCATAGCCGCCTACATCGCGTATGGAAAAGGAAAATGGCATTGTCACCATTGCTGGTCTTCTCAATCTCCAGACGCAAACCTCATTGAAAATGCGTGGGCCATTATGAAGCGTCAGCTTGCAAGCAAGGCTGTTCACAATTTGAAGCAGCTTTCAACGCTGATTCGGAAGATATGGCGAAAGTATGCCTCGGAGGTGCCAAGCCATTCTTAATCCTGGAGGAGATTAGATTAGATTAGATTAGGAATGGACTGGCCATGCAAACCTGTTTCACGGCGACCTTTGCAGGTCTATTGTGATCCCCTTTTATACTAGAGGACGGTCTCTAATTTTGCTTTCTCAATTAAGCCTATCATTTTTAAGAAGTTAGCTCTGGGCCCGACGTCCATGGAGAATCCTGGGTCTTGTAAGCAAGGACAGTGACACAAAACATGAACTGTGGTTTCTTCTTCCTCTTGACAGAATCTGCCGAAAGCATCATCTGCCAGGCCGATGCTAAAAATATGCCTATTCAATCTGCAATGACCAGTCAAAGGTCTTTGAAACTCAGGCATGGGTTCCCTTAGGAACTCCTTTATTGTCTTTGTCCTGGTGATCTTTTGCATAATTCTTTGGACCTGTTATATGTCTATTCATAGATGGACTTTTTAATTTGCGATTTGGTAATGCCGAAGGAAGAGCCTCCTATTCATTCTTCATGCTGAAAGGCCTTGACGAACCTTAGATGGCCAGGAATCCGCCACCTGGTTTCCCATCACGTCCGTGAGGCTGGGGACCCAGGCCAAAGTTAATTTATTTTGTCCTGTCTGACTGTTAGAGTAAATAGCGACCTTTTTACCTGGTTCGGTTCATCTATCAACTTCTCTGACATAATGTTGAATCGCCGAACCTTAGCCTCGATTATCGTCGAGTCCTTGCTGGAGCTCAGTGAAAGGTCCCTGCTAGACTTCTTCCCATATATGCCAGCCCCTACGCCGTAATCAGTTTTAGAGCTGTCTCTGCATCAGTTTGAATCTGCTCTTACTGGGGGGCCATGATCCCAGTCCTTCCTATATTGTATTATAACCTGATATTTCCTATTTAGGTTGAATTTCTGAACCATGGCATCCCCGTTAGGGGCTTCCTGTTGAGTTCATCTAGTAGTTTTTGATATTGACTTGGCTGTGCATGAGTCTGTATGTTGCAGATCTTGGAGGAGATTATACTACATACTAGTCAATTGCGCCCTTGAATTTTACTTGTGTATTCATGTAAGAAAAAATGTGGAATAAATATCTTGATAACTTTTGAAGAAGCTTTGCCTCCTTTCTTGTGGAACAGACTGTATATTTAGTTAACTATAAGGTTGTCAAAATCCTGAAGCCCTGATAACAAAGACTCGGACTGCGGAAGCCTTAATCCTAAATCAGTGTTGTCAAGTACGTGATTGATTGATTGAGGATTAAACTATTTTAAAATTTATTAGTTTCAATTCTTGAGGTGACTTCATGCTCCAAATAATGTGATTAAATAAGAAGTTGTGAAGAAGCCGGTTATTTATATTTGGTGTCGTGGCAGTACCACAACAATCAACAGTGTTAGATGCCTGCCAGAAAAAGCGTCGCTATTTACTCTGACAGCCAAGCAGCTCTTAAAGCTATCAGTTCCGCAAGTGCTGACTCAAAGCTGGTTTGGGACTGCGTAAGAGCCCTCCCTGAATGAAGCTCAGTGAGAGGCGGGCACCCTAAGGAAAATCAGTTTTGGCCTGGGTCCCCAGCCAGTGGGAGTGAAGGGAAACGAGGCGGCCGATGAGCTCCCAGACAGGTTCGTCAAGGCCTTTGTAGGAGCGGCCCCTTCCTTCGGATAAATCACAAATTTAGGTCCATCTACGAATTTCAAAACAAGTCCAAGGAATGGTGGGTAAGATCGCCAGGACAAAGACAGGCTTGAGTTCCAACAGAGGCCTAAGTTTTGAAGATTGACTTGACAGGAAGACTGTCAAAATGATAGTAAGTCTGATGTTGTCACTGCAGACTGAATAGGATTAAACTAGGCCTGGCAGAAAATGATCAGATTCTGTCAAAGGAAGAAGAAACCCCAGTTCATGGTGCCACAGCCAAGGACAAGTTTTCAATTCTTGAGAACCCCACAGTGACGGCTTCACAAAGCCGCTCTCAAAAATGATAAGTCTGATTAAGAAGGCGAAACTAGAGAGCGTTCTCTAAGGTAAAGGAGATTATTTAGACCTGTAAAGGTGTCGGTGGAACAGGCCCGCATGCCACCACACTCTTAACCTAACCTGTTAGATGCCTGCCAATTGTAGCTAGGTGTAATTTGCGCCATTGATATTTGAAAATGAAAACTGTTAAAGTGGCGCACTCCAGGACTTTTTTGTAGAAAATTTCATGCTCTATAAAAAGCTCTTACAAATTTTTTTATATCTTGCCTCGTTAAAGCTGCGTTTACGGCAACGCGAATTTCAGAAATTTTGATTTCAGGAAGTAGACAAAAAATGTCGTGCTTTCTAAACCTGGCTTTATTTAGACATGCCATTATTATATGAAATATCAAATGATGAAAACATCTTGTATTTGCTTAGAAACTCTTTGTAATCTATTGATAGATTACAAAATATTGATAGCAACATTGAAACTGGACTTAGACAAAATCATTTTGAGAAAGTCTATAACAGAAAATTATTTTTTGGTTTCTGCTTTCTTTTACTTACAATTCGCGCAGTTGTAAACAATTACATTTAAAAACATGGCAATAATATGCCACCACCGTCTCTCCTGAACTAGGCACAACCAACAGCATCAGCTGTCCAACTGTAAATTCAGCTGTGGTCAGAACTGTTCAAGTTCCAAAAGTTGTAAAGATATCACATATTTTGTATCCGGCGAATGTTTAAAATTTATTTAACTAACTCCTAGTACTTTTCCTAGAACGTCTTCCTTCTTTTTTAATTTATATTTAACCTCAACCACATCGTCACGAGGCGAACGAATAACTTTGCAGACGTGTATTACTTCACCCACACACACACAGGCACACAGTCGCGTTCATATCGAAACGACACATTCATCTAGAAAGTCTACAGTATATCCTCTCTCCTTTTACGCGCAGTAATAAAAGACGTTTTTACCTTAAGGACGCTGTCATCTTCCGAATGGCAGGATGCTTGGAATGTGACGTCAGCTGCTTTGCCAGCTTGGGAAACGATAAAAATTTTCATGGCTTGCGAAACTTGCCTGCCCGTGAGTACTGCTGTATTGAGGACTTCCCAATTCTGAAAACGACAAAATAAAGAACGGTTTATTAAAATGTCTCCGCATAAAAATGTGATGGTGGAATATCAAAAATGAAATAGGTGTATCTACGGGGTGACATAGAAAAATGTACATTGCATAGTGCCACACAATAGAGGACACTAAAATAAGAAAAAAAATTCCTATGAACATGGGTCCGCAAGACCTTCTGTTAAAAGATACGGGGTGTTGAATTTTATTTCTTTTTTTGTTTTTTTTTTGAATATCTATGGTTCCAGTACAAATGCATCTGAAAGCCGACAATGCACGCTAATTAATCAAAAAATAACAATTGAATAATGTGTCATAATGACACTTGTCAAACTGATGTAATTGTTGTTTGAGGAATTTTGTGTTCATGATTAAGTTTTTCATTGGTTTTCTCACTGATTATTCAAATTTGCTTTCAAAAATGGTTCACTACACTTTTGAAGAATACAGGGACATGATTATGTGTTACGGCGAAGCTAGATCAAATTCTTACGAAGCTCAACGTATTGATCGAGAAAGATATCCTTTAAGACAAGTTCCTAATGTTCGAACATTTATTGATGTGCATAGGCGTTTGAGAGAAGATGGCTGTTTTAGAAAACCAAAATTGAATAGTGGGGTTTCCAGAACTCGTCGCACTGTGCGAAACGAAGAAACTGTTTTACGAATGGTAGAAAATAATCCAAGAACAAGCACCAGAAAAACAAGTTCAGCGGTACGAAACCTTAACCGTCAATCAGTTAGACAAATTTTCAAAGAACAACTTCTTCGCCCATATCATTTCCAAAAAATTCATTCACTATTGGAACATGACTTTGTTCCTCGTGTACAATTTTGCCAATGGTTGCAAAACCAAAGACAAAACATTATTTCATCAATTTTGTTTACTGACGAAGCTGGTTTTAGTCGTGATGGTATACTGAACCTACATAACATGCACCATTGGAGTGATGAAAATCCTCATCAAACTGTAATTCGAAGTCACCAATATGGGTTTTCAATTAATGTGTGGGCAGGTATAATTGACAATTATTTAATTGGCCCATTTCGATTGCCCATTCGATTGACAGGTGCACTGTATCCAAATTTCTTGGAGAATGATTTAAGCACATTATTAGAGGATGTCCCATTGGCCATTACTGGAAGAATGTATTACATGCATGATGGGGCGCCAGCTCACTTTTCTCGAGTGGCAAGGGAATATTTGGACAGGAGATTTGGAAATATGTGGATTGGTCGAGGAGGGCCTGTACCCTGGCCAGCTCGTAGTCCCGACCTTAATCCCCTCGATTTTTCATTTTGGGGATTTATAAAAAATGAAGTTTATGCTGTAGAAATACATAATGAAGAACAATTGTGGATAAGAAGTATGGAATCGGCAGATAGATTTCGTAATAACCCAGGAATATTTCAAAGATGCCGTCAATCATTAAGAAGAAGAATGGAAAAATGTATTGAAGTACAAGGGCAACAATTTGAACATCTTCTAAAAACTTAATTTTTTGTTTTAATTAATCATTGTTTTTGCAAATAAATTTAAAAAAAATTCAACACCCCGTATCTTTTAACCGAAGGTCTTGCGGACCCATGTTCATAGGAACTTTTTTCTTATTTTAGTGTCCTCTATTGTGTCGCACTATGCAATGTACTTTTTTCTATGTCACCCTGTATATATTAGTGATGCTACCTCACTTTTAAAGTGCGCTTTCAAATAAATTAGAGAAGATTGTATTTAAGTAAAACGATCTAATCACCATTAGATCGCTTTTACGATAGGTTGTAAAACAATACTCTGTAACATACATATCTATATACGCGTAAGATCATCAATTTGATTTATTTCGTTAATAAATCTATACAACGCAAGCTTTAAGCAAGAGTTTAAAGTTAGATGCGTTGCCGTAGATGTAAACTGACGCGTATAAATGTCAAGGGAGACTACAAAATAATGTGTAATAGTTGCAACTCTATTATTTCACTCATCTAACACCTTCATAAATAATTTATAAAACGTCATAATATCGCTGGAAGATATAGAGCTTAAAGTTTTAGCGGATATTAAATTTTTGATGATCGCGACCGTAGTAAATGATTCCTGCAGATTCTGTATAGGTGTATTGATCGTAAACTTTCGAGTTAATAATGCATTTATTGGTGAGCATTTATCGACAATACTATTTTATTTATGGTCGCGTAAAAATAAATTTCTGCAAGTTATATTGTTAGAAGGAACGTTTAATTTATTTAGTGAAACTTTAATAAAAGGGCTGTTAACTATAATAAATATATAGTCTGCGTTTACAGTAGTTAAATTTCATAATTGCTTCTAGCTGGACAGAATTGTGCTCAATTAGTGTAAGGTGAAGTGGGGTAGATGCTCTCTCTAATTACCTATTAAGTGTTACCCACTGTCAGAATTATTGTGTCGTTGCATGTGCCGAAAAAAATAATTAAAAAAAATATTGTCACTATATCACATTTACCCCGCTGAATGGGGCAAGTGTGATAATGCTTTATAAATGTGTATTAAGATGTATTGGATAATCGTGTGGGGCAAATGTGAAAAGTAGGGAAATTTTTATAACTTTTGGTTTTTTAAAGTTTAATTTTCAATAGAAAATAACAAAGTTAGTTGATTGCCACTCAATCCGGATTTAGATCTGGCCCTATTCTTTTCTCCATATATATATCCACATTTTGTACGTTTATTAAATATTGTTCTATACATTTTTATGCTGATGATGCCCAAATTTATCTCTCATGTTATCCCTCAGATGTGACTGCGGCATGTAGAATGATTAATGATGACCTTGATTCCCTAGAAAAACAGGCAAAAGAGCATCCATTGTTCCTTAATCCGGAAAAGTCGGAGACTAACTTTGTCTGATACTATTAAGAATCTGGGTGTCATTCTAGATTGGTCTTTAAAATTTAAGCAGCATGTTTCAAATTTACTAAAGCAATGTTATACAAGTATGAGGATTATTTATGCCAATCGTCATTTATTTGATAAAAGAATCAAAATTGTACTATGCAATGCTTTCATTTTGAGTAGATTTCACTACTGTTGTTCGGTGTATGGTCCGTTTATTGATTATGTTGACAAGAAAAGAATTCAGAAAGTGCAAAATTCGTGCTTAAGGCTTATTTTTGGTATCAGAAAATACTGTCCCGTTTCATTTAAATTAAAGGAAATTTTTTGGCTTAACATGGAGAGCCGGATGAGGTTGCACTCTTACTGTTTATTTTATAAAATCTGGGCGTATAAGGCTCCCGATTATTTGTATAACAAAGTAACCTTCCGAACTCACGTACACAATTTGAACTTGAGATTTAGAGGCCTGCTTACACCACCACTCCATCGGACGCAGCACTTTAAGAGATGCTTTAGCTATAATATTGTACAAGCTGTTAATTGTAATTACGAGGTGTTCCAAGCTCGAACTTTAGGGATGTTGAAACGTAGATTATTTGCAATTTTTTTTAGGCAGCAGTGTGGAAGTTGATAGTTTGATTTTCTTATTGTTTTATACCTTTTGTACTTCTGGCTTTAATGTATTTTAATGTATTTTAAACCTTATCATTGTTAACTGTGTAGCACAATTTGCTGTTCTCTTTTGGCATCTGTTTGTTTTTTTTGTTTCTCTTTTGTGGTTGGTTGGGAGAACAGACGTGGATGCAGTTATCTGTATCCAATGACTGAAACCCGCCATTTTCCTTTTTTTTCTTTAACAAGCTTACTTGTTAAGATGTAATATTCATTTGTGCATTGCTTATTCATTGATTATTATTGCTTGCTTGTTATTATGTATTAGGTTATAAATGGAAATACAGGCACTATTATTATTATTATTCTCGATTATTATTATTACTATTATTAAAGATAATATAATTGATGGTGAATTAATTCCTCGGGTATGCGGTCAAAAGAAAGAGATGTCAAACTATTGACTTATTTATTGATTTCTCAATATTTCGCAGAATATTCCTGCTTCATCAGAACTACAACGTTAAAAAACAACAGTGAATTATCAAAATAGAATAATAAACAATTGTACTTACTTAATACAAAGTGTAAGTTAAAACGGCAACGGTATGTAATAACTAGCAATACATTAACTACAAGAAAAATCAAACGAAAAAAATTTTAAATTTCAAAATTGATTGACAACACCCAAAAACATTTAGACAAATATGTTAACAAAATTAAAAATTTTTCCATAGTGATAATATAAAATATCCTTTACAGTAAATGTATGAAAAATAGTGAATTCAGCAGAATTAAATAACAGTCAATTAAAAGGTAAGAACTAAACAAAAATATAATCATGGGCAATAATAATAATAATAATAATAATAATATATGTTTATTTTCCAAACTCATACATACATATGTATAATTTACAAACAAAAAATATAAATATAGATATAATCCAAACTCAATCCTGAAAACAATATACATGAAAATAAACAAAGGAGAATAACTCATGAAAATACAAGTATTTTGTTATGAGTATCTAGTTACATATTAGTTACATATTATACATTATTTCAAAGCTCGTGTGCATGGTTACAAGTGTAAGTGTCTCTTTCGGTTATATTGTCATGATAGTTGGTATAGATGCTATATCAGGTTCTTTTAATTACATTGGCAGGTAAGTATCCTTTCCGGTTATAATGTCGTGACAAAACTTTCTTTGCTTACCAAAAATCCATGTTTTAATTCTCTTTTTCCAGACGTATGAGAATGGTATATATTTAAGCTCTTCTGGAATTTGATCATATAGTCTCAATGAGAGGTAGGTGAAACTTTTTTGGCCAATTGATTTTAATTGTCGAGGTTTTGCTGTAATGGCAAGCTTATTTCTTGTACTATAATCATGGTTGAGTAATGGTATTCTAATTTTCCTACTTTTGAGGTATGACAGTGTTTCCAAGCAGTATATCTGTCGGACATCCATTACGCCAGCCTCACTGAAAAGGATGTCACTGGGGTAAGTTCGATCTTTCTTCAACATAATTTTCAATATGTATTTTTGAATAACTGCTAAACTCTTTAAGTGGCAATCTGCTACACCACCCCATCCAACAATGCCATATCGTATATGTGATTGTACTAAAGCAAAATATAATATTTTCATCTGTTGTTGACTTAACAACTCTCTTAGATATTTGAATTTATATAACAAACCTCTGATTTTTTTGACAATGTTGTATATATGTATATTCCAACGCAAATGCCTATCAATTGTTATTCCAAGATATTTTGTGTATTCTACTTCATCAATACTGATTCCTTCATCAATAACAAGTGATCTCATGCCAGGCAGGTTTGCTTCATATGAGGTGTATGTCATATATTTTGTTTTAGAAGTATTCATTGTAAGTAAGTTATAATCCAAATGCCTCTTAATCTTCTTCATATTTTCTTGTACTTTATTTTTTAGTTTTTTCCAGCTATCGGCCCTAAAAATTACTGCAGTGTCATCTGCGTAACTTATTATGTCACCATCAATGTCCGTGAGTAGTAGGTCATTAATATATAAAGTAAACAATATAGGACCTAAGACAGTCCCCTGGGGAACACCACATACTATGTCCTCCACATCACTAAGCTTATCGCCCATTTTCGTAAGTTGCTTTCTACCAGTCAAGTAACTTTTTAGTAAAGTATGAGCTGTTCCTCTTATACCATACTTTTCTAACTTCTGCAGTAACTTTGCATGGCATACTGTATCAAATGCTTTTGTCAGGTCTACGAAAACACATATGCAGGGACAGGTTTCGTCAATTGCCTTATATATCTTTGAAGTTAAGTATACTATTGCATCTTGTGTAGATTTCGTTTGGCGGAAACCAAATTGATTATCCGAAAGCACGTGATATTTTTCAAAGAAGTTAACGAGCCGTATTGATATTACTTTTTCCAGTATCTTTGCAACACTAGAGATAAGTGATATGGGTCTATAGTTATTTATTTCTGATCTACTTCCTTCTTTATAAAGTGGTTTCACAACTGATATCTTTAGTTCTGCGGGGAATATTCCATTCTTGAGACAGTTATTAATTATGTGAGCGAGTGGTTCTGCAATTTGGTCAGCAATTTGCTTTAATGTTTCTGAGGTAATATTGTCTATACCCGGTGCTTTTTTATTTTTTAACTCTGCAATATATTTTTTAATTTCTGCTTCATTTGTAGGGACAAGAAAAATTGTATGTTCTATTTCATTATCAATGGGTTTATATTTTTTAGGAATCTTAATTGCTTGTGCTAGTTTGTGTCCTATACTCGAGAAATATTTATTAAACACATTTGCCATGTCTTGATGATCATCTATTACATCATCAGCGACTTTTATATGATCTAAGTCCCCTCTTTGTCCATTTTTGTTACATATTTCATTTACTGTTTTCCAAAGTGTTTTAGAGTTCTGACCTCCCTTAGATATTTTTGAACTATAATATTCTTTTTTCTTTTGTTTTATTAATGTAGATAAACAATTTTTATATTCTTTGTATCTTTGTTGCAGCAGTTCATTGTCCGGATATTTTTTAGCCTGCATATACATGTGATTTTTACTATTGATGGATTTCAAAAGTCCGGGTGTAATCCAAGGCTTTCTTCCAGTGGTTTTTCTTATTGCTTTAACATATCTGGTGTTTTTGGCAATGAAGTATTTTATTTTTTGAATAAAGATACTCATACTGTCTTCAACATTCTGAGCATTATACACATCATCCCAATTTTCTGAACTTAATTGATTGTTGATTGCCCGATAATCCACATATCGTTTGTATTGGTCCAAATCAGAAGTCAGATTATTTTGTTGATTCATTTCAACATTGACATGCAATATTATCGGAAAATGATCAGTAATTCCGTCTTCTATAATTATTGGAGTTAGTTTACTTTGCTTAATATATGTTTTTGTGAAAATATGATCCAAACATGATCTTTGGGTTTTCTGCACTCTTGTATGTTTATTTACCTGTGATGTAAATCCCTCCTTTGATAACATATTCAAATATTCTTGTGCATAATTGGTTTCCTGAAGAATATTTATATTGATATCACCCACTATGACGTGCATAAGATGAAAGAATAAGAAAATATAAAAATCAGTCAAAAAGTTTGTTCTACAAAGGAAATTTAAAATTAGGCTATTAGTTTTTCTTTGATAAAATATTGCAGTAAATGGTACTTAGTTGATCGGTGTCAGATTTGTAATTGACACAGTATTTATGTTTACTAATGTTTACCATTTCTAAGAAAAGTCTATTTTTATAATTATTATCAATATTTAAAATGGTCGTATTGTCATGGTTTCGCTTTTTAGAATGATTCGCTAAAGCACACGCTCTTTTACCTAAACGGCAATCACTTTTATGTTGGCTAACACGATGCTTCAACCATTGGCAAGTTTGGCCAATGTAGCATCTGTCGCAATCCAAACAAGAAACTTTGTATACCGAATTAATTTTAAACGGGAGGGGAGTCTCATCTTTGATATTAGTAAAAATTCTTTTTATTATGATTTGATTGTATTTAGCTATTTTTAAATTAGGTAAATGACTAAAGATTTTAATAATATTATCACTAAGATTGGTAACATAATGTAACCTACGGTAAACCAATTCTGAAGGAACATCTTCATCTAACTGACCATCGTAAAAACCAGTGTTAAACACCAATCTCTGAACCAAACTCCTAGGATAACCATTATTTGAGAATATGTCAACAAGTTTATTTAAATTGGACTGTAGAAAAATCTCGTTAGAGATATGAGTGACACGATTCTTCATAGCTATAATTGTGTTAAGTTTTTGGTTCTTGGGATGGTTAGAAAAGTAATTAAGATATCTGCCAGACGCAGTAGGTTTTTGATACCAATCCAAAATGACACTATTATCGACACCGCGGATAACTCTGGTATCAAGAAAGGGAACTGAATTATCATTGTTATCCTCATTTTCTAAGGTAAATTGTATATGACTATTAAAACAATTAAAGGTGTCTAAGACCAATTTTGTCGAATGGAATGGAACGGAGCAAATAACGTCATCTACGTATTTGTGTATGAAAGGCATAGTAAACGGTAACTGTGGCAGGACCATATCAAGTAAATGGTCCATTACAAACAATGGGTAAAATAGGACTACTAGGAGATCCCATCGGTGTACCAAATAATTGTTGATAGAATTTATTATTAAACGAAAAATAAGTATTATTAAAAGTAAAATCTAGTAACTTCAGAAACGATGTTATCGAAAGCTCAGTGTTCGGAGAGATCAATTCCCATTTTTCCCTAATAATATTCGATACTAAATTTAGTGGTATATTCGTAAAAAGGGATACAACATCTAAAGAAATTAAAACGTAACCTGGCGTTAGAACAACACCATTCCTATCATTAACAAAAGTAAACGTGTTTTTAACATTATAGTCCGTTCTATCTGCTAATGATAATGCTAAAATATAAGATAAGAATTTTGATAAGTTATATGTACAGGAATTAATGGAACTAATTATGGGTCGTAGGGGGACATCTGGTTTATGTATTTTAGGTAAGCCATAAAATTTAGAAAACATAGAGTTATATATCATAAGTTGTTTTGCCCATTCATCTGATAGGTTATCTGTATTTTTGATTTTTTTTATCAATTCGTTGTATCTACGTTGTATGATCTCAGTCGGGTTCCCGCGTAATTTTTTTATAAGTATTTTGATCATCTAGTAAAATATTACATTAGTTTATATAGTCTGTGTTATTTAAAGCTACCGTACATCCCCCCTTGTCAGCTTGAACTATATAAATTTCCGGTCGATCAGCTAGAAAACGTTTAGTTCGAAAAAACAAATTATGATAAACAGAAGGCTTATCTACAATAGAATGTTGTTGGAAGTTAGTAACAACATTAGTGACTCTTGCTCGTAAAATGTCTTTATCTTCAACCGGACAGACATTTATGATGTTCTCAACGCCAGCTAAAAATTTAACTAAATTAAAAGTATTCGACACAGGAGAGACTCCAAACTTAGGACATAACGATAAGAAATCAGCTATGTCCGTCTGAAAATAAAAAGAATTTTTACTAATATCAAAGATGAGACTCCCCTCCCGTTTAAAATTAATTCGGTATACAAAGTTTCTTGTTTGGATTGCGACAGATGCTACATTGGCCAAACTTGCCAATGGTTGAAGCATCGTGTTAGCCAACATAAAAGTGATTGCCGTTTAGGTAAAAGAGCGTGTGCTTTAGCGAATCATTCTAAAGAGCGAAACCATGACAATACGACCATTTTAAATATTGATAATAATTATAAAAATAGACTTTTCTTAGAAATGGTAAACATTAGTAAACATAAATACTGTGTCAATTACAAATCTGACACCGATCAACTAAGTACCATTTACTGCAATATTTTATCAAAGAAAAACTAATAGCCTAATTTTAAATTTCCTTTGTAGAACAAACTTTTTGACTGATTTTTATATTTTCTTATTCTTTCATCTTATTGCCCATGATTATATTTTTGTTTAGTTCTTACCTTTTAATTGACTGTTATTTAATTCTGCTGAATTCACTATTTTTCATACATTTACCTACTGTAAAGGATATTTTATATTATCACTATGGAAAAATTTTTAATTTTGTTTATTTATTTATTTATTTATTTATTTAGATACAAACAGTTGCACATAAAACAACTAATTACATGTATCCTAAACTTAATCTTACACTACTGAATACAATAAGGTGCTCAAGCTATACCCTCAAAAGCTTCATAACAATACAGACAGCAGTCAAACAGAACACACCAACATTAAAAATTATGCTACAAATACATATGCCGAAAAAAAAAGAGAAAAAAGAAGAAAAAAAAAGAGAAAAGAAAAAAAAGACAATTATTTTTAACTATAAGACTGTAAGAATGTAAGAATGTGAGAGGGACAATCAAGGCCTCAGAAATATAATGCAAAATCAAAGTGGACCCAAGGCGAACAATACACTCTTTACATGCTTACAAAATTCACCCTTGGTTATGCCGAAAATTTCAACGACGTCATAATACTGGTTGTATAATTGGCAAATTAAATTTACAGGACCAAGAGCAGACGCTGCAGCGTGCATAGGAGGTCCCGGTCTTATACTATAATAAGGAATATGTAATTTGAATAAGCATAACAACTTAGCGTTATCAAAGAAGTTATTAAATACTTTGAATAGTGTGTATAATACAGCAAATTCACGTCGACGTTTCAAAAGAGGCAAACGAAACTCAGCCCGCAGACCTTCGAACGATTCAAAAGGAGGGTTAACCCCATGTTTTTTAAAATAAATGTATTTCAAAAAAAGATTCTGTATCCTCTCTATGATTTTACTATGTTTAAGAGTATTGGGTGACCATATCACGGATCCAAACTCTAATCTAGAGCGTACAAAAGCATTGTATAGTATCAGAATTGAACGAATATGTCTAAAATCCCTGATGTTACGCCTTATAAAAGATAAATTTCTGTAAGCCTCAGCCGCGATGACATTGATGTGATTATTAAAAGAAAAGGTAGAATTAAAGAGAATGCCAAGATCCCTAAGATCAGTGTTACGAATTAAGTCCAAACTATTTATTTTATACTCAAACATGAAAGGAACTGTTTTTCTTGTAAAACTAATAACGGAGCACTTAGAGATATTCAGTGCTAGCTTATTACGCTGACACCACTGCGACAGATTATTTAAGTCAATCTGCAATTTTGATGAGTCAGAAGGAGAACTAATACGCCGATAGATTTTGCAATCATCTGCATATAGCAAACAGTTGGAGAATTGAAGAATTGACGGGAGATCATTAATAAAAATTAAAAACAGCAAAGGCCCCAGATTACTTCCTTGGGGAACACCAGAACTAACCATATAGGAATGTGAGTATTAATAACCGTAATACACACACTGTCTTCTGTTACATAAATAGGACGCAAAGAAATTTAATAAAACCCTTGAAAATCCAAACATATGTAATTTATTTAAAAGCACATCGTGATTAACACTGTCAAAGGCCTTAGAGAAATCAGTGTAAACAACGTCCAATTGCGCCTTATTATTGATGGCTTGCGCAATATCCTCGCAAATCATAATTAAATTTGATTCAATAGATCTGCCGCAATAAAATCCATGCTGTTCAAGTGCTATCCTATTTTTAGTCATCTCAAAGATCTTGGTGTAAAGTATTTGCTCAAATATCCTGGCCACAACCGGAAGAACAGAAATTGGGCGATAATTAATCATCATCTTTCTATCACCTTTCTTAAACACGGGTACTACCTTAGCCAACTTCCACCGATCAGGAAAATATCCGCTCGCAAGTGACAAGTTAAAAATGTGCTTCAAAGGAACCAGAAATAATTCAGCACAACCCTTGTATACATAAGCAGGTATATTATCGAGACCCATAGATCGCTTTGACTTTAATTTTTTAATTGCATTTAGAATATCTCCATTGTCAATTCCACCAACACTGAAGTTCCAATCATTCGTCCCATTACCAAAATCTACACCATATCCCGATGGTTCGGTAAACGTAGTGCAAAAGTATTCAGCAAAACCCTGCGCTATGTTATCATTGCCACAGTAAGTCTCGTTATTATAAACCAAGTACTGAGAAGATTGTAGACCTCGACGTTTATTGTTTATAAAAGTCCAAAAATTATTCGGATTAGACTTAAGAGATGCTTCAAGATTACCGCAGTAATTCCGACATGCTTGTTCAATTTTAGTTTTTAATTGATTTCTATAGAAACGGAATTTACCCAAATTAAACGGGTTATGTCTTCGTGAGTGATGATATTTCTTCAACTGTACTAGATTGATTATTTCTTTGTTAAACCATACTGGAAAGTTTTTGTTGCAATTGAAACGCTTTACTGGGACGCATTGATTTAGAATATTATACAAAATATCGTAGAAAGCATCAACCGATTTATTAACATCACAATGGCTAATTACCGTATCCCAGCTGCAACGATTTAAAGAAGTGTATAAAGCATAAAAATCAGCGTTGGCATAGTTATAATATATGCTCTGATCTAAAGAATTTGTGCAATTACTACGATTTATCGATGCAAACCTCACACATAACGCAGGATGATGCACATCCAGAGGAACAAGCGGGGCAGTGGCCGCCTCCACAGAGGCATCAACATCAGCCAGGATCAAGTCCAGAGTTCTTCTATTCAGGTTTTGTACGGAGTTTAATGAACTTAAATTAAACAAATTTATAAAATGCGCGAGAGATTGACATAAACGGTTGCCCGATAGTAATTCATACGACGCATCAGTTATTGAAGAAATATTAAAGTCTCCAGCCACGAAAATACTATGATCATTCAATAAGTCAGTAAATCCCTCAAATATGTCAAAATATTGCAAGTATTCATTTAGTGTTGAATTAGGCTTAAAATACGCAACATTTATTAAGAAATATTTGCCTCTTATTTTACATTTAACAAATATTGTCTCAAGACTATCATGAGTAAAATGGAGAGAAGACAAATTTCTTTTTCACGGCTATCAGCACTCCACCCCCTCTCTGACCCACACGGTCCCTCCTATATACAACATATCGGTCATCGAAAATCTCGGCATCAAAAATGTCATTGTCCAGCCACGTTTCAACCATAAGTATTACATCATAGTTATCAGACAAAATAGTATGATGAACAGAATTTGTTTTGGATCGTAACCCTCTCACATTCTGATAATAAACATTTACATCAGAGTTCATCTAATCTATCTTGTTAACATATTTGTCTAAATGTTTTTGGGTGTTGTCAATCAATTTTGAAATTTAAAATTTTTCCGTTTGATTTTTCTTGTAGTTAATGTATTGCTAGTTATTACATACCGTTGCCGTTTTAACTTACACTTTGTATTAAGTAAGTACAATTGTTTATTATTAACGTTGTAGTTCTCCTGATGAAGAAGGAATATTCGGCGAAATATTGAGAAATTAATAAATAAGTCAATAGTTTGACCTCTCTTTCTTTTGACCGCATACCCGTGGAATTAATTCACCATCAATTATATTATCTTTAATAATAATAATAATAATCGAGAATAATAATAATAGTGCCTTTATTTCCATTTATAACCTAATACATAATAACAAGCAAGCAATAATAATCAATGAATAAGCAATGCACAAATGAATATTACATCTTAACAAGTAAGCTTGTTAAAGAAAAAAAAAGGAAAATGGCGGGTTTCAGTCATTGGATACAGATAACTGCATCCACGTCTCTTCTTCCAACCAACCACAAAAGAGAAACAAAAAAAAACAAACAGATGCCAAAAGAGAACAGCAAATTGTGCTACACAGTTAACAATGATAAGGTTTAAAATACATTAAAATACATTAAAGCCAGAAGTACAAAAGGTATAAAACAATAAGAAAATCAAACTATCAACTTTCACACTGCTGCCTAAAAAAAATTGCAAATAATCTACGTTTAAACATCCCTAAAGTTCGAGCTTGATACACCTCGTAATTACAATTAACAGCTTGTACAATATTATAACTAAAGCATCTCTTAAAGTGTTACGTCCGATGGAGTGGTGGTGTAAGCAGGCCTCTAAATCTCAAGTTCAAATTGTGTACGTGAGTTCGGAAGGTTACTTTGTTATACAAATAATCGGGAGCCTTATACGCCAAGATTTTATAAAATAAACAGTAAGAGTGCAACCTCATCCGGCTCTCCATGTTAAGCCAAAAAATTTCCTTTAATTTAAATGAAACGCGACAGTATTTTCTGATACCAAAAATAAGCCTTAAGCACGAATTTTGCACTTTCTGAATTCTTTTCTTGTCAACATAATCAATAAACGGACCATACACCGAACAACAGTAGTGAAATCTACTCAAAATGAAAGCATTGCATAGTACAATTTTGATTCTTTTATCAAATAAATGACGATTGGCATAAATAATCCTCATACTTGTATAACATTGCTTTAGTAAATTTGAAACATGCTGCTTAAATTTTAAAGACCAATCTAGAATGACACCCAGATTCTTAATAGTATCAGACAAAGTTACTGTGTGTGGATGCTGTGACTACCCCAACCACATTTATTAAAGTAAAAGAGATGATATTGTGAATGGAAGTGACTTTAAACGCACAAAATTCAACAGCGGCTTAATATACTCACAATCTATAAATAAATCCAATTAGATCCATTTACACTCTTATACTTTTTTTAAGCAGTTCTCAACGTACGTACTCGCATGAGCGAACAGCGTATTAAAACAGGCAAACGGCTTTATCCACCGAGAATGAAGTTGTTCTGTACCAGAGCTTACTGTGAAGTGGTTTGCCGATGGATTTTAAAAATATATGAGTACCCACTTCGTCAAAGGAATGGAATGTTTTCCTAAGAGTGTTCAAATATGCATGGGCTTTTTTCCGGGCGTTTTAAGCAATTCGTTTTTTTTTAAATATATATTCTGAATTCTTTGTTTTGATACTCTTATACGGGAATTATAGAAAGAATATGAGATCCGTATTTTGATAACCGTTATACAAAAAAAGGAAACTTTTAATAACGCTGAGTTCTTTGAAAATATCTCAAACAAGTTTGTCCTGCGTTAAAGTTTACGCTATTTCTCAACGTTGTAACATAACTTGCGGATAGCTTAAATTCCTTGACTGCAGGATGTTTATAAATGATGTTGAAAGTAAGTTGACGTCTTAGACAGAGTGGCAAGCGAACAACGAAGAATTTTTATGTAACGGAGGGACGGTTAGATTGTGATAAATGTAGTGCTGCCACGAATATATTTTTCGCATATTGCTTCTCGTAAAATATTAAATTCTTAAAATCCCGTGGTGGGAGTATTTGTATTTCGTCTAGAACGTAGAACATTTCACCACGCCCGTGTAACAATATGACACGGATTTGCTCTTTAATTGATTCCGAATCTGTACCCTCCTACGGTACTACAATTAATAGCGGATTAAATTCCATTTCTCGGCTATAAATTCCACGAATGAAATTCGCTTCAGACCGACGCTCCAGGAAAAGGGGGAAAGTACGCACTAGTCTAGAATCGTTTAGAATCGTGAACCGCACCTTTTCATCGCTTCTTCGGCTCCAAGCACTTCTCTCATCATCGTAATGCTGAATATTCAATCGTATTATAATGGAATTTCGCGCTAGACGGGGCCAACTTTCAAAATTCGAAGTTTTACGGATGCACGGCTTAGATATGGTTGCGCCGCCGCGCCATCTAGGGCCCGACGAAGTTACCTCGCCATTAACGCGAATATATATTTCGCTATTTTAATCAGTTTTGTCCGTTTAGAATTTTATGCATGATTCTTGAGGATGTACGCGTCGAAATGGAAATCATGACAGCTGCGTCGTTAGCATTTTTATTAAAGCGTTTAACTAACAATGCTTGAATCGAAGCATTATTTGAAGTGGGAAAGAATCCCTATAATGCTTTAGGAGAAGAATATTTTTTCTAAATAGAAAGCCCATCTAAAGAATTTAGTGCAAACATTACTGAGAGGGTTTTGCTTCAGTATCAGGTCCTTCAGTTGCAATTTCCTTTCAGCAATAATCTCAGATATCCAACTGACCAACAGACGAGCCAATGGTAATTCCTTAAAAAAGTTGTCCATCGTGACATCTCTTCCAGATCCTTTGAACTGATAGCACAAGTCCCTCACAACTAGCTGTCCCTGATCCTTTTCTGGACCTTTTGCTCCTTTACCAGTATATATTTGACATTGAACAGTTTTATGTAATGGACGTGACAAAATGGTAATGGACATCTGATCTGTCATTTATTGAAGTGACATTTATAAATTCTACTGTCATTAATTTAATTATTGCTTTTTCCATTTAAAACCTACCTTACTGTGCACAATAGATATAAAAGTCGACTGTGAACATGAAGGTTAACTGGCCAATTATGGTAAAATATCAGCTGGCTGACAAAAGGGTGTGGCACATTTTGTTCATCGCAAAGGGAATGTAATCCTGAAAAACAATTTAGTAACAACTCTTTGATAGATAGAAACTCACATAATATAAAAGAATTGGAATCGTCCTGCAAGCGAGTACAACTCTTATAGATTAAACTTTAGAAGAAAACCACGTGGTTTCGACCTCACAGGTCTCATCAGTGCCTCTGCGAATACAAGATCTAATTTCATAGCAGTTCTCTATTCAACCTGTGTTTTACAACACTTACAATAATGAACTAATTCCAGCGTCATTTCCTTAATGGACAAGGTCGGAAGTAGCATCGGCCCGAGTTATTTCACACTCAGCAGTGCTACTTCCGACCTTGTCTACTAGAGGCAATGAAGTCGGAGTCGGAATTATAATTTATTGTTGCAAGTGTTGTACAATACAGGTTGAGTAGTTAAATGCGATGAGATTAGGTCTTGCATTCGGAGGGGCACCGATGAAACCTGGATAGGATTTTGCAAGGTCAAAGTCATATTATTACCAAAAACTCGTCCTAAAAGATATAAGATGAGACAAATTGATATGCAACATTTTCTTCGGAGGAAGAATCACAAAGACATACAATGCTCTGTCTTTATTTCCCAATGCCGAACTAATATTGCTGGACCCTATTTTCCACTGGGATCGGCTTCATTCAAGCTGGGAGGATTAATTTTTAAGTTGGTCCTCTGGTAAACGGTAAAAGGATGGTATTTATCCACTCTATGTATGTGGCCATGCATCTGATTAGGCTCTCCTGGTGTGGACTTCAGGCGAAGGTCTGTCCAGGTGGAGGTTGCAATTTGGCAATCAACGGGTTCCCTGATCTTCGGACACTTTCTAGAGTTTTTGTCGCGATCTGGGGGACGTAGTTTTTGAGTGCTGGAACTAGATCTTATGCAGCTGTTGATTTCTTATGAACCACTGAGTCGTTTAAAATTCGTCTTGACCATGCTGAACCATGGAAGGGCTCCATAGATAATAAAATCTTGATTTTCAGAGACAATGCTGACTTCGGATGTTTTTGCAGTATATAACTTTTCTATGGTCTTATTGTGCAGTTTGAAGTTATTCGAGAGTTGAGTTTCAACCTCAAGTACGTGACCGAAGGGTATTTAGGTGATAAATCTGACAGCCACGCACTTGGAGTCACTGATGTCAGAGCCATCTTGAGGCCCATTGGAGAATATCATCCAGCCAAATGGAACAGCTTGTTAAAGTAATCAGTAGGAATAACAGGAGAGATAACTTTTGACCGCTGGCACTTATAGATCTTTCCGCAGTTGTTGATTTCTTATGAACCACTGAGTCGTTTCAAATTCGTCTTGGCCATGCTGAACCATGGAAGGGCTCCATAGATAATGACAGATTTAAGAAGGAGTAATAGATTAAAATCTTGATTTTCAGAGATAATGCTGACTTCGGGCATAGCAATGGATATAGGAAGGATTTTGCAGTATAGGACTTTTCTATGGTCTTATCCATGTGCAGTTTGAAGGTTATTCGAGATTTGAGTCTCAACCTCAAAGTACGTAAAACCGAAGGATGTTGTCAGGGTTGTAAATCTGACAGCCACGCACTTGGAGTCGTTGATCTTCAGACGCCATCTTGAGGCCTATTTGAGAATATCATAGCCAAAGCAGCTTGTTAAAGTAATCAGCAGGAATAACAGAAGAGTTAATTTTTGACTGAAGAAGTGCAAAAAGATTTTTTCTGTTTTCTAACAACTGTCAAATAAAGCAGAGGTTTTCAATTATTCACTTCGAAATATGTTGTTCAACAACAAAGGATTTCTTGGAAGTGAGAAGAGTTAGGCATGCTTCAAAGATTATCCACAAGCAAGTTCTTATGATGCATATTAAGTCGATAGCATTCTGTTGGTTTTATTTTCCTTTATGTTCAGAAAAGTCCAATGATAAGGAAACCCCGTTTTCAAGAAATTGCGTACAGCAACGCTAGAATATGCAGGAGCCTCATCTAGCAAGCTCTCCCTCTAAAAAGTGCCTACAACACTGATCATTAAGTCTCGGTAGAAGAACCATTACTCCCAATAGATAGTTGTCAACTATGGCAAGCCAAATGTTGTAGGAAAATCTTTGTTGATGTCAAGTATGTGTTATTATATCTTTTTCTATAGCATTAAGCATTGTTAATTTAGCCCTACCGTCAAACGGAAGGATCTTTTCTCTTCAAGACGGCGATGAATGGTCGCAAAAGTAACTTCAATTGGACGATGTAGCGTTCGGTATGTTTTACTGCATAGCTGGACAGCTTCTTGGAAATTTCCGTTCGCATAAGCATAAGTAAGTACTAGAGTAATAAAGTCATATTCCATAATTTGCGAAATTATTAACAATAGTTAAAAAAACCATCACAACTATTTAAGGGAGCTTTTTTCGTAAATGTTATATATGAACTTTTATGATTATTTTAATGAGTAGAATACGCTCGTAGAGTTTGGCCTAGTCAATCGGAAACACCCTGTATATATACATACATACATACAGGGTGTCCCATGACATGACTGCCAAAACCTACGGATGTGTTATTGAGGCAATTTCAAGCCAAAAATGTCTAATGAACATGTGACCAAAACTTTGTCGTAACTGACCTACAAGCATTTGAAGCTAAAACAAATACAAAGGTTTAGGTTTTGGCAGTCATGCCATAGGACACCCTGTATTTGTGTAGAGGTATCTAAGCAATACAAATTCTGCGTTCTTTGTATTATTTTACTACTAGTTTAATACCCTAGCAATACATGCGCTGTAATAATACCTCAATAATGTTCCAACAAAGATTCCTTACGGCCCTCCATAAAGCACGAACATTTCGTTCAAACACACACTGCAATATCTTCAGTCCTAGTACACGCGAGTAATGCGATAAAGTCGGATTTTATTCACGAATAATACTTTGTTTTTTCTTATTGCATCGTATTCGAAACGTACAGAATGGAATCGCACATAAAGGTCGTAAATTACGATATCACCAGTTCGCCACATTACATACGTGATTACCATGAAATTACGCAATTGAGGTTCGTTCTCGGTATCCTTATTTCGCAATGTTTCGTACACTCTAGTTTCGAGCTTGTACACGGTACAGGAATATTTTTTTCGTCCAATCAATATTCAGCCCTTCCTGAGCAATTATTCCTGAAGTGGAGCTAACACAAACTAAATAATGCGTCCGCATCTATCTTATAAACCCCGATAACGTTGCAGTAGATCCGTCACTAAACCCTTGCCAATAAAGTAGGAAATTACGTTGGCTCAATCCCACGATAGCGAGATTGTTTCAACACAACGTTGCACATATATTACGAATTGATATGTAGATGGATAATTCACCAAATAAGCCGTCCTTACGTCGTCTTTTCTACGCCACTCGTTTTATCTCCTCTTTTGCTTGCATCATCAAATCATCATTCTCGTATTACCGATGCTGGAACTTTCGTCTGCGAGTTTCAGGGTAGATTTAACGAATCTAGTAATAGTTGGCTATACTGTGAAACTTTCGTATCCAATCTCGTGTTTTCCGCCCGGTTCGTAACTACAACACGGGGGGTCAGTATTGTAATACACCTTTCCACAATTCCTCCGACGTAGTATCCAAGTTGGCACGGCTCCAATTTCGGAACGCCATATGTCTCGAACTCCTCGCTAGCGGTGTGGTCGTAACAGAAATGTAATAGGGGATACAGCAGTTGGCTGGAATTAATTGCGTCTATCTCCCTCTCTACCGTTTGATTTCGTTGTTGGTGTGTGGAATTTGTGCGATAATATCTAATTTTTTTTCTAGTTTGAGAAATTATCTGATAACAGATTAATTAGAATTAACGATGTATTGAAGAAACTCTCAGTCTTGCCAACCATTTATCTAGAACTTAGGCTCTATATGATGATTTTGAACAACGTCAAGTGCAAACTTATCTACACAACTACAACACAGTAAATGATAGTCGTAAAAATTTACGCTCAAAAAAACGGAAATGAATGGTCGTGGAAGATCAAGGACGACTTCATAATTTTAGAGATTTAAGAGTTGAGGACCAATGGATGAAGGTGAGAGTCCTTGCCCATTTTTAAGAAAAATATTTCATTGATGACCCTAAGATTCGATGCTATTTGGACCTAAAACTATGTATTTTCTAATCAAAAATTTCAGATGAGCATATAGTGCCTTTCAAAGGATTATTACATGTGCAGCAATATGTGAAAGAAAATCGAATACCACAGGAAATAAAACCTCAAACCATGGGAAAGAGCGGATCTGACCACTGTAGAAGAAAGTCCAATCTCTTAAATCATTCAGTTAAAATGTCACTCACCTCCCCTCCCAACTCACAAACTCATTTTTTTACAGTTTCTTAAGGACCTACATCGTAAATGTATAATATTTAGAAAGTTGGTACTGTCAAAAACATTGGAACTCTTGAAATTTTCTGAATATACACAGTAGTATTAAAAAACATATCAGAACGCTCAAATTTTAGGAAAAAGCGGACCTATTGATTGCAAAAGAGAATATAATTCTTCAGCCAAAGATGCTCGAATCCTTCTTGCTAAATAGTGAGCTAGCAGACTCAAATTATAGCAAAGAATAGACGTGATGGATGTAGAAGAGATTCCAATTCTTTGTCCAGAGATCCTCGTAGCCGTCTTCCTAAATAATGCAATAGAATCGAATGATAAGGTCATTCAATTCGTAGGTGCCCAGAACGAGGGACTAAACGTACCGGAATGTCGAATTATGAATAGGATTTTCGTTCAGCCCAAACTTAAAAAACAATTCTATTTAATTAGCTACAAAATTGGTCTAGCCCAATGAAGATCAAAGCCTCAATGAAGAGAAATAAGTGTTTAGGTAACATTACTACTCCTTACAGAAGCAGAACTCTCTCCTCCAAAAAAGGTGGCTGTGCCAAACTCAACCGAACCCCTCACCAAAAGAAATGAGTTTTAATAAATCTTAACAGAAAAAGCTTAAACTGGAGAAATCTAAGTGACGTCAGGAGACGTCTGTGATGACAGCACCGAGGAAGCCATGAAGAAGATGCGGTTCATGCAAATAAATCTTCATCATGTGAAAATTGCTTTGAATATGCTTAACAGAAGATTTCATCCACGTCAAACTGGATATGGCACTAAGTCAGAAGCATTGGTTGTTGTTGGATAATATCGAGGAAGAAAAAACTAGATGTGGTGCTAATTCTGCGGAAGCTAAATCAAGTTCTTACCGACTCATTCATTTAATTTAAGTTATTCTCCCTCCTTAAATAAGGTGGCTGCGCCAAAATCAAACGACCCTCCGCCCTCCCCCAAAAAGAAGGAGTCTTAACAAATCTTAACAGGGAGAAGTTAATCTTGAGAAATCTAAGTAACGTGAACCAACGTCCTCCAAAGATAGCATCGAAAAAGCCATGAAGAACATGTACCTATTTCATCAAAGAACAAGTGAGTGTGGCACTAATTCAAGAGCACTGGTTCTTGGTCTAATCCAACTAAGATCAAAGACAGCACCGATGTCTGGAGCGGGTGAGAAGAAAGCCTCAATGGAAGGAAATAAGTCTTTAGGAAGCAATGATACCCTCCACATAGAAGCAGAACTCTCTCCCCAAAAAAAATGTGGCTGTGCCAAAATCAAACGAACCTCCTCCCTCCCCCAAAAAGAAAGGGTCTTAACAAATCTTAACAGGGAGAAGTTAAACTTGAGAAGTCTAAGTAACGTGAACCAACGCCCTCCGAAGATAGCATCGAAAAAGCCATGAAGAACATGTACCTATTTCATCAAAGAACAAGTGAGTGTGGCACTAATTCAAGAGCACTGGTTCTTGGTCTAATCCAACTAAGATCAAAGGCAGCACCGATGTCTGGAGCGGGTGAGAAGAAAGCCTCAATGGAAGGAAATAAGTCTTTAGGAAGCAATGAAAACCTCCACACAGAAGGAGAACTCTCTCCCCCAAAAAAATGTGGCTCTGCCAAAATCAAACGAACCTCCTCCCTCTTTCTACGGTCTCCCAGTTAGTATCGAACCAGAAACGTAGTTCATGCAAATAAATCTTCAATTTCACCAAAGAAAAGCTGGATGTGGCCCTAATTAAACAGCACTGGTTCTTTGGAAACTAAATCAAAGCTTTACCGGCTTATTCATCTAGCTTAAGTTATTCTCCTTCCCTAACAATGGTGTCTGCGCCAGCCCTCCGCCACCCTCCTCTTCAAGGCCTGCCAAAGATAGCATAGTAAAAGCCATGAAGAACTTGCGGTTCATTCAAATATGGGAGTAGTTTTTTTTTCCACTTCTAAAACCAGACTCGTCCGACTGGCAAGGCATCGCAACCTTCAGGCTTATTGTGCCACGTCTGTGTGTTCAACTCACCCACTCTAACACTGTAATCCCCTCCACTACACATTGGGTCTCCTTTCGTTCTCCCAAATAGGTTTTTGCCTTCTACGATCTAGTGCCTTGCAGTTCTGTAGTAGTCTCCGGTTCTATCTTACAAAGGTTACACCTTGTGCCCCCGTCAAACGCGGCCATGGAGAGAAGGCCCCATCCCTCGTCTCCAGGGATGGGGAAGGAGGGTGGCTTAGTTCAAGTAAGATCATAGGGAGCAGCGACAGCTAGAGAGGGTGAAAATAATGTCTTAATGGAAGGAAATTGGTCTTTAACCTCCTCCCCCTACTAGAGAGACAGAATTTCGAATTTCACCAAAGGAAGATGTGGCCCTAATTCAAGAGCACTGGGTTTATCAACTCACTCATTTAAGTTATACCATACTGGTTTGGAAAAGTTTCAATGTCTTCAAGTTTTGGAAGCCTTCAGGCTTTCTTTCGTCATTGCTAACTTACTCAGACGGTTACACAAAGACGGCGTTGGCATCCAACATGTGAGGATTGTCATTAACTTAATGCCAGATCTCCCGGATAATGCCTTTCCGGAAAGAAGGAGGTGTTAATTTAAACATCGAAGTCAAGCATCTTATATCTATTGGAAAAAATTGTGGTGGAGGATCCAAACAAGTATGCTGATGAAAAAACGATACAAATCAAGTTTCAGAAGACGTGTTTGTTGTTAAATAAATACTTAAACGGGAAGAACATGAATAAATTATTATGTTGTGGTATACAAACTGGTATATTTTAAGGACAATAATGCTTGTATTTACGCGGATCTCCGGTGAGATTTTCAGCTCCATTCAGCCTGAAATAACTCGGATGTTTATCCCCTTATTTACCGCAAATTATGCCCGTATTTTTAGATCAAAACAGCCGCTGTACCGGCAGTTCCCGCAATAAACCTCCAACTTGTTCTTAAGACTTGTTTTAGTTTCGTTTCTCTTTTTGAAAATTACTCATCTTTATGAATACGACTGTATGGAATGTAAAGATGCGATACCCGTTTCCTTTAATAACTTCTTGTTTTATTTTATGTTTCGCTTTAGAGTGAATTTCCGCTTGCGAGTTCACTTTGATTTTAATTAATGATTCATTCCGTTTTAAAGTTAATTATCAAAATAAACTGTAATAATCCATTAAATAAGCTTATAAAAAAAATATCTGGAGTAGACATGTTTACAAGAGGTCCTAACACATATTTGTTTCAGTCAGGGTCGTATTTCGTTGCCGTTTCATAAAATTTTTAGCGATCCTTCTACGAGAACTCGATATCGAGAATCTAGTAAATCCCAGTTCGCTACGGGCACGTCCACCATATCTCACTACCGGTTGCTCGAGGAATAATTCATGTTAGTGTATCGTATGATTCATCATTCTCGGCCAGGGAAAGCTATAATTCTAATAAAATAGCCAGGGATACATAACCTTACAGTGGCAAATGTAGCAGATTTTTCGTTGATTTTTATGGATGAATTTTCAGGAGCGAAAAATCTCCGCCTCAAATATCACCTTTCTGACCTAGTTCAGGGATAAATACTTAATGAAACATGTATCGAATAGGACTTTCGTCGTATAACATGCCAATCCATTAAATTGTAATGGATATTCGGCAATATCCAGTGCTTACATTACGTATTGTAGCTGTTCGTGGGATTATGGGCAACCTACACCGTATGTTATATTATCCTATGCGCATACGAACTGTGGTGAATGTGTAAAGCTCTAGGAAAGCTGCAGGGTATGAAACCACAATCACTTCCATCGGCAAACATATATGTTTGCCGATGTACCTAGCAATTCAGTGTATTAGAGGAGGACGGATTATATTATATTTTATGATGTTGCATTTTAATTGGTAGTTATTTTGTATTTTATATCAAAATTAATATTTCAAATATGTATATGTTAAATATCCTGTGTTTCAATTTTCAATTTGAGGAGCAGACTTGCAAACTGCATTTTGTCAATTTTTTTCGAATATGAGATGTGGGTGGCGTTACAGTCCCAGTAACAATAGCCATCATCTTAGCTCATCCTAAACGTTCAAAACGAATTCTGTCCTGTCAAAATATAATGCACAAATAACCCTGGACATACAAACTGCAGTTTGTCCAACTCCGATAGACAAGCAAAATGGATTTTGTCCATAGCAGGTGGACATACCGCGGTTTGTTATGCAGTGCAAGCATGCAGCGTTGTTCGTTGAGTAGTTAATGATTGTTTTGATTGTGTGGTTTAAAAATACGCAATAATGGAAGCTCCACAACGGAAACATGTTGTCGGTAACAGCAAAAGAGGTAGTAGAAAACGTAAAAAAAAAAATACTACAGCGAGGGAACGAAAGAAGGAAGTTAGGTATGTGTTTTTTAGGTTATATCTTAATATATTATTTATTATTTTGAAATGAGCTTATTACTATTCTACGACAATGAAATCATTGTAGATATTCAAATCATGATCCGAGTCTAGAAGGCTTTGATATCGTATGCGATAAACACAAAGATTCAAATCTTCAATGCAATAAAATACCAAAAGATGATGTTCTGGAACTTCGACAAGACTTTTATGATAAGCCCAACAAGGTTGTCCAGGACAACAAACTGGCCAGCTGTTTGTCCATAGTGAATCCCGTACGTAAGCGAAGCCGTAAACCTGATGGAAACTCTCACGCATTTGCTGCAAAATATACCGTACGTCTTAATGTTTTACCTAAAGTACAGCATTTTCAATGGCTATATTGTTCTAGGTTTCAACTAATCAAAGAAGACTGCAAGTTTGCCAAAAATTCATTCATAGTATTTGTAACAAAATAATGGAAGGACGAGAAATTTTGCGAAAGGAGGGGTGGTGACAAACGTTCTCAAAAGTACAGTGAAAAGTTTAATTCTGCAAAAACGTTTATCAGTCAATTGAAAGGTAAGAAAAGCCAATATGGACGAACTAAGTCCAGACGAATTTATTTGTCATCTGAATATAGCATTAACTTGATTTGTGAAATGGACAATAAAAACACTGAAAAGAACTTAAAAGTGAATTATAAATATTTCAGTCGGATATTCAACAATCATTTTAACATTGGGTTTGGTAGTCCAGCAATTGATGTGTGTGGATTTTGTGTTAGAACATCAACGCAAATAGCCAATTCTGAAAACCAAACGACTAGAGCGAAACTTAAAACGGAACTAAAGGTGCATAAAGTCAGAGCTAACCAATTTCACAAAATAATGGCGGAGGAACACCCCCATACTGTATCGTTTTGTTTCGACCTCCAACAGGTCCAATTCCTGCCAAAAGTCCCCATACAAGACGCTTTTTATGCGCAACAACTTTCACTGTATTTTTTTTTTTGTGTAACACCAATCAGCTGTCAAAATCCATGTAGCTATTCATGGATGGAAAATCAGGCAGGCAGAGGAGCGGTAGAAATATCATAACAAGCGAATTCCCTGCTGATATAACCAACATACGACTTTTTGCAGATGGTTGTGCAGGTCAAAACAAGAACAGCCATGTTGTGGATGTGTTGATGTATTGGGTGAGCAATTTTGCTCCTCCTAATGTGAAATATATTGAACTAATATTTCCTGTAAGAAGCCATTCTTATTTACCGGCCGACATTTTTGGTCAGATAGAGAAAATCATAAAACGCCACAGCACCATTAAAACTCCAGAAGACTACTGGGCCTTATATTCGAAAGTAGGAGATGTAAAAAAACTAGGTGTTAACTGGTCGCTGTACGATGTTAAATCTGCTACAAATGATTTAAAAAAGATTGTTGGAATAAGTTCGATAAAACGAATTCGCATTAGAAGAGATAAAACTAGTAATATCTTGGTGAAAACTGAACTACTCTACAGAAGTTATGACGATTCGAAAAAGTTTGAATCTCTTTTGAAGCCTCGTAAGCGTTTTGAATCATTCGCTCCACCAGATATTCAACTAGGTCTTCCAATTAAGAAAAAAAAGGTAATAAGAATTCGAAAGCTGTTAATTGCATTGTCAGGAACAAACTGGGCGGATGACCCTGAATTAAAGTGGCTAGCTTCAATATTAGATGAAGGAAATGTTGGCGATGCAGGTGACAGTGATGTCGAACCTCTGATTGAAAATGACCTGTGCAAGTGCAATGATACTGAGGAAATAAATCTCATGTAAAGCTTACATTTTGTACAAGTTAATAGTTTTAGGAAAATTTTTATTTATTTCTTTACCTTGCACAATTTTAAGTTATGTACCAATTAGGAGTGCCGAATAGCCATCTTATTTTGACCTTGTACGAATAAGGTAACAACCTTATTTCATTAATAAAAGATTAATATTTCGTTTGGTCTTTCGCATGTTCAGCACATTCTAAAGGAAATAATTCTGGCACGAGAAGAATAAAACGCATTTTGTCCCAAACTTTTTTGAAATAACTCGGCTATTTATAATAATTGCAGTGTTAAATGGAGGTTTGATTTACCATAAGTATACATATCTTTTGGTAATAAATGGAAATTGATAACCCTAGCCCTTTTCAAACTGCAGTTTTTGCCTCCTCCTGAAAATGTGCAATTTTGGACAGAATGCGTTTTGCAAGTCTGTTCCTCATTTAATTTAACGTTTTTAGTTAAAGATTTTACTAGAGTAACTAGTCACTTTGAATCGTTGATTGATAATATAGCCACCAATGTTGATGATCATTTATGTGACGTCTCTGTCATCAATCCGGGATTTTCTGATCATTACGCGCAATTAGCTTGCTTTAAAATTATAAATAATAATATAAAAAATAACTATCTAGGCAAAAAACGCTATTTTACAGAGAGTAATATTGATAAATTCAAAAGGGCATTGGGGTCTGAGAGTTGGGACTGTATGTTGAGTGAAAATGATGTAGATGATTGTTTCCTTTGTTTTTACCGTGTTTTCTTTTATCACTTTGACATGGCCTTTCCATTGAAAAGAGTATCTTGTCGGAGGCATAGTAAAAATTGGCTTTCACCCGAGATTTTGCGCGCGTCTGATAATTTAAAACTACTAAATAAATTGCATAAGAATGGTAGGTGCACAAGTGATGATTATAACACATTTAAAAAACAGTACTCAAACTTAATTAAAGAAACTAAGGTGAAACATAATAACGAACTGATGCTTACATCTTCAAATAAGAATCGTAGAAGTTGTCGAATGATTTTATTGAAATTTTCAGGAAACGTTTATTTTCATTAAACAAATTGATGATTAAAATTTGAATAAAATCTAGCCAGTAGTTTTTTTTTGCATGTTGTTTCCATAGCACATAGTAACTATAAATTTGAAGTATTAGACCATTTAGTAACTGTCAAGTTTGCAAATTGTTGTTGTTACTTCACAATTTCATTCTGCACTTGATAACAATGTCGAGAGTACGTCAACATCAACGTTTTGTCCAATTAAGTGATTTTGAACGTGGCCGTATTATTGGTATGAGAGAGGCCGGACTTTCGCTAAGAGAAATTGCTCGTCGTGTAAACCGAAATGTTTCAACGGTATTGAGGTGTTGGTCCAAATGGTCCGAGGAAGGGGTTCAACATCGTCGCCGTGGATGTGGACGTCCTCAAAGGACTACAGATCGCGAAGAACGTCGCTTAAGACTTTTGGCCACAGGAGATAGATTTTCAACAACTCGATCAATTGCAAATGATTGGATGAGAGGTACAGGACTCAGAATGTCAATGTCAACTGTTTATCGCCGGATAAGATCTTATGAATTGCGTTCATATCGTCCATTTTTATGTCTTCTTCTTACACCACTTCATCGTCTACGCAGACTAGAGTGGAGCAACTTAAGGGTTAATTGGGCGCAGGAATGGCATCAAATTGTGTTTAGTGACGAGTCCCGATTTTGCTTGTGGGTCCACGATGGTCGTAGGAGAGTCAGACGGATGCGTGGAGAATGTAAAAATCCAACATTTTTTGTGGAACGCAACACAGCCCTCACTCAAGGAGTTATGATATGGGGTGCAATATGTTATGGTAACAGATCACCCTTGGTCTTTATTGACGGCAACCTTAACGCACCTGGTTACATTGCTAATGTGCTACAACCAGTTGGCCTTCCATATCTTCAGGGGCTGCAAAATCCCATTTTCCAGCAGGATAATGCGCGCCCTCATACGGCAAGGGCTACAACACGGTTTTTGGAAGAATCTAACATTGTCGTCCTCCCATGGCCTGCTCGGTCGCCTGATTTTTCGCCCATTGAACATGTATGGGATATGATTGGTAGGCGAATAGGTAATTTACCGCACCCTCCAGATAATTTACACGATCTTCAACAACGGATTCAAGAAGCTTGGGACGATATACCACAAGCAGCTATAGATCACTTGATTAATAGCATGCCAAGGCGTCTAGATGAGTGCAGTGAGGATGATGGTCATCTTAATAAATATCTCACACAAAACTCGGGGAAATTGGAATGATTTTAGTAATGGTGTGCACTTAATTTATATAACCCTGTATATTTTACTTATATTAGTGAAAAAGTATGAAAACATTATTAAGAAGTTTTAAATTTATGAAACTGGTGGTGGCAGCCTTAAATTAATACTACAGCATCTATTATTGATCAACACATCAAACAAGTTCTTGGTAGTCAATCAACAGGAATTGCATCGATTATTAATGATCTAAATCAATACGATATGTCATTTCGCGATTGCATTCGCGTACGTTGATTCTCCCGCACTAGTGTGGGAAGTTGATTTTTCAATACCTCCCTTTTCAATTAAATTTGGTGAATTACGACTTGTTAACTTCATAAAAATTAATCAAAAACTATAAAAATGTCACAGTTTTTAATGGAAATGAATTCTTGTTATTAATAAAGTCACATTCGCACTACCAAAATATTGTCTTCCCGAACGTAGCATGCTAATAGCTTCCAACAAATCCTACGATATTTTGAAATGTAATGGTTTGACTGACCTAGATTAAAAACAATGAAGTAATTTGCTTCCTGTTTGAAGTAGCCAAACAAAACTAAAGATGCCAATAATTCTGAACGTCTTTTCATGATAAAATAGAGAAAATTAGTTTTTTCTGATTCTGAACATTTTTTGCAACAACAACAGAAACAGTACGAACGGTGTCTTTATTATATGCTGCAGATTAAATCAGATAGGTTGGCCCTAGTATTTCTAGTGAAACATATTTATGCCACAGCATTGATCCTCGCATCTCTTTAGTACAAAAAAATGTGGGTTAATTTATATGGCTTTAGCAGTCAAATCCCTCAAACATTGTGCAATAAGTAGAAACCATTCTACATTCATAGGTTGGATTATGCTTATGGGATGATTTGCCCATTGTTCCAATAATGGAACATGCAAGTTTTTAGAGGTTAGGGTAAATTCAGTGATCACCTACACTTCTTCGTAGTTTACATCTTGTCAATTAGATAATATATAAAGTGCATTTTGAATGGATGGCGATTTTAACAATTTTATTAACAAGTTCCAATTTTGGAACAATGGCCATGAAAGGCTACAGATAATTTGCTGTATTTGATTTTATACAACTGAAGAATTGGCACAATTATTGGAAGATGAGGACTTGTGGAAGGCAGATGTTTTTATGACTCCTCCAAATAGTGCAGAGGATAGTGCGGTGATGAAGATGGCAATATTGCCAATATAAATAATTTGAATGGTCTACAGCATCAATCAGCATCAGAACCTTGAGACGAACTACAAAGAAAAATTGTCAACTCCAAACAAAGAAGATGGACGAAAGACACAGACCTAATACCAATTTTTCCAATATTTTCATTTTCTGTTCCAAATGATCAAATTCCGGATGATATAGTGGGGTCTTTCGAATTATTTTTTAACGATTCAATGATACAATATTAAAAAAACATGACAGGTTTGTACGCTGCTCAAAAAGGAGAATATAATTTAATGAGATTCCTTGTTTTATAGCAATTCTTTTATTATCGGGTTATGGAGAAGTGTCTAGATGGCGAATGTGGTGGGAAGTGAACAGTGAATCATGTCATACGTCTGTACTAAATGCTATGAGAAGGAATAGGTTTGAAAAAAAAAAAAGGTATATCCATTGTGTGACAAATTTGGGAAGGTAAGACCTTATTTTCAGAAACTAAATGAAAAATGTTGTCAGTATGATTATTACCCCGAACAGATAAGTTTAGATGAAAGCATGATTCCATATTTTGGTAAACATGGTGCCAAACAGTTTTTGAAAGGAAAGCCAATGAGACATGGATATAAAATGTGGTGCATGTGTGAACCGTCAGGCTACCTCTTGCAATTTGAACCATATCAAGGAAAGACGTATACTAAATTTGATTTGGGTGTCGGTGGTTCTGTTGTAATGAATTTGGTAAACATGTTGCCGGCAAGTACACCTTTCATGATATATGGTGATAGTTTCTTTTCCTCCCTAAAACTAGCAGCCACATTAACTGAAAAAAAATCTAATAGAATAGAAAAATGCCCTGTTACGAGGGAGCGTTTTTATATTCGCGGAATGAGGGGGTTGTAGGTGGGTGATTAGGCGCATTGGGGTAACATAATCGAAATATGGCCTGTTATAAAGCAGCGACTCGCGACCATAATGAATGAGAATTAGTATAAATACGAAGTTTCATTGTTATTAGACAGCACTTATCCAAAAGGTTGAAAACATTATACTCGAAGATGCTCGACTAAAGAAGAAACAACTCGCAGAAATGGTTGGAGTATCCGATACAACAATTTTTAAAATCCTACACGATCATCTCGGCATGTCTAAGGTCAGCGCAAGATGGGTGCCGAGAATGCTCACGCCGCCGCAAAAACAACAACGCGTAGAGTGTTCGCGTGCATTTTTGGACCTCTGTAATGAAGAGAAGGATGGTGTATTGAGTCGGATTGTTACTGGAGACGAAACTCGGGTTCATCATTATGAACCTGAGTCCAAACAAGACTCCATGCAGTGGCATAAAAAGGGCACAGCACCTCCCAAGAAATTTAAAGTGTCACAATCAGCTGGGAAACTCATGGCAACGGTATTTTGGGACTCGGAAGGAATATTGTTGATTGATTATAAAGATAAAGGTGTTTCTATAACCGGAAAATATTACGCTTCAATATTAGAGCGACTAAAAGAAGCCATTAAAGAGAAAAGACGGGGAAAATTGACGAAAGGTGTGCTGTTTTTGCACGACAACACGCCCGTTCACAAGAGCCGCGTTGCGTTAGCTGCCCTGCATAGGGTGGGCTCCAAATTGTGAATCACCCACCCTACAGACCAGACCTGGCCCCGACTGATTATTACCTGTTTCCGAAAATGAAAAAAGAGCTGCGGGATAGAAAATTTACTGCCGATGATGAAGTCAAGGAGGCAATTTCGGCGTATTTTGCAGATAAAGAGAAATCATTTTTTTATGAGGGTATAAATAAATTAATTGAAAGATGTGAAAAATGTATCCATCTTGCAGGTGAATATATTGAAAAAGAAAAATAATTTGGTTTTTTATTTCCACCCCTTATCCCCCATTCCGCGAATATAAAAACGCTCCCTCGTATATCTGAAAAATATATGAAGAAGAAAGTTGGAATGACAACAGAATTGTGCTTTTAGTTAGTTCATGTGACAGTTCATTTCCTGTACGACCAACGAATAGATACGGGTGTCAGAAGAAACGAAAAAATGGCACTCAACCAAATGCTGTATTACAATATAATAAATTTATGGTAGGTGTTGATAGAATGGACGAAAATATAGCCAATTACAGAGTGGCAATAAGATCAAAAAAGTGATGGTGGCCTCTCTTTGCTTTTAGAATTGATATGGCTGTTCATACTGCATGGCAAGTTTATAGATAACTATGAATTCAAAAAGATATTAATTAGCAAAAATTTCGAAAATAAAAAACTTTGATAACTTTGAAACTAAAGCTTGGAACTGCCTGGAAAGCCTGGCCAAACACAACAAAATCACTTTGGTGTGGGTATCGGAGCATAAAAACATACCAGGCAATCAAATAGCAAACAAGCTGGCCAGAAAGTGCTCTGAAACTAAATTCACTGGACCTGACCTGGGTCTGGCGATAACCAAGATTATATTGGAACAACGTTGAGAGACAGATACACAACAAACAGATGATGGAACGGCCATGAACTCATTTAACAGGAGATGTGCTAGCTCTCAACCGAGTACAGCTTAGAAGAGTGATAAGTCTATTAACAGGACACGGTTGTCTCATGTAGACTATGCAATGACGAGGAGGAGACAGCCTACCACATTAACTTCGAATGCGTTGCATTGGAAAGGGCGGAGGATCCTGCCACCCACTGACAGGATTGCCGGAAAGGAATTTACCACTTTTTTATTTTTAACAGACGTGAATCACATTAGCCAAACAGATTTTTGTCGTAGACAAAACAAGTATTTAATCTGTATTATTGAAATTTTTAAATATGTTTCAAACCTCCCAATCTATGAATCCACACAGTTTAGATTTCATTTTAAGAAAATCTGTTTCTATCTATCTGTGTTTGCCAAAATACGATGGCTACCGATTTAACAAATGAAGATTCAGGTAATGAAGAAACTATGACTATGCGACCCGTGTCATCTAAAGGATTCAACTGAAAACTTTGCCAAAGACAATGATGTTTTATTACCAGAAATTCAGAAAACCTTAGCAATTAAATAACTAAGAAATACTGTCAAAATAAGAATGCTGGGATGTTGGTAAGTTTCTCAATAAAGATTTGATTATAAATCCAGAAAACTGGTACAATTCCAACAGTTTGACAATATCTGGTACAATAGCTTTCTATAATTTGGTCATTTAATGCATTTAATTCTACCTTGAATTTGTCCATTAATTAAAATAGAACTTTACGAGGATGCAGCATCATGACAATTCAATTAAACAAAAATGCAAAATACATATTTTAACAAAACCTTGAGGTGAATGTTTTAAAAGTGTAATCACATACCTTACTAATAGGAACCACCGCCTGTATATCATCCTTCTGTATATCCAGTTTGGTAATCGATTTTCTTCCTTCCGACTTGCCGCTATGCTGTTCGCCGATACCGACGGACCCTCCGGCGTTCCCACCATCGTCCTGTGGCGGCTCATACTTCGCCGTCCACACGACTTTAGCGTCTTCGTACGGTTCCGGAGCGTCTTCGGATATCTCCACTAACCAAGTAAACAGCTCGAACAACCTGGAAATAATTAGACGCACAATATTGAAGTTTCTCTCCTTCGCTTTAAGGCCGTCGTGTTAAGATAGGGGCCCTACGTCGCCGCCGGTTTCGTATACTTAACGTCGACGACGGGTTGTTTAGTCGGTTAATTGGCGGTTCGGTTAGTTTGTGGGGGGTAAGTTCTTCGGGAATGTGTATAGTGTAAGGCTAAGGGATTAATTAAGACTGCGTACATTGTACCGAGCTGATTAAGTGGTGTACAATGTAAAGACCCGATACCTATTGCGGGGTTAAGGGATGATTTATTTATTCTAGGCTAATTGCTAAAATGTCTTTTGTTTCACGATTTATATCGTAAGAGATGGTTCTTGTCGGATTAAATTTGTTTAATATCATATTTTTGTTGGTCGTAATTCTTCATCAAGGAACAGGATAATAGGTTGTCTTACAAATAGGACATTGGAGTCTTTATATATAATTTTATTATCTAAACCACCCTCGTACAACCCACATTAACATTTAATACAAAATCCAAGGAATATAAATTGCACTCACCACAAAAGAAAATCTTAAAAACGAACAAGTTTCAACATTTAAATGTGAAATATGCACGAGTTTGACATTTAAACGTCAAATATTGACAAGTTTGACATCTAGATGTGAAATATGAACAAGTTTCAGTATATAATTATTGGCAGCAATATCTAGAGACGATAGGTACTCTATTTACTTTGGTTTACAGACTAAGCTGTGGGCAAGATCCAATAGCATCTGAGGAATTGGCAATAGAACTGTCAATTTAGTGTTGAGAGATTTTGGAGATAAAATTAGAGTAACCTGAAGCAGTTTTAAAAGTTATTGTAGCTTGTGCCAGTTATTATTTCAAGATTTCGACTTCAAAACTTGAATAGGTTGGGAGATGCGGCGAAAGAGTTGCCAACCTCCCCGTTTTGGAAAACGAAGAATATACCTACACTTCATGAAATAATGGAGAAAAACTAAATTTATTTTGGGGCAAAGTGGGACTGGGTTAGAAACTAGTATTTTGGGACAAACCTATAGCAATCTGGAGCAACTTTCAAAGTTCTCCCAAACGTATTTCGGATGTTACAAAGTTATGGCAACCTCCGACTTTCCGAAGTTGTTTCGAACAAAGTTCAAGCTTTAATGTTTAGTCTTGTAGAATATTTAACTTATGAACATTTTGGAGGAAGGAGAGGGTGGGCTAGAAAAATAGTTTTGTTTTTTGACGTCCAGAGCTTAACTTGGTATAGCTTGCAAAATGTACAATTTCGAAATGGGAGGGCAGAGAGTGCCCGGGTGGTCAACTATTGATAGAGCAAAATTTGGGCCTTTCTCCGAGAAAAATAAGTAATTGAATCGGTTGAAGTTCGGTCGAGTTGAATAACAGTATAAGTCCAAAAAGGTAGTTTTGAGAAAAATGGAAAAAAAACTATCTCACTTCGTAATTATTGACTTTTGGGGCAAAGTGAGACTGGGTTAGAAACTAGTATTTTGGGACAAACCTATAGCAACCTGGAGCAACTTTCAAAGTTCTCCCAAACGTGTTTCGGATGTTACAAACATTATTTCAAGATTAGTAAGTCAACACTTGAATACTTAGAAAGATATGACGAAAAAGTACAAATTCTGCCAACCTCCAACTTTTCGAGGTTGTTTCGAACAAAGTTCAGCTTCAATGTTTAGTCTTGTAGAATATTTAAATGATTGAAAATTTTGGAGGAAGGAGAGGGTGGGTTAGAAAAATAGTTTTTTTTTGTGACAAGTCTAGAGCTAAACTTGATACAGCTTGCAACATATACAATTTCGAAATGGGAAGGGGGAGGGTAGTCAACTGTTGATAGGCCAAAATTTGGTCCTCTTTCCGAGAAAAATAATCGAATCGGTTGAAGTTCGGTCGAGTTGAATAGCAGTATAAGTCCAAAAAGATAGTTTTGAGAAAAATGGAAAAAGCTCTCTCACTTCGTAAGTATTGATTTTTGAGGTTTGGGGTGTATTGTACAATAGTTTTTTGGCAACTGGGAATGCACGTTTGGCTTTTGTAGTTGTAAATGTATGGGATATGAAACCGCCTTTATAGGAATGGGCTGTGAGATGCCCTGAACTAGCGCTCTGATGTGTTAGCTGTCTGAAGTCATTAACCATGAATTTGCCAGTACTGGAAGCATCCGTACTTTTACTGGTAGCTTTGTAAAACTGAGACCATCAGTTTTTGAAGTCGACAATATCTTTTTATGTACTATTAATGATGGTAAAGGTTTTTGTTTTTCTTGCACCACTTATCATTTCTTCATACTCCTTAGGGATATAAATTTGATCTTCCTTCCTTATTAACCGTTTTGCACTCAGCTAAAATCACGGTCACAAGGCAGAAACGAGTGTCCACGAAAGGGAAAATATTGGTAGATGGTTGTAAATCGTTTTGTTGCAGCAGGTGCCTAAACAAACTTCATTACTGTGTTGTTGCGGTTTTGACCAGGACAGCCATCTGAGAACACATGTAATTCCCCTTTGAGGGCTTGTCCTCCGTGATACATGTAAAACTGCCCACTATCATACTTTATGTTGTGTTTATTTATTTCCAAAGACTATACCCACAGCTGTTTGCGGTCCTCTGTCAAAGAACCGTATAAGTCCTGGACTTATATAATTTTTCAACTCACTCTCAAACAGCCACCTATAGAGAACTATTGCAGAATCGTGCAGTTGTACTATTATTCATGCCATTCATTAGTCTTGCCTTTTAAAACCTTTAGGCTATTTCAGTTTAAAACCGCAATTTTTAGACTTATACTGTTATTCAACTCACCGGTTCAATTGTATCTTGGTGTTTATAACATATTGTCAGTTTTATTTTGTAGTGGCAAAAAAAATGTTACTAAAGTGCTATCATATATAGGTTCTGAAAGACAGTAGACCAAACAGTTATTTAAAGATTAAACTTGCATTAGTAAAGCTCTCACTGGTGTGATCTCGATAGTGGCTTTAACATAACGAGTTGTCGGGAAATCAAGCCAAACAAGATTGATCTCTGATCACTACACACACTCTCATTTCTTTTACATTGTTCTAGAGATTTTTTTTTAGATAATATTGAAGACCAACCGAAAAGAATGGGGAAAACCATTTTGTTAGCTGTGGTCCAATCCCTTCCCCCATTTCGAAATTCATTATTTCAGATCATTTCAGTTGTCAGAATCTAGCATTGTTTGCTAGAATCAAAACTTGAATAGTTTCACGAGCTGTAGCGACAAAATTAGATTTTTACTGATCTCTGGTCTTTGGAAATTGTTTCAAATTATATCCAAAAACGATATTTTGCTACCATCCCTCGCAGCTTCTTTTTGTTTTTTAATTGGGATCTTGTAAATTATTGTTCACTTTACTTTCCCCATCTCCTGGTCTCTTGTTATAAGCCGAACTCGTGTTTGTCCCATTTATTCTAGATTGTTCCAAAATTTTAGACTAATCAAATTGTGCTACTGGTTTTTGTTAATTTCTTCGCGAAATATGTGCAGCAGGCATCTAAAATTTTTATGTTCAGAACAATTAGAATATCCCAAAATCAATCTTCAACATTTCAATTTTCCGAAAAATAAAAGAAGAGAGGTTGGCAAAATTTTCATTACAGTAGACTCCCTCTAATCCGGACCGGATCCTCGTCCGGATTAAAAAAACTTCCGGATCATCGGACAGTTTTTTACACATGTATACCTATGATTAGAAATCAACTTCTATGACGTTTTTAAAGCGTATTTACTCAAAGATTAGTCCTTTGCCACCTATTCGCTGAATCGTCATTTTTTCTGACGTTAATATAAAGAAATGTGACACCTGACAACAGGAATAAAAATAAAATTTTAACTCATCACTACAAATTTATTTTATGAAACAACAAAACACGTACATTTTTAAGATTCATAAAATTGCTCAAAATAAATAAGTGAACTTAGCCACGATGAAAACTTAATTTAGTATTAAAAGAAATCTGTTATTTTCTTCTGTTTATTTAGTTCAACTGTTTTCTTAAACGCATAATCAGGCCATTTCCTTATAAACATAACATCGACGGCTGATGCGACAGCCTGTTGCTTGATATTGGTAGCTACTACTTCGCCGTGGTCTTCTTCTTCTTCTTCGATTTCTTCCTCTTGACGTAGGACTACTTCGACGATTTTGTTGTCATTCAAGATCTCATCATCTTCTCGTGAAATCCAGTCCATAACGTCATTCTCATTAATATCAGCAGAATCAGGTAGTCGTTCTAAATCCTTTAAAATTGACAGCTTATCATCAGTTCCGGGTGCATGAATATTTAAGTTTCTTGCATTTGAGTTGTCTTATTTGCTCTTCTCAACGAGATTTTCAACATCTGGCCACAATTTTCGCCACGACTGAGTAAACACAGATGACGGGATTTCATCATAAGGTTTAGCAGCCATATGAATTACATTCTAATCGTTTTAAGCGTTTGGATGAGACCTGCACTGTCATCACTATCCACTTTACCCAAAATTTCTGAGAGAAGCGCCTTTCGATATTTCCTTGCCCCCTTGTGGTATTCCATGCTCTGCTTTCATTATTTGGCTCTCTGTTTTGTTTACGATGGTTATCTGTGGTCTGTCTGAGAGGTACGATTTTATGAGCTTATTTTGGTTTTTCCCAATTCCTAGTTTTTCCAGCTTTGTTATCAGCTTAGCTTTTTTTTTTCTTTTGAAGTTCAGTTTTTACCTTCTTCACCAGATCCATCGTTGCTGATGTTGTTCCCGATTTTTTTTTTGATTGATTGCCTTTTATGTATAATAATATGGTTCTGTTCCAGATATTGGTTAGGTTGTGTTTGCAAACTTTTTTCGAAGATTTTGTTTAGCACCGATAAGAGGCATATTGGTCTGCAGTTCTCTGGTTGCATTTTATTTCCTTTCTTGTATATTGGTACTATTGTACTTTTCTTCAAGTAGGCTGGATATTAGCTGTTGTTTATTGTGTTGTGGATCAGTTTTGTGAGGATTGGGATTAGTTTATTTCTGTTATTTTTTATTAGTTTTGTTGTTACCTTATCGAAGCCTGACGTGGTGTTATCTTTTAGCTGTTGTATTATGTTTGCCACTTCTTCTTGAGTAATTTCTACGAGTTTGAAGTGTGTCTTCTATTATTTAGTGAAGTATTTATTTATTTCATTTATTCATTTTCTTATTTGGATTTAGTTCTTTATTAATGATGCTCCATGTTTTTGCCGTGTTCGATTTGTATCGTTAAAATTTTGTGCTGTAGTACTCTTTTTTTATTTCCTCAGCATTTCCAAAATGTTTCTTTTAATTTAGTAATAGGTAGTTTTATAATTTTCGTTTTGTGGGTGGTTTTTATATCGTTTGTATAGTTTATTCCTTTCTCTGATTTGTTTTAGTACGTCTTTAGATTTTTCTGGTAATTTTTCGAAAGAGTCCAATTCGTTTTCTGTTAGATTTTGAGTTTCTGCTAAAAAAAATTTTGTAATCTGTTTTGGTTATGTCTATATGTTCTGTTTTTATTGTGTAGTGGTCGGAGATGTCTGTCGAAACTATTTTTATTTTAATGTTTGTTTGTTTTTTTTTCATGTTGGTGATTACTTGGTCCATTATGCTGTGATTTTCTATAATATTTCTTCTGGTATAATATCTTTGTTTTCGTCTAATTAAAATTTTGGAGTTGTGTTCTTTGAGTATGTTTTTGTAATCTCTTGTGATATTGTCGTCGATGTCTTCTGGTTTTACTTAGTAGTGCCCTGAATATTGTGACGCTAGAGTGAGGTTGGTACCAGAAAAACAATCTACTTGTTTATAACATTTCTAAAAAGTTCCTGTTGCAAATTGGGCACAAATATTTGACACCAGATCTTCACTAAATGTTGTGGTGTTGACGTGAAGTTGGTACCACAACATAATATGGGCACAAATATTCAAGCCAATGAAGCTTTACTGTGTACAGTTTGCAGAAGAAAATTTAAGTTGCTTCTACATGATTTGTTTGAATAGCCTTCTAATTTGTTTCATCGAAAGAAGGATCGGATTTTATCATTAACTTCAGATCAAATTATGAAGTCCCGGTTTAAATTAATTAAAAACAATTTTTATTCCACCCTAACCATAATGACGTCGGCGAAACTTAAATCATCCACGCATTAATGATTATATCGCTTTTATTATGAGTTCAAAAAGAAAAAAGATAAAGAGAACCTGTTCGCCATCTCGCATGTGCGAACAAAGCTGCAATCACAAATTAAAAATAAACCTCGGAAAACGAGAGAGTAGGACAAAAAAAAATGCCCGAAAAACAACTCAATAAATTCTTCGGGCAATCATGACGTTACAATTATGTACCTGTAAGGTAATTAACCGTTTTTAATAAAGCCGAAATTAGCTTGCAGATCTCTCTACGTATTGTACATATGTATACAAAAATACTGCGACAAAACGCAAACTCATTTGCGCTTTGTATTAATTGTAAGTGTATACGTGGAACTGTGAAACGTTAACCCAATTTCTTCCGCTATTCTCGGTAGAATTTTTCAAGTTGGTTAAAAGGGAAATGAGAAGTGCGAATATTAGGGTTGTACCTACGTACACCGAGAGACACTTCATTTATCTAGTGGTCTAGAGTTGTAGATAAAACACGAGAGGATTGTTGTGACAGTTGTTCTACGTTACCGGAGTTAACCGCAACTTCGTTTGTTACGACAGTGGCTTCGTATACATAATTTATTCTAGTTGGTGGTTGGTGTCGCTACTAGTAGTCTTTTGGAAGGACGGATGAACAAAAAAAAAAAGGGAGACGTGAATAATGGAGTTACAAGCAGAAAAAATCGGTACTATTTAGACACTGATACAGACTGAACTATTCAATATAAATCCATATACAGGGTGTTTCAGAATAAGATGTTGATCCTTAAGGGTGTCAATCCTTACGAGACATTGATACAGACTGAACTATTCAATATAAATCCATATACAGGGTGTTTCAGAATAAGATGTTGATCCTTAAGGGTGTCAATCCTTACGAGACATTGATACAGACTGAACTATTCAATATAAATCCATATATAGGGTGTTTCAGAATAAGATGTTGATCCTTAAGGGTGTCAATCCTTACGAGACATTGATACAGACTGAACTATTCAATATAAATCCATATATAGGGTGTTTCAGAATAAGATATTGATCCTTAAGGGTGTCAATCCTTACGAAACATTGATACAGACTGAACTATTCAATATAAATCCATATGTCCTAAACCTCTTAAATTTTGAGCTTTAATATCTTCCTAAGAGTGCGACCAGGTGAACATGATTCAATATAAATCCATATAAGGCAGCAATAAGATGTTGATTTGTCAATGTACATTCCCAAACAAAAAACTCAGGGTGTTTCAAAATAAGATGTTGATCCTTAAGGGTGTCGATCCAAAATTTAAATTGATATAATCTTATGTGAGATAATTCTCACAATCTAAAGAAAACAACCTAGAACAAGACTGTACCCAGCTGTCAAACATTCAAAGTGATGGTTAGCGGGGGTTATGTGAGATAATTCTCACAATCTAAGGTACAACCTAGAACAAGTTGGCAAGTTAGTTCGCATATTTTCCGCGGCCCAAATTAACTTGGTCGCGCTCTAGACATTTTTTATAATTTTGATTAGCTGTTGAAAGTGGCCACCACCTGCAAGTATGCATGCTTCAGCTCTTTTCCTCATTGAGTCTCGTACTCTTTGAAAAATTCCTGGAGTATTCCTGATAGTGTCACAACAAAGTATTATGCGATTTCTCAACTCCTCTTCAGTGTGGATTGGGGCGCTATAAACCAAAGTCTTAAGGTGTCCCCACAGGAAAAAATCTAGACTGTTTAGATCTGAGGATCCAGGTGGCCACGACTGTGTTCCTCCCCGCCCTATCCAGCGATTTCTATAAAATTGATTTAAAAATTCCCGCGCTTGGAGACTGAAATGTGCAGGTTCACCATCATGCATAAACCACATACGATGACGGATTAAAATAGGAACGTCGTCTAGCAAATTTGGTAAACTCTGTTCAAGAAACTGACGATAAGCGTTTCCGTCCAATCTGCCTGGTAGAAAATAAGGCCCAATTAAATAATCACCAATAATTCCAGCCCCAAACATTCACCGAAAATTGGCTTTGGTAGTGGGATTCTGTGATGGCATGTGGGTTTTCTTCAGCCCAAAAATGATTGTTATGAAAATTTCTTATTGCGTTCCTGGAAAAATTAGCTTCGTCCATGAATAAAATTTTGGCGTCGAATTCAGGATTTTCGGTTTTGTTCCACTAAATTTAAAACAGCTTCTTCGGTTTCCGGTGTTCGTGCGGGTGTTCCTGTGGGTTCCTGATATCGTTCGGGCATCCTGAACTATTCTATTTGGTATTACGATTTTAAAATGTAATTTAAGTGCAATTTTCGTGTACTTAAATAAGTGTCTGTCAAAACTGTTTGGCATTATCTAATTATTTCGTCATTGCAATTGTTTATTTGACTAATTATGCCCATTTAATTATCTTTATTTTTTGATCGGAAACCGTTAGTCGGTCGAAAAAAAAAACAGGAAATCAAATTTACCTTAAAATAAATGGAGATTTTAAAAATAATTTTTATTTTAAGAAAAAGCAGTGGCGTACATAATATTTCTCTAAAAATATCTAGTCCACATCCTGCACGGACGCCACTGAATAAAAAATTTAAAAAATGTCTATATCAAAAAATAGCTGTTGTTGCTTAGAAGGCATATGCCAAATTTTATTAAAATATCTAGAAAGATATTAAAGTTATGATAAAAAACGATTTTTTTCTCAAAACTTGAATACCCTGTAGCTCAAAATTTTTTTCTTCTTAAAATCACGCAAGGATTGACACCCTTAAGGATCAGCATCTTATTCTGAAACACCCTGTATATTTACTAACACGCACAAACGCACAAAATTTAAATAGGATTCTCGCTGAAAGCAGAATGAGATCACCTTTTAATTGGAATAACAAATTCCAATTAGACGAAACCCTCTTACATCAGCGTTATCTAGTCCAAAATAAATTTCCTACGTCAACTTACGGCACGTCATCCTTGAGCCTCTAATCAAGTTTCATCTTGCGAAATTGTGTCCTCCCCACCCTACCTGTTCTCAATTAGTACATCTCCTCCGTATACAGTTAGCGGGGGATGAAGTGGAGGAAATTCTTCCTCCGTCCATTCGGTCTGTTGACTCACTTCTCCTATTCGGCAATTTCCCCCCTCCTCCTGCCCCTCAGATGCGAAACCGGAAATGTTCCACCCTCGTGAGAGTTAAGTTACTTCCGCGACCTTCAATTACCACTTTTTCGAAGATTGAAGGCGTACTGGGAACGCTCTCGTTCAATTAGGAGGTTCGATCGAGGTTATCAAAAGGAAGCTTTTAGTGATGTTCTTTTATCGCGAATGATGGCTGGTGAAATGATGCGGGACTAGATTGTTTTTATCTTAGAGGTACTTGCGTTTTAGTTTCGAAATGATTATTAATATGAGAGGTTATGTAAATACTGAAGTTGTGAAATATCTTAGGAATAATTTGTTTTCGATTCTTTACAATACTTGGATCGGGAGGATCTATACAATCGGAATTCTTGGAGTAAATATAAAAAGTGAGACTGTGGCCTCCTACTTTGTGATTTTAGTGGGCAATGGTGCGGAAATGATTTTTATCCACAGTTCGAATGTATTTTTTAATATCTGACAAAATGAACGTAAGCACTGACTAGAGATGGAATTACCTTCAGTTCTTTTAATAACAATCGTCTTCTTGTCTATTTAAAAACCAAAAGATGCCTGTAATCGACGCTCATGCTATATATCAAGCATTAGAGCCGGACTACATGGTTTCGATCTATCCGATCTCGTCAGTAATCCTCCAAATACAAGACCTAGCTCCCTAGTAACTCGTTCCTCAACCTTTTTTAATCGTATAATACCTGCGAGAATGTACTAATTCTAACTCCATACCCTCTAGTGGGCACGGTCGAAAGTAGCACACTGCAAGGCACTACATTTGAAATTAGGTCTTGCATTTGGAGGATCACTGATAGATTAGATTAGATTAGGAATGGGGTGGCCATATGAACCTGTTTCACCACGATCTTTGCAGGTCTATTGTGATCACCTTTTATCCTACAGGACGCTCACTAATTAGGCCTATCATGTTTATGTAGCCGTTAACTGTGGGGTTCTCTACGCCCATTGCTGGAAACCTTGTCCTCGCTAGGCCATCGCAGTGGCACAAAACATAAACTGGAGTTTCTTCCACCTCTTGACAGAATCTGCAGAGAGCATCATCTGCCAGACCGATCTTAAACATATGCCTATTCAGTCTGCAATGACCGGTCAACAGACCTACTATCACCTTGACAGTCTTCCTGTCTTTACTCAGTAAGTCTTCAGTAAACTCAAGCCTCTGTTCCCTTAGGAACTCCTTTGCCTGTCTTTGTCCTGGTGATCTTTCCCACCAGACTGTGTTCAAGATGATATGTCAGTAATTTATAGTCAATTACTTATTGTAGGTTTAGTTTCATTAGATGCCAGATATATAGAACTGTACAACCTCACCTTTCCAGTGGTCAACATGGATTTATATCTGGCAGATCGACAACAACAAATCTTGCATTCATAACCCAATTTCTCTGCACTAGATCAGGGTTGTTAAGCTGATGATGTGTACTTGATGTGACTTTTCAAAGGCCTTTGACTCTATAGATCATGGATTGCTCCTTAGCAAGTTAAATCACATTGGCTTCTGCCCTTCGTTTTTGCAGTTGATGACATTATAAACTACTCAAAAATGAATTAGGAATTTTTACTTTTTTGTATTTTTGTTCAGAGAAATCGTTAGATTACTAAGAAATGATCAATTATGAAATAAGCAACTTTTTTATCAATAGCAAAAAAAAACATTTTTCTGTAACAAATAATATTAATATCGTGTATAATGGCCACGGACATCTCTCACAGCTGTACATCTTCGGGGCATACTCATAATGCAATTATTAATGTATTCTTGTGACATTCTTCCCCAACACAGCTGTACAATTTCCGGCAAATGTTGCACGTTAACTGGGGATGGATTATGTTCGTTGAGCTGTTCTTGAAGTCTGTCCCAAATGTGCTCAATTGGATTCAAGTCGGGAGACGTTGGTGGTAAAGGTAGATGGTTTTGTGCATTCTCATCAATAAAAAACATGTTTTGATCCACAGCCTCACGAAAGTCGACTACATATTGCTGAATAATGTCATCTCTGTATATGTGTCCATTGACATTGTTTTCAAAGAGATGAAAGTTTGTACGTCCATTCAAACTAATGCCCGCCTACACCATGATACCACCGCCGCCAAAAGGCACCACAGCTTTTGTACACTCGACTTTATAACGGTCTCCTCGAGTTCTCCAGACCCTTACTCTACGATTATCACTAAATAAGCAGAATCTGGATTCATAGGTGTATAAACCATGCTCCCATTGAAAATTTTCTACTAGTCGTTGGTTAACCCAAGCTCTTCTAGCCATTCTGTTGGCATTAGTTAATTTTGGACGTCTCACAGGCCTGCATCTATAAAGATCCATTTCCCTCAGACGATTTCTGGGGGAGGGAGAGGGTTGAGAACCATACAGCACTTGTAAACGGATTCAAACTTGTCTGAATTCGTATGTAGCAATCTTGTCTCTGATTTGTTTTCCTCTCAGATCCACTACCGGGCCTTCTCCTTGCAGATCCTGTCTGTTGAAATCTTGTTAGAGCCCTACTAATAACACTTGAAGACACATTAAAAATTGCTACAATTTCTGCTCCAGATTACCCTCGCTGATGCAATAACGAAAGTAAATCGAAAGTTTCTTTATTTAAATGACGTCTTGGCATCGTGAAAATGTGAACTAAGGGTCTTTACCGCTATTTGTTAGAGGCTGTCAACAAAATATCTCACATCTACTCTAATAGAACATTGACACGCTTCTAGCACAATATGACTCCAGACTTCTTCAGGTCTTAATCACAAAAAACCTGTCCATGGCCAGAAACATCCAATAGAGGAAGCACTCTCGATGTAGAACAGGACTTAAGAGTCATGTTACGTGGAAAAAATCACAAATTAAGCACACATTGTTGCCAACGAAAGGATAATTAACACCAAATGTTGTGGTGCTGAACATTTCTGGACTAAAACCAGCAAGAGCAGGCATGGTCTTTTTAAAATTAGATAAACTGTTTACAAAACTGGAACAAGGCCCAATCAAAATCAACCTAATTCAGATAAGCTGTTTTTAAAAGCAGGAAGCAAATGTTTAGAGTTGTGTGACCTTGAAGTCGTCCCAGAAAAGCCAGAGTGTTGCTCATCTAATTGATTTGCATAGCTATCAAATTAGGGAACATGTTCAAAAATTAGTTTAAGGAAATATAACTGACTGCGGATCTAGAATTCGAACGCTAAAATTATGAAGACGTCATGAAGGTATTCAAACCCATTGTACCTTACCATCAGTTAGTTTGTACGTCCATTCAAACTAGTGCCCGCCTACACCATTGTGAATTCTCTTGATGAGTGTACTGAACTGCAGCGTAATCTTTTAAAGATTAATGAGTAGTGTGTGGACAGCAAGATATTTTTAAATGTCAACAAATGTTTTATAGTATCCTATTCAAAGCATACGAATCCGATCCATTATGATTACACAGTGGGAGATGAAGTTGTTACCAGAGTTACTAGTATAAGGGATTTGGGAATATTATTTGACTCTAAACTTTCATTTTCAGATAATATATTTGCAACGTGCTTATCTGCATCAAAGGCACTTGGATTTTTAATTGGATCATGTAGGAGCTTCAACAACATCTCTACAATTACAACATTGTACTACACATTAGTACGAAGACGGCTAGAATATGCTTCTATTGTCTGGTTTCAAAAAAAAAAAACAACCAAACGTGCCTTCTTCCTCCTAAGTCGTGGGATTGTGTCCATCAATTTCCGGCACCGCAGTTATCGCTAATTTTCAATGGCAGTTTCCATTGCCAACAGAATATTATTTTACGTCCTTGTTACTTCTTTAACTGTACTTTCCACTCGCAGCTCCATCTTCATCCATTCTTGCATCGTCCAGTTACTATAGAACATGTAGCATCAGTAAATGCTGTTCAATCTTCAGACTACATATTATACCTAACTCTGCCGACAATAGGTACGAATGAACAATAACCATTTCGTCGCATGACTCATCAAACTTATTACGAATCCCATCACGTTCGAACCTGCGATAATTCGACGGTATTCAGCGAAAGCGGTGAGCGAAATTCTGCTCCGTGCATTCGCACAAAATTCAAATCTCAGGTGCCAACCTACCTACTGTGCATCATCGTCACGTTCAATACAAATCGGTTCCAGAGGTAGGTAATACGTCGGTTACCTTTTACGGACTTTACACATTCTGCAAGCGTTGTACGTTTTAAAGTGTCATACACGTTACCTACGTAATGTCGCATAACTTACGTCTAGTTGAGGAATATTCAAACGATGCATTTTATATAGATATAGGACAACTAAGATTAAACGCCGGCCGAATAGCCGCAAGGAAGAGCTTACAGTAGCCGCGAAGACCACTCTACTCTTTTGCTCTTGCGAGTTTTGTCTTTGTCTATCTCTAGCAGATGCGGAATTCTTCAACTACTGATGCTCGGTTTCAAGTACTTTGCACTTTATCGTATTCTATTTACCCACTTCACAAATTTCTCTCGCCATATATGGTCGTAATAAAATACGTATTCCGGTATTCATTCAAGTACTTGTTACTACTGGACATGCAGCACGTGTTCTAAACGGGCAACGCTTTCGTGTGTGTTCTGATGTTTTACCGGAGTCTTTTTTTTATCCAGCCTTTTTAAGTAGCTCGAGATATTACGAAAATTGCATCGTGTAAGCGAGAGTTTTACATTCCTTTATAAAAAGTTTTCATTAAAAAATGCATTAGTATAAATGTTATTAGTTATCTCAGTTGATTCTTTACTTTAAAAAGTGTTTATTGATCGCCAAGTAGAAGCTTTTAGAGTAAATTAAAATCAGAACACAAATAAGACAGAATTTGTGTTCTTCTCCTCTCTATCCCCGAAGAGCAAAGATTGAAAGAAGTGCTGAATCCATTCAATAGACTAAACTTGATGTTAACAAAATATCTCATATCTACTCTAAAAGAATATCGACACGCTTCTAGCACAATATGACTCGAGACTTCTTGAGGCCTTAATCACAAAAAACTTGTCCATAGCCAGAAACATCCAAGAGAGGAGGCACTCTCGATGTAGAATAGGACTTAACAGTCATGTTACGTGGAAAAAATCACAAATTAAGCACACATTGTTGCCAACGAAAGGATAATTAACACCAAATGTTGTGGTGCTGAACATTTCTGGACTAAAACCAGCAAAAGCAGGCATGGTCTTTTTAAAATTAGATAAACTGTTTACAAAACTGGAACAAGGCCCAATCAAAAGCAACCTAATTCAGATAAGCTGTTTTTAAAAGCAGGAAGGAGATGTTTAGAGTTGTGTGACCTTGAAGTCGTCCCAGAAAAGCCAAAGTTTAGCTCATCTAATTGATTTGCATAGCTATCAAATTAGGGAACATGTTCAAAAATTAGTTTAAGGAAACATAGCTGACTGGATCCAGACTTCAAACGCTAAAATTATGAAGACTTCATGAAGGTATTCAAACCCATTGTACCTTACCATCAGTTAAGTCAAGGCTATCAGTAAAATCTTTTTCCGAATCCGATAAAACGAATATGCTGCAGGATGATGATGGATGGAAGATAAACAAATTTACGCTGCCAATACCAAAGTAATGGAAACTCAAACATTCCCGGAAGAATAGAAGATAGCGAAGGTAATCCTGATTCCCAAAACTGGAAGACCATCTGAACCTATCAACCATCTATTGAACTGTTTAAGTAAATTGTTGGAAGCACTGATTAAATCGCGTCTAGAAAAAGAACTAGAAGAAAGAGAGCGGCTGCACCCACAACAATACGGATTCCGAAAAGGCAAATCCACTGTCCAAGCGGTAGAATCTGTAATGAAAGCGGCAGATGAATGTTACTTTCGACATCAAAAATGCGTTTAATACAGCCAGCCATGTCTTGATTATCCAGCACTTGCGTCAAAGAAAGGTTACAGGGTATCTAGTTAATATGATTTCGAGCTATCTCAGCAACAGAAGGATTTGGATTGGCGAAGAAGAAACTATAGAAATTGGAGCTGGTGTCTCACAAAGGTCGGTTCTCGGCCCTACCCTTTGGAACGTCCTTTATGACAGAGTCCTCGGCCTGGATCTGACGGATGACACGACAATGGTTGCTTTTGCGGATGACTTCGCACTGGTAGTTGGGGCTGAAAATAGGGATGTACTCGTTGCGAACACCAACGAATGCCTCCGAAGGATAAGCGTATGGATTAGGGAGCATAAACTGGTTGTAGCGCCCCAAAAATCCGAAGCAGTGATCCTCAGAGGAAGACGAAACAGACAGTCGATTAATTTCAGCCTGGACGGAGTAACCTTGACCCCCAAAAACAAAGTATTAGGTATTTGGGAATAATAATCGACGATAGGGGAACTTTTAAGAAACATTTCCCCGGCAGTCGTAGCAAAGGCCGAGCAGAGAGTATTGGTGCTCAGGAAAATCCTACCTAACGTGAGTGGACCAACAGACGGCAGGAAGACGGTTGTATGCAGCGCAATGCAAAAGAGTCTACTCTACGGAGCACCCATCCAGTACGAGGATCTGAAGATCCATAAGTATAGAGAGATGTATAAACGGGTGCAGAGAAACATGCTCCTCCGAGTTGCATCAGCCTACAAGACCGTTGGCTGTAGAGAGGAAGTATGTGTACGAACATAGTGAGGAAAACAGACAAACGTGTCGAGCAATATCCAGGGAAAGCTCGCTTGAGGTCTGGCAGAAGAGATGGGAGTCTCAAATTACTAAGGCCCAATGGACCAAGAGACTCATACGTGCTATAAGGCCGTAGATACAGTGCAGCCACCGCAAGCTTGACTGCTTCCTGACGCAAGCACTAACGGCACACGGAACCTTTAGATCTTTCGCTAAGCATATTGGAAAAGACAACACCGACAGCTGCATATACTGCTCCAATACCGACACAGCAGAACATACCATCTTTGTTTGTAATAGATGGGAAAATCTTAGACAAGTGGCATACAAGGAAGTGGGTCGTATGTTGACGCCGGACACCATGGTGCAAAAGATGATAGAGCGGGAAGCTTGCGGATGGCGAGCCATCCACAAGCTCATCATAGACAAAATGAGTCAGAAAGAACAGGACGAGTTTTCGAGTGCTTCAACAAATTTCTAATTCCCTAACTGAGCAATAGGTGTTCCATCTAGATTTGTTGCGACAGAACTTTCTGGTAACATCTTGAATGATGCAATCTTTAATAGTTTAAAAAATTAGATAAAGTAGATAAATATTTGTTGTAAAAGGGAAGAAGTCATAAACAAATCATAAAAACCTACAAATTCCTCTAAAACCAACGTCTTTTGCGAATGCTGAAATACATAACTTTCTACTAAGCCTAACAAGTCGAACGCACTTATTATGAGAAATGACATAGAAAGATAGCAAGTGGGTTTGAACAACACAACCCCTAATAATGTTAGACACCTCAAAGATATAGCTGCTAGATGTAGATCAATTAAGCTTAAGCCGAATTTTATGAAAATAGATCAAGCATTAGAAGCAAACCACATGGTTTCGACCTCCTAGGTCTCGTCAGTGCTTCTCCGAATGGAAAAACCTAATTTCATCGCAATTAACTGTACAACCTGTATTCTACAACACCTGCGACAATGGACTAATTCCAACCCCCATTCCCTCTAGTGGACAAGGTTGGAAATAGCACTGCTGGGTGTCAAACAATCCAGGTCGATACAGCAGATGCTGCAGTGAATGATAGGCCTTCAACTCAGTTTGTGGATGAATTCTTGAAGCAAGTTCGTAAAATTGGATCAGTCGTCATCGTCCTCAGGAACTCAACATTTCTCGCATTTTTCTGAGGAAAATTTTGAATGAAGGTCTAGATATGAAGGCTTACAAAGTTGAATTAGTCCTTGAACTAAAACCTCATGACCATCGGATGAATTTCGAGTTCTCCAAATGGGGTGGAGATCGCATTTTTGTCGCAAAATCGTTTCCAGATGAGACCCATTTCCCATTGGAGCAAAATTGTCGCATTTGCGACTCAAAAAAAAAATCCAAATATCATCACTGAGAAGCCGATGCATCCAAAACGAGTGACTCTTTGGTGCGGATTTTAGGACGGTGGCATCATCGGGTAATCGGGTCTCAACAGGACGGCACTACTGGCCACACAACCAATGGAACGATTGAACTTTTGGGCACCGTAGTATTGAAGTATTGAAACACGAAATCGAAGCTGCCGTTCCAAAGGTATCAGTCGAAACAACTGGCCTCGATTATGAACTCATTTACCGCTTGAAAACAATTATAGAAGTCATTATTGTCTGTCTGGAAAGCTAAAGGATTTGTTAGCTCCTACAAGCACATCTCGCTGCTATCCACGATCTTTAAAATGCTGAAAGGATCGTCCAAAAACGTCTGGTCATCAACATTGTCCATCTTAACTGATGAACATGTAAGTTTTAGAGCAACGATTAGCTCCACCATCGATATTATATGTCGTGAGGTAAAAAATAATGCTAATGACTCAATAGAGGAAAAACAAACAACTAAGAAGAGATTTTCAAATTACCACGTAATTTCAAATCAAGTCGTTTTACATTTGAATCGGCCGCAATAACGCCCTCGCATTTTCATTTTTATTTATTCAAACGTCTGCGAACGTGATCATCTTACTCGCATACATTTATATGCTAAAAGCGGGGGCCGTCCTCTTTGTAAATTTCCCCGAAAAAGCGATCTTAACCCCGGATTAGATAAGCAGAAAATAATGAAAAGTTGCGGCTCGAAACAATCGTTTTCGCTGGCGGCTACGATCCGTTTTATTACGGCGATTAAGGGAAGAAACTTGTTATACGATAAAACTTCGAATTTCGGGCAAATTCTAAATCTTGGATGATTTCGTCTTAATCCCCGGAGAATTTTGATTTGAATTTGAATCAGCGATAATTGAAAATTAATAATCTTTCAAAACTTATCTATAGATGTTTTCTACTTATATTGATCTTTAAATTTTACAACGAAATGAAAAAAAAAATATAAAAAAAGGAGACATTTCATGTAATAAAAGAGATATCGTATAAACGACTTACTCTCCATCGAGGTTCGAGGAAGACGATGACGACGACGAGGACGCAGACGATGTCGGGAATCCTGATGGGGAGGACGAAGATGGTGGAGCAGAGGCTGTCTCACTTTCGGGCGGTGTTCTCCTCAAAATGTTCAGTGTGGCTCCCGTATGTCGTGTGTTGATCTCCTGGGTGATGTTCCACGCAGGGTCCGATTCTACAGCCTTCAGTAGACGTATACCGCTCTTCACACGGGCCCTAGAGACAAACGGAAAACCATTTTCATTTAAGGACAACTTCAAGCCAAGGTGGAAATAAAGGAAACGGAAATATCAGTGGGATATATATAGTAGTGGACAGGAAATAAGTACAAATATTATTGGCAACAATGTATGTTTTGATAATCTATATAGCTTTGAAATTCTATCAAGCAATGTTTCTTCAAGGTAGTGTTATTTTGAAACATAACTCATGTTATTTTGACAATTAAGAGCTTCTCTTTTTTAAAGATGCTGCCATTTGGTTTATGTCTTCTTGAAGCGTTATGTAACGAAAGGTATTATGAAAACCTATTCTAACTATTTACAAGAAAACATTCTCTCGTTCTTAATAATCTTTGTCACCACTTTATTTTGCATAAAACATTTAGCCTCAATGCTTACAAGATTCAATTGTGGGCAAAATTAAAGCCAATCAAATGGAGAAGAAGGTTGTAGAATGGATGTTGGAAATGAGAGGACCTACTCTCGATAAAATAGCATTCTGATATGAGGCTCATTTTCAAATTTGTGGAAAAGAACCAGCAGATGCCACTCTTTGGACTATTTTTTGGAGGAGGTTATTGGAAGAGAATTCTTAATATAGCCGAATAAAACCAACCTGTCGGCGCAATTATTGAGATCATTTGCTTCAACTTGACGGAAAAAAAAATTTAAACATGATATATTTTTGTTTAATATGGAAATAGTGAATCAGAATAGAAGATGCAACAAAAGAAACGACTACCTTTACATTTTAAAGAAAATTTAGTGGAGATTATCAAGATATGACGAGCAATGGTGTGGGGAAAGTTAAAATGACATTCACGATTAGATCAGAAACAGCGAAGCTATTCAAGGATTGAAACAAGAACGAACTGGGTTAAGCTAAAATCAAAGAGTTCAGAAAATTTGCATTGGTGAAGGTAAAAAAGGATGAGGACTGCTACATTGAATGCTTCCTTGGGGAGTTTAAATTTAAAATCAATACTAGACTACTATATCTGTTCTAAATCTTATCCCTATTCGGGCCAACATCAGATTTTATTCTATTTCGTTCCATTTTCTGTGATCAAGCCTATAAGGGCCCCATCATAAGTTGTTTTCAGAACCAGGTCAAAACCAGGTAAACTGTTTTTGGTTTAGTTTATGCTATCAATCAGGAATAATAGAATTGCCCAAGTCATTGGACAATCAAGCTTTGGTTTTTGAGGATGCGAGGTTGCGGTTTCTTCATATTTAACGGCAAACTTTAGATGGTCTTTAAATGTTCCAGTCGTGAAATGTTCCAGACTGAGGTTGCAGCGATTCACCACTCTGTCAGAGAAGTAGATAGATGGACTGAACCAGGTAAAAGTATCGCTATTTACAATGACAGTCAGGCAGCACTTAAAGCGATCAGTTCCGCTGGGATTACGCGCGATTAAGAGCTCCTATGAGGTGGGCACTCAAAAGAAATTAACTTTGGCCTGGACCCCCAGTCATACGGGCGCGAAGAGAAACGAGGCGGCGGATGAGCTGGCTAGACGAGGTTCGTCAAGACCTTTTATAAGAGCTGGCCCTTCCTTCGGCATCACCAAATCTTGTTCTTCTTCTTCTCTAATCCTTTTGCCCGCTGTAGGCGTCGGGTATTTTTCTTCACCAAATCACAAATTAAAAAGTCCATCTACGAATGGACATATAACAGATTCAAGGAATGGTAAAAAAAGATCACCAGCACAAAGACAGGCAAAGGAGTTCCTAAGGGAACATAAGCCTGAGTTTAGTGAAGCTTAGTGAAGACCTATTGTCAAAATGATAGTAGGATTGACCGGTCGTTGCAGACTGAATAGGCATCTTTAACATCAGTCTCGCAGATGATGCTCTCTGCAGATTCCGTCAAGAGGAAGAAGAAGTTCCAGTTCATGTTTTGTGCCACTCCGATGGCCTAGCGAAGACAAGGTTTCTAACAATGAGCGTAGAGAACCCCACAGCTAACGTCTACATAAAAGAGTCGCTCTCAAAAATGGTAGGCCTAAGGCCTGATAGGCCTAAGAAGGCAAAATTAGAGAGGTCGCGGTGAAACCGATTCGCATGACCACCCCATTTCTAAACTAAACAAATCAAAATCCTGAAATGTTTGCAAAATGAGCCCCTACCATATCTAAAGGAATGATAGAATGAAGTCATCTACGTACATGCTTGAAAGTGAAATGAAAGATTGGAGGTTCCGTTGTCAAGCAGATGATCCATGACAATTTAGATTACATTAGCAATGAGTGACAGTCCTATTAGTAGACCAAAGATGTGTTTGTAGAAATTATCGTCAAATACGAAGTAGGAACCATCACAAATGAGCTTGAGGGGCATTCTTTAAAGATGTGCAACTTGAATTTGCATTTATTAACAACAATAGATTGATTAAAGCCAACAATCAATTTCCAAAATATTGTGAATAGATTATATAAGATCCATTTATTCAAGAATTATTAGACCCAATTAGACATGACGAAAATAATAAGATTTTGTCTTGCTTGTAAAATTAATCGAAGCAAGCTCACTAGCTTCCATCGACTTTAGTAGATTCAGGGTCAAATCCCCTTTCATTTGAGGAGGTGGTACACAATTCAGCAAATAGATCGCTGTGATCGAATAAGTTTTTAGACGCTTATTGTTTTTAGCAAAGACTGATTTTAGAGTTTCTCAGTTTTCTCAAGGGTTGCTTCGTTAATCAATTTTTTTCTGGTATATCGTATAATCGTTTTTCTAGGGCCAGCTTTTGAATACCCTCTGAATTTCATAAAACTTTTAAACGTTTTATAGCCAGCCCCCAAGCAAACAAGATTTATTCAGTGAAAGTTAAGTTAAGTTTGTCGGAATGTTCAGGATTGGGTTTGCTTATTACAGAACTGCATAGAAAGCCAAAGTGATCTGTTACACAACCAGGAATTTGCTTGACAAGCTGCAATGTTACCATGGATATGCATCACCTGAAGCTACTAGAACATGCCCAACTGCCTTAGAGGTCATCCTAGAACTTACACACCCACACATAGTGATGCAGGGAATGGCTCTTGCGGCATTGCACAAACTGACCAGGGTGGGGACTGGAATTAGCGAGACTCTATACCGGAGAGGTTGGTCAACTCAAACAGGACCCCTCCACTTCTAAATCTACCGAAAAATAAAATGATTAGGAAATATAGCTTCGAAAAAAACTTTCTTACGAAGCTAAGTAATAAGAGAGAGAAAATACCATCAAGTGGGATGTGGATGGTTCTACCAACAGGTTATTCCTGCACCTGTTCCTAAGGGCCAAGAACCAAATACTCCAAACCAAATGGTGCATCTTCCAAGAGGAGGTCAACGCTATTGGAAGATGTGCTCAACTGATGAACCTGGACAGGAATTTTCGAAAGCAAAGCATTGCAATCTTCTCCGATAGTCAAGCAGGAATAATGGTGCTGTGTTCTAACATCATCCTAAGCAAGGAAAACAGAGTTGCATCATACTGGGTAGCAGTACATACTGGAATCAGCAGCAACGAAGAAACTAACCTGTTAGCAAGGAAGGCCTCAAAAATAGAAAAGAAAGGGAAGAACCTATTGTAGTACTGCAATGGGTTGAAGCCCAACCATGTTCGTTAGCTAGGCACAGGTAGTTCCCCTATTTATTTATATCTTTCTAAGAAAAACGAAAAATCCAACTTATATAGAAACTATAACTAACTATAGAAACTTCACTGGATATATTATACATTTTTAAATGAAGTTATCGGAAATAACACACCACATAGAAGTATAAATTTTCCAGTTTAATTATCCTAGGTTAGGTTAGGAGTGGGGTGGCATGCGGGCCTGTTTCACCGCGACCTTTACAGGTCTATTGTGATCCCCTTTACCTTAGAGAACGCTCTCTAGTTTCGCCTTCTTAATCAGACTTATCATTTTTGAGAGCGGCTCTTTTGTGTAGCCGTTGGCTGTGGGGTTCTCTACCCCCATTACTAGAAACCTTGTCCTCGCTAGGCCGTCACAGTGGCACAAAACATGAACTGGGGTTTCTTCTTCCTCTTGACAGAATCTGCAGAGAGCATCATCTGCCAGGCCGATGTTAAACATATGCCTATTCAGTCTGCAATGACCGGTCATCAGACTTACTATCATTTTGACAGTCTTCCTGTCTTTACTCAGTAGGTCTTCAGTAAACTTAGGCCTCTGTTCCCTTAGGAACTCCTTAGCCTGTCTTTGTCCTGGCGATCTTTCCCACCATTCCTTGGACTTGTTTTGTGACCATTCGTAGATGGACCTCTTAATTTGTGATTTGGTAGTGCCGAAGGAAGGGGCCGCTCCTATGAAAGGCCTTGACGAACCTCGTCTGGCCAGCTCATCGGCCGCCTCGTTTCCCTTCACTCCCGTGTGGCTGGGGACGCAGGCCAAAGTTATTTTCCTTAGGGTGCCCACCTCATTTAGGGCTCTTACGCAGTCCCAAACCAGCTTTGAGTCAGCACTTGCGGAACTAATCGCTTTAAGTGCTGCTTGGCTGTCAGAGTAAATAGCGACGCTTTTTCCTGGTTCGGCCCAACTGTCTACTTCTCCGACACAGTGGTGAATCGCAGCAACCTCAGCCTAGAAAATTGTCGAGTCCTTGCTGAAGCTCAATGAAAGGGCCTTGCACGGCTTCTTTCTATAAATGCCAGCTCCTGTTCTGCACCAATTATAATTTAATTAATTATCCTAAATAATCGTATGTTCTAGTAATGTATTTCTAAATAATCATTCATTTCAGCATTCATGCAAAGTTAATTATAATATTATGAATTAATAACGTGCATGTAGGGATGTATTACTGAATGAAAGCGCAGGTAAAATTCGATTTGATCTACGTAAAGCAATATTGGCATTAATATAGAATTAATGAAGCACAATAAATTACATTAATTAATTCCGATATACATATATAGAGATATTCCTGGATAGCTTCCGCCCAAATTGTTAATTGCACACGTGTTATAGTGATTTGCTTTGAAGTGTTAATACAGAAAATGTAATTACCAAAATTTAATAAAATCTACCACCATATTATATCGGATACGTCATTAAATCCGAGCGCAATTTTACAGCCTATACATTAAAATTAAGCGGCAATTCCCTCATCGCATCGGTTAAAGACGTTTTACTTATTTACGGTAGATGGTAAGTGTGGTACATCGGAAGACATCAAGACCTCCGCAAGGCATTCATCTCCATATCTTATCCGCGACTTTACAAAAGCGTGCACGGAGGACTTACGGTGAAATGATTAAATTTCTTATGAAAAGATGTTTTCTCTTCTCGTCTTTTTTTTGCGATGCTGCATGAGTATCGTAAGTCTTACGCTAGGTAGACCTTACACATGTTGTACGTCAAGATTATCTACTCGTCTTTGCCGTTTTCCAGTTTAAAAACTGTATTTACGATAACGCGCGAGCTCCGGAAGACGATGGAGTTTCGAATAACGCGATATAAATTTAATTCAGTGACGGTTCTTTTAAAGCGAGACGGTCTCTTTTTGTTTTTAACATTTTTAAAGAAGAATTTTTAATATATTTCGCAGCATGTTTAATGTTGATGGTGATGAAACAAGTTTTATTCCATCCAGATCCTACTAGATGAGGTGTTTTAATTTTGCTTTTTAACAGGACATTTATAAAATGCTCCTACAACGAAGAACTTCTTATAGATCAGACCTCTTTCTTGAGCGAAAATAATCCAATATGATACAGTAGATCTCCCACCCTTCTTCAGAGAGTTTGAACTAAGATAAGTTGGTCTCAATTTGAGACAAAAAAAATTCAGGATCTTCTTCCTGGTTTCTCCGACTCACTGAATGACATCGATACACTTGAAAAGGAAACTTGAAACCTCACCTCTGGCGTCTCTGCATGCGTGGAAGAGGCTACTATTTTAAAAAGTCTATAGATGGCTCTCTAGAGAAATCAAAATGTTTATTCAGAACAAACGCAAGTCCAAAAAAAAAGAGGTCAAAAGACGTTACTCTTCGCAATGTAAACACTCTTACCAACCGGGTCAAAACTGCTCTGAAGAGTTTCTCTGAGGAGAAATGACGACGTCCTTCTATGCAGGGAGATCAAATCAGATCAGAAAACAGGGCAGAACTTCCGACCCGGATAATATTACTTACGATGCCTTATCCAAACTGCCTCACCCGAGGCGGTTTTTTTACAAATATTTTTTTGCAAAAAAAAAGTATTGAACAGTTTTGGGGAAATTTTACCGGTCTAAGTGACGACGACGACACTAGGTTTAGAAATGCAGATATCGATGAAGACCACATTTGCCCGAAAGTGATAATGAAGTAGAAATCGAAGACGTTGGAAGAAGAAGACGTAGAAGTGGTGTTCAAGAAGAGTCAGAGCATGAGGAAGATAACTTGCCTCTCTCCTCATTTCTTGCCATTGAAACGAAGCAAAGTAGCCGTAAAAAAGGATATATTTTGGAAATCTAAGTCTTTGATTTTAAATGATGATCAGCTACGTTTCCATGGAGAGATAGAAGTTTCTGAAGAAATGTTATCTTTGGAACGGCCGTTACAATTCTTCAACTACTTTTTCTCAAGTGAGTTGATAACAAAAATTGTAGAAGAATCCAATTTATATGCTGTTCAGACCAAAATTGAGAGACCACCATCCTTTATCGAAAATGACAAAGCAATTTTGGCAATATATACTTCATTGATAAATATGCCCAATACGGGGTCAATGTTGAGTAATAAACTAAGATTTGCACCAGTAGCTGATGAGCAAGCTTCACAAAATTAGACCGATTGTTGATTTTCTGAATAATAAATTTTCTTCGATTGCTCCACCAAAATAAGGCATCATATGGAACAATATATGTCAATGAAGCCCCACAAATAGGGATTCAAATTCTTTGCATGTTAGGCATTTCAGGATTCGCCTATAAATTTGAAATTTATGCTGGGCAAGAGGAAAAAAATGTGCCAGTTGACGAACCTGACCTAGGAGTAACATCTAATTTGGTTTTACGTTTAGCAGGACAGCAAAATTACAGACTATACCATGATAACTACAGGGTCCGGCAAAATAACCTCCCACATTTGAACCGTTAATAAAAACGCCATTGTAAATATTGTTTAAATTTTTTTTTTATTAAATGGAAATGTATAGTTTGCCATTGGTTTTCATTAAGTTTTGAAAATTACAGACTTCAAGTGGCGACCATTGTTTTCGATACACATTCGAAGGTGATTTTTGAACGTTTCCATTATTCGAGCAGTCATTTAAGGCGATATTCCTGCAATTTTTTGACGTATTGCTGCTTTTAATTCGTCAATGGTTCGGGGATGGTGTTCAAAGACCTTCCCTTTCAGGTAGCCCCAAAGGAAAAAGTCGCATGGGGCAAGATCAGGTGAACGCGCAGGCCACCCAACGTCTCCACGTAATGAGATTACGTGTCCTGAAAACATCTCCCTTAAAACGTTCATGGACCTTCTGACCGTATGAGCCGTAGCTCCATCCTGTTGGAACCACACATCCGCATGGTTAAGTTCTAAGTCTTGGGTCTAAAAAATTACGTAGCATGTCGATATACCGATCGGCGGTTACGGTAACCGTAACGCCTCCCTCTTCAAAAAAAAATAGTGACCCCAAACGCCAAATGACCCAACATTACACCAAACAGTAACGTGTGGGCTGTGAAGTGGCCTTTCATGGAGCTGCTGCGAATTTTCTCGTTCCCAGTAACGAAAATTTTGCTTGTTCACACAGCCGGATAAATGGAAATGGGCTTCGTCACTGGTTATTAAAAGCCCATGCAACATCCTCTACGACTTTCCCAGTCTCGTTCACTCAGCTCTCGTGCGATCATCATTTTGTATGGGTGGAAGTGTAGGTCTGCGTGTAAAATTCTTCGCAGTGAACGATCTGATAAACGCAAAGCAGCGGCATGTTAGCAGCTGAACGAGTAGGAGATCGTTCCACAGCTTCTCCAACAGCTGCAACATTTGCAGGTGTCCGAACACTTCTGGGTCTACCGGTTGGTTTTCTTTCTAAGGCTGAACCTGTGGCTCTAAAATTCGAAACCCAAAGCAGTATTGCTTTGCGATCTGGAGCCGGAGCATGTCTAACCAGTGCGAAGTGAGTACGAAAAGTTCGTTGTGTTGTAATCACAGATTCATTTTTCAAAAATGTTTCGATAATGACAGCACGGTGTTCGCCCGTCCAAATCATGATGACAACTAAAATGGCAAGGCATGTGTTACCAACTGAAAACACTAAGCTCCCCATCGCTTCAGTGGCGCGGGCACAGTGGCGGTGCAAAATGTGGGAGATTATTCTGCCGGACCCTGTATTATACAGCATTGCCTCTAATGGTGCATTTGGAAAAAGAAGGAATTTATTCTTTGGGTACTATGGGAAGAAAGAGTAGAGATACTAATCGTCATGAATTTGTTGCAACAATTGATAGTGTAGATGTTTCATCTGTTATCTGGAAGGACAATAAATATGTGACATCAATATCCTCATTTACAGGAAAAAAATCCAATTTCGAAAGTGAAAAGATATGATCGGAAGGAAAAGAAAATTGAAGTTGATTGTCCTTTTTATATTATAACCAAATACAACAGACATATGGGTGGTATGGATCTATTGGATAGCTTCATGGGAAGGTACAAAATATATATGAAGAGTCGTAAATAGTACAAAAGGATTTTCTACCATTTTTTAGACTTGACGTTAGTAAATTCCTGGTTACTCCCTACTAGCAACCACGATGCAAATTATTGAATCAAGCCCAATTTCGTGCAGAAATAGCTTATAAGTATAGTGAGCTATAATAAGTTCGCCCTGACCAAACTGGGCATTGGCCAATTATAGATATTATGCTCTATAGGACATCCATCTCGTATAGGGCTACGACGAGGAAAACACACCAAAAGAAACTGCTGACTATATAGCGCAAGATCGCTGTTAACGCATTATGGTCGCCTATAGGACGGTATCGTTTGAGACACTTTTCGTCGTTGAGAGGACATCGCCAATAGACTTACTCGTACGGCAGAGAGCGGAAACCGAACAGATACAAGATGACAGCAAAGAGAATAACTACGAGGCAATGATGAAACGTTGGCAGGAAAGGTGGAACGAGGACACTGGGCGTGGTGCGTGGACCAAACAAATCATTACAGGCATAAGAGCATGGATAGATAGAAAACATGGGCAGTTGAACTACTACTTGTCTCAATTTTTAACGGGACATAGATGTTTCCAAGCGTATCTGAGCAGGTTCGGTATAAATGAGAGTGATGAGTGTAGCTTTTGTAAGGTATAGACACAGTACTGTACACATTTTTCGAGTGCTCAATGTGAAACCAGGAAAGACTAGGTAGGTACCACAGAACCCACACAACAGAATATAATACCGAGTATGCTTAAGAGCGAGGAGTACTGGAACGCAGTGGCGAAAATGACAAGAAAAATCATGCTGAAGAAAGAGAACTATGAGCGGAAGTGTAGAAATTTGCGAAGAGAGTAAAGATAGGAAAGCTGTAACAACTATTTCTTCCCTCTGAAGTAAGGCTCCGTCAAGTTGGCCCCCTCTCAACCTTGCACCGGGCTAATATCTATCCAAAAACTTTGCACCAAGCTTGCACCACCTTGCGCCATATGTATAACAGCTTGCACCCCCCTACTTGAGTATTTACTTAAAAAAAAATAGCAGGGGGGGCTAACTTGACGCTTTTTCCCTCTCATCACGGAAGAAACTTCAAAATAGGGTAGATAGCGGAGCCCTGAAGTAATGCCACAGCAGTTCCGGAGGGAATAGAATTTGAGGATTGGGAGGTTCTTTAGTGGGTATGCCACGATGGTGAGTCCCACACTGGCGTATCATAGAGCGCGATATGCTGTTGTCCATAAAGGATTTTTTCCTCGTCAAAAAAAAAACAAAGTGCCTGACTTAATTGGTGGTGGTGGCAGTTCCAAAAAAGGGCATTCATCTTCAGAACTACCGCCTCATCGCTCTGATCTCAGGCCTCTCAAAAACTAGCAGAATCCATCATCCTAAACAGGCTGAAAGTAGAATTATTTTTACACGACGTCATTCAAAACGAACAGGGAACGTCTTTCTATGGAGTTCCGACTGTTTAGGGAGACAGAAGTCGTCTGCAATTCCCTCGAAGCTCCAAAGACGATGGATGCGATATTTCAAGACATCGAGAAGGGTCTCTTGACGCGAACTGATACCACAGCCTAATCCACAAGATGATCACAGCGGGTATTAATCCGGGAATATCTGGAGTCGTCCATTCCTACTTCCAAAATCGCAATTTCTCCGTTGAACTAGAAACCTCGATCTCCACCTCGGAACCAATTGCGTTTAGCGGCTCTCAGGACTTTCTCCCCCTCCCCCTCTCCCGCCCCCCCACGCCATGTTATTTCTTGTTTAAATGCACGACCTACCAAAAGCTTCTCAGGTGTATACATCATGAAGAAGCAAGAAATCATCGTATAGATTTCATCGGTCAGTGGGGATCACGGTGGAGATTAAAACTAAATTTGCGGACTTTAGACTCCTAAGGAGCGACTCCGCCCCACCTAGGAGGTTACACTTGACAGTCGACTGACGTTTAAGCAACACCAAAATTGCTCAAAAGATCCTATCAGCTAAGACAACAATATTACCTTCTTGGTCAAGTCTGGGGTGTTGAATAAGCTCCTAAGTCCTACAAAACACCTACCACCAACTAGAACACGAAACAGAACGAAAGACTCACATGTTGCAACCATTTTCTCGTAGATCCAGAGCCAGAAGAGATCATACCTGAGACAAAAGGGCACAGGGGACCCAATGCAGATCTAGAAAGAGCAAGCAGGACCACAGGATGAGATCAGAACCAATCACAATTGTAAAGAATTTCTATTTTTGACTAAGATTTGAAAAACAGCAGACATCGTTACCATTTTCAAGCTAGAAAAGCCTTCGCATGAAGTGGAGAGATGAATTTGATAGTCTACAATTTTTAAACCCTGAAAATATCGACAAGATTCATCAATCGCGAAATGTCAAAGAAGGAAAGAGAAGTGATGGAGTTGCAAATAAATTTGAAGAGCGAAAGATATCCATTAACCAGAGGTGAGAGATAACGAGCAATAATATTTCTGGAAAGATTGCAATTGATGATTGGAGTTCTATTGGATCAGATCCACAAAGGACTGGACTAACGAATGGAAAAATGCAAAACAGAGCTTGATTTCTGATCTTGTGGCCAGGAATCGTCAAGGGCATAGAAGATGATGCAAAAACCTACATACCTTCATCAGAACAAAAGAAGGACTAAAGCTATTGCCTTTACACAGTTAATTTTTAATTCTATAATGCTAAAATTGTGGATAAGACTTGGAGTATTGATCAGGAATTAAAATGAAACAAATTTTATAGCTAACTTACTTGATAATCACTCCTGATATGCTATTAGCCTTCTCCTTATCTATAAAAATCGGTATATGCATCCTGGATAGTGGAAACAACGGAGGATGTGGCACTAACATAATAAGTCCTTCAGCTAATTGCGTCTCCTTATACGCAGCCCTAGCAGGCACTAAAGGAATCATCCCCAAAACGGTAGAAGGCTGCAATTGCATTTGAGGAATACAATTTTCACCATCTTCAGGTTTCGGCTCCTGTATCGAATAAGAAACTTGTACTAATCTAGGCGGCGTTTTCACAAGCTTCCCTTGTCGACCGTTCTTATCAGGAGAAGGTAAAGGCGGCCACCAAGACGATGGTATCGTTACTTGCGCTAAACAAACACCATCTTCACCATCCGGACTGCAAGCAGCGTTTAATGGATTCTGATTCGTCATAATTGCGTGCAGTACTATACAAACTTGATGATGTCTGGCTAATAATATCTGTCTACGAGCTCCCGGATCGGTACCCGTGTGAAAGAGCACCCTTAATACGGGAGTATCTCTCGGTATTTCGTTACGCACGATGTGCGCTGACATGTCTAAATGATGCGTCGCTAATTCTTGTATATCTACCGATATGCCGGTGGCGTTTAAGGGTAACGGATCGGGTACTACGTATCTTGCTGGTACTGTTTGTTTTGTGCTGAAAGGGCCGTACGTCGCCCTCACCGAGATCGGTTGCGAACTTTGGAATACCGTGAAGCGGTCTATCGATAAGGGCGATGTCGTTGATGAGTTCGGGTCCTGCGGTGACGTGGGGAAGTGTTGTCGCGGCGATTGTTTCAGGAAGAAACCGCCGTCTTTGTTTTCGAAGTGAACGTTGACGCATTTTGAATAACCTGAAAAAGAGAAACCATATTAAAAATATTGAAAAGAAAAAATTTAGTATTAAAATTATTTTACTACGCATGTTGGATAATATCTTCATTTCCTACGTAGCCCGGAGCATATTAAAATAAGCAGCTTGTTTACGTAAACTCGGCTCTAGTAATGCAAGCAGCAGGAACGTTGCTTACACACACACACACATACACCGCGGTTTTTCATCCAGCCGGTGTCTCTCTATCTCACTTTTAATACACTCCTCCTTTCCCCGATGTTCTCCAGAGTGCCGCGATGTTATATAATTATTGCTTGGCTGAGTCCAGATGGCGCTAGCAAAGTACCCTTTCGGTCGGTTGTGAGAATTAACATTGACATGGACTAGCTCGACCCGATTATAAGTGGAATTCTGTCAAGCTACGTTTGGATCAAAGCTAAGCCGAAAACTGTTTGTATTCCGTTTGTGGGTGTTTTTTCTTTCTTTTTCGGATTTAAATGAATTGTTGTCGTTTCGTGCGGTTGTAAAACTGAATGAAATTCACTTGATTATGGTGATGTGGGAGTCATTGCTGTGGTTGGATATCACTTGGGATAATATTTGAGAACGGTGGGTGGTTTTAGGGGGTGGTAATTTTTTCTGGTAATTTTAAAGTTTGTCAAGGGAAAATACACACAATTAAAACTGTAGGAAGAGAGAATGATTGAATTTAAATAAAAGACAGGAGGAGGGACAATCACACCAAATCGATAAACCGCTTCGTCATTGTGGTCACAGTCCCCTTCCTCTTCATTCGCTAAAGCCCTCGTTTCCTGTATGGAAAGTGGAAAATTGGAGGGTGGTAAAAATTTCAAAGCGACTTGTTGTCGATTTGGCGTAGTTCTAGCATCTCAAACAACCAACCTTTCTTGCCAACAAAGTGTATTTTATTCTCTTATAATCGGCGAGAGATAATAGAGGGATAAAAGAAGAAGTGAGCTCAAATAAATTACAACACTCCACCTGTGGAGGAAGGAATTTCCTGGTCAATATGATTTAAATTGTTTACCAACTATTCAGATTATTTCAAACTAAACTCCAGATGAAAAGTGGTAAACAAGACCTTGCACAGAACAGGTTCAGTAACTAGATCTGAACTCAGCATTGGAGCTATAGCTATTTAGAAGACTACACAAAAAAAAACATTACATTTTGAATTAACAGCACTTTACAAATCTGATATTGATGACACAAGCCCTCATTAAAATGATAACACCATTTCTTGCTTAAAATGCAGCTCTATAGTTCAAACAAAGATATTGCTGATGAACACACATTACGTTGCAGATATTGTAATTGAAGAATTGAAGAAGAAAATGTGTCAAACTACAGACCAATAAGTGAAATCTCACTTTTTGGGAAAGTGTTTGAATCTATTATAAATGTTTCTTTATTAAATATCATCTTGCCAACATGGCTTTTTGCCCAAAAGATCTACTACTACAAATCTACTTATATTTACTAATTTTATTAACTCAGCTATGGACAATCGGTCGCAAGTTGATATAATATACACAGATTTCTCGAAAGCCTTCGATAAAATGAATTTATCATTGCTAATTAAAAAACTTAAACATTATGGTATTTCGGGAAATCTATTGTTGCTGCTGCAGAGTTATTTATTGGGTAGAATGCAATATCTTGCAATTAATGGCTACGTATCTAATCTGATATCTAGTAGTTCAGGTGTTCCTCAAGGGTCCAACTTGAAACCTAATCTATTAATAATTTTTATGAATGACATGTGTGACGCATTAAATTGTAATTTTTTGTTGTACGCTGATGACTTGATATTATATATGCGGAGATAAAAACAGAAAATGATGCTAATAACCTTCAAGAAAATCTTGATAACTTAGGACTCTGGTGCAGAAAAAATTATCTGCACCTGAATGTTAAGAAGTGCTTTGCTATATCGTTTTCCAGAAATGTGAATAACATTGTGACCAAGTATTTCCTGGATGGAGGGATGTTGAGTTCGGCTGAATGTATCAGAGATCACAGGGTGAGGGGGAGGAGGCGGAGGTTCATGTTTAGCCAACATTTTAAGTTCTTTAGGACCAGTGTTTAGTGATGAGTATTTGTTAGCTTTTACTGTAATTAATTTTTTTTTTTAATGTGTGGTGGGTGCTTAGTTGCAGTGACTCCGTAAGCTGTATTACTTGTTTAGCTACAACATTTTAAGTGGCTTTTGACAGGATGATGCCGCGCTGTTAATCCTTTGCTGTTTAGTGATGAAAAAAGTATTTGTTGAAGCTATTTTACTGTAATTACCCGTTAAATATAATTATATTATGTTGTTAGTTCTTAGCGATTACTAAGCCAACTACTATTATTGTATGTACAATTAATTAGATTTATGTTTTTCCTTTTGTACTGTGGTATTGATTTATTAATATTAATAGTATCTGCTGTTTAGGGCTTCTGTCTGTTTGTAGATCATGAGTAAATAAATAAATAAATAAATAAAGACACAGTGTTTACTGCCCTTTTAGAATTTTTGTTTTACAATTATACAAGTTTATTATTTATTCTATTCTAATACTGTCAAACTTAATATTTGATACTTAAATGTCAAATCTCCTCAAATGTGACATTTAAATATTAAACTTATTCATATTTCATATCTTTCATATATAACAATTAAACATCGAACTTCTTCATATTCGTCAATTGTAAAACTATAATTCATATTTAACACCAACACCTCACATTTTCTCATATTTGACATTTAAATGTCAAATGTGTCCATATTACTACATTTAAGTATCAGACTTGCCCAAAATTCACATTTAAATGTCAACTTTGGACAAGTATGACATTTGTATGTCCATCTTGTCCTTTTAGATTTTCTTCTGGCTACTCTCACTTATTTTTAGTTGTAAATGACAACGTGCAAGTTCGGAACTTTCTAATTTCCAATACTAACCAATCTTCTCCTCCAATTCATTAATAAATAAACCTGGCTTTTTGTAGTACTTGCGAGTTTGGTCTCATGTTTTACTTATCTCTAAGTATTTCATATTATTAGTATCACTACCTAATTGGACAATCTTACGAAGAAGTGTAACAGTTTGCGCGATAAAATTGAGAACCAACAAAAAATTAAGAAATTGTGGTTTTATGTATGGATGAATCGACCAATTTCCAAAACAAGAGACAAATTAATGTAAGTTTGACATCATAATTTGGCCACCAATTACATTGTGGGACACAAAATGTGACGATTGACTGGCGTGTCAATGTCACAACTATACAGTGTCACTTTTAGACGTGTTTTAGAGATTATTCTCTAACGTTATAGAAATATCACTTTAAATCGTCTCGTAGATGTTAATAAAAGACATGTGTAAGACATCTGAGTAATAATAATAGCCAGTAAATTACGTTGGCAAAATCCACCTGATAAGGTGTTTAAAATGATATGTATAGTCCTGCGTTGTAATTATGACGTTATAAAAGAAAAATAACCAATAAAAAGACGTCACAATTCCGTCACTTCGCTATTTTGGTCACTAAACACTCTACCAAACTTTTGCAAATGAAGTGCTTAGTCAAATCGGACAAAAGTTACTACTTAAAGTACTAAATTCATAAACTTCTTTTTTAAACATTTAATTTTCCATTAAATTGGTTAGATTTAAAAAGTAATCATTTATTAATACATTTGAAAACACAAGTTTTCACGTTCACAAGAAAAAGATCGTTAGAGGGTCTGCAACCACTAGTAATAGGTAGGCAAAGAATACCACAGGCCAAAGAGACGAAATACCTAGGCGTATGGCTGGATCAAAGGCTCACGTGGAATACGCATATGCAAAAAATTACCGACACAGCTACTATTGCCCTGGGCAGGTGCAGGAGGTTATGTGGAAAAAACTGGGGCCTTAGCCCCAAAATGACTCTGTGGCTATATACCTGGGTAATCAGACCCATGATAGCATACGGAGCTATAGCTTGGTGGTCAAAGGTGCGACAGGCGGGGGCGGCTGTACAAATACTAGCTTGTCTGTGCGCCACAGGGGCAATGAGATCGACCCCCACAGCCGCAATGGAAGTCATTCTAAACCTGCCACCGCTACAAATCTTTATACAAGGAAGCGCTAGATCTGCAGCATACAGACTCATGCACAGTCAGGCACCGATAAGTAAATCGCACGGTGCAGAACATCAAAAACTACTAGATGAACTCAAGGCGGGGCCCCTAACGGGGACGCCAAGCGACGCCATGGTTCAGAAATTTAACCTAGATACAAAATATCAGGTTATAATACCAGATAAGAAGGACTGGGTATACGGCCCCCCAGTAAGAGCGGACTCAAGCTGGTATACCGACGGCTCTAAAACGGACCACGGCGTAGGAGCTGGCATTTATAGAAAGAAGCCGTGCAAGGCCCTTTCATTGAGCTTCAGCAAGGACTCGACAATTTTCCAGGCTGAGGTTGCTGCGATTCACCACTGTGTCAGAGAAGTAGACAGTTGGGTCGAACCAGGAAAAAGCGTCGCTATTTACTCTGACAGCCAAGCAGCACTTAAAGTGACTCAAAGCTGATTTGGGACTGCGTAAGAGCCCTAAATGAGGTGGGTACCCTAAGGAAAATAACTTTGGCCTGGGTCCCCAGCCACACTGGAGTGAAGGGAAACGAGGCGGCCGATGAGCTGGCCAGATGAGGTTCGTCAAGGCTTTTCATAGGAGCGGTCCCTTCCTTCGGCATTACCAAATCACAAATTAAGAGGTCCATCTACGAATGGTCACAAAACAAGTCCAAGGAATGGTGGGAAAGATCGCCAGAACAAAGACAGGCTAAGGAGTTCCTAAGGGAACAGAGGCCTAAGTTTACTGAAAACCTACTGCGTAAAGACAGGAAGATTATGTCAAAATGATAGTAAGTCTGATGACTGGTCATTGCAGACTGAATAGGCATATGTTTAACATAGGCCTGGCAGAAAATGCTCTCTGCAGATTCTGTCAAGAGGAAGAAGAAACCCCAGTTCATGTTTTGTGCCACTGTGACGGCCTAGCGAGGACAAGGTTTCTAGTAATGAGGGTAGAGAACCCCACAGCCAACGGCTACACAAAAGAGCCGCTCTCAAAAATGATAAGTCTGATTAAGAAGGCGAAACTAGAGAGCGTTCTTTGAGGTAAAAGGGATCACAATAGACCTGTAAAGGTCGCGGTGAAACAGGCCCGCATGCCACCCCACTCCTAACCTAACCTAACCTAATACATTTGTTCATGTAAAACTTTCAGTTCTGTTGAATAAAGCAGGTTTCTTTCTTATTTATTATTTTGGTGAACCCCCATTCCCCTTCCGTTGTGTTACCCCCCACCCTCCCCCGTCGTCCATACACTAAAAGTTTAAAAAATCTCGACTTATTAAGTTATTTCGTTTCCTGTTACGTTTCAGCTTTGTTGTTTCCTGTTATTTTCAGTCCTTTTAAAATTTCAGCAATTTTGTTTTTTTACGAGTTTCTTTCACATTACTTTTGTCCATTTATAGTTTATATTTAAATTTATTTTAAACATTTCACAAATGAAGTAACTTTTATCCAATTACAATCTTTTACAGTTTTTTTTCTTTGTTTTATATGATGACCTGTTGCAAGCAAAGAAGTACTAGTAGACGTCTGCCATATTACATCAATATCAACGATCTAATACTGCAATATCAAATTAATTTGAACCGTCATCGTCGTCATCATCAGCCTCCGCTTTCCTATTTCTACGCTTCAAAACTTGCAACTACTGACGTGAGTGCCTAAAGCAAGAACAATTTTCGCATAAAATTACACCACTTAATAGGATCACCCTGTACCACCCTCACCACAAAAGTTTGCAAAAATTCTCAATCTTCCAGGAAACAACTAATTTATCTCTGACACGGCATCATCATAATTTGCATCGAATATACATAACATGCAACATACGCGAGGCGCACAGCAGCATTTATTAGATAATCCTCCTGGAACATTAATATTAATTTTCCGCCACCGAGGGATACAATATCCCTTTCGATTATTTACCTCCTCCCATTTTCCCTCTCCCGTTCCTCGCATAATACATACAAACAAGCAGCTTTCGCCCCGAAAGCTGCGTGCCCCGCTCGTTCGTGGTGGTATGCGTTTGCAAAACAGAGCCAGATAACAAGGGTAGTAAGCGCAGAAATAACTTCCTGAGGACTTCAACGTGGCTGCTGCAGGATAATGGTGTGCTTGCGCGGGGTAAGACAATAAAATTGATTGATGTTAAACGCTAAGAATATCGTGTGCTCAAGCTGTTTGACGTAATAAGCGAAATAATTTTTTTCTCTTTATGAAGGCGCACTGGGAAAACAACCATTAATCTTGTTTTTTTTTCTAGGGCATGCTGTCGTCTTTGGACGTTCTCTTTTTAAGGAAAATATCTCTAAGAAGCTTCATTTAGTATCCCTCAGTTACAATGGAGTATACAGTTTTTGTTTCTTTATCGAGAAATGATCAACTTCATTAATATTCTTCTTTTAGAGTTGGTATTATTTTCTTTTCTTTTTCAATGGATTATTTTCTGTCTAATTACGCCACTACTACCAATGTTTTCTTCTAGCCAGGCGCTCATGGTATGTTGTTGGAATTTAGCCTAATGGGCGCCTATTATAGGCATTTTTTCTTTTTTATTTTCTAGCATTTCTCGACGTTCTAATATGTTACGTCATGATAAGCCGTTTATGGAATTCACCATTGACTTCTTAACAGAACGAGATATCTAGTGGGAACACTAAATCCTGAAAATGTGGCAAGGTCCCAGGTTGTGATGCTATCCCGAACACCACCCTGAAGAAGGTCCCGGACAGAGTTGTTCTGAGCCTCGTCAACGTTATCAACGCCGTCCTGAAATTAAGATACTACGACTATCTGGAAGCACGTACGTGTTCGAGTACTTCAAAAAAGATGACTTCCCGTAGAACTACAGACCAATAAGCTTGCTCTCAAGTATCTCCAAAATTGCGGAAGCCATCCTTCTAAATCGTCGCAGAGCAGAAATCTTCGATTTCAACTTTTTGCAAGATGAGCAGTTTGTTTTCAGGGAGGGACTGTCAACAGAATTTCTCCTCAGAGTTACCGAGGAAATTAGAAACGCCCTTGAAAAACGCAAGTCTACCAGCGCAGTTTTTATGATTGACACGAGTGCCTTCGACTCTGTTTGGCACTTTGGACTTCTGTTTAAAATACATGCGGCAGGGATTAATCCAAATTTAATAGGCCTTATGAAGTCCTACGTCACAAGACGATCGTTCGACGTGGCAGTTGAATCTTCTGTCACCTCCAACAGGCCCATTCTAGCTGGAGACCCAAAGTGGTCTCTTCTCGTCCCGGAATTGTTGTTACCAAAAGCATCTGGTACTCATTTGGCAATATATGCGGACAACACGGCGATTTATACGTCCTCCAGATCTGCCCTGGTCTGCATTAGGCTGCAAGATACTATCCTGGTCTACTAAATGGCGAATGGCCATTAACCATGACAAATGTGTAGCCATTCTATTCTCGAGGAAAAGAACTGCCCCTCCAGAAAACATCTTTGTCGAGAATGTCCGCCTCACATGGGACTCCACCGTTAAATACTTCGGTATGATGTAGGACTCCAGGCTAACCCTAAAGCACTATTTTGCAGAAACAGTGGTTAAATTTATAACAGCGAGGTCTGCTGCATCTCAGTTTTTGTGCAGCAAAAGCCAACTGTGTATAAAAGTAAAATTTTTAGTTTACACAACCTTTTTGAGGCCAATTCTAACTTACGGGTCCTTAGTTTGGTCGAGCCAAAGCTTAGCTCCTTAGCTTTTTGTCGAGAAAGATGCCAATTCTTTTCCAACACGCTGCATCATTGGCCGAGAAAACCTTCACAATGGTCTCTCGCTCCGATAACCCCTTGGTTAGAGAACTGGCCCACCTCGATCCTGGCAGCCTCTTCCCTGTTTGCCCCTCTTGGGTGAGGGTGCCCCGAACATCTATCACAGCCGAGAAGACCTAACCCAATGCTTTCCTTGAGTAATCCCGCTTGAATCGACTGTTCTAGTCTTTTATTTTTTTTTGTTCGTGTGAGGTCTCGATTGTTCTGTTTTTTCCGCTCCTAGCTCTCCTGTTAGGCAGAAATTTTATTTTTATTTTGTTTCTATTGACGACATTCCAACATAAATAGTTAAAATCAACGGGGGATGGTCTCGTACTAAATAGATGACAAAAGGGTTTAAGGGAAAAGGTCCAACCCTAGCTATTTCGTCTAGCGGGAATGACAATCCACGAATTGTGCGAGCTACATCAGTATTTGCTGTACTCTTGTGTTTGGCCAATACTTTTCACCTTTCCCACTAGAGGGCGTCAGGTTGGAATTAGTCCATTGTTGGAGGTATTATTCAGTTGAAGTTGTGATGTGAAGGGCGATTAAATTAGATCTTGTATTCGTAGCTGCGCTGACGACCTCCAAGGTCGACACCAGATAGTCCACTTCTAATGCTTGATGTTTTGTATTGCCATTCGCAGGGTTTCTGGGAAAAGAAGAGTTGTTGGTGATTCATTAGCTATACCCTCCGCCGAATAACATCTTTGTGGAGAAGGACAGAAGTATCCTCGGCAGTGGGACTGCTTGTGTCCAGTTAAGGCGCTCGAATCATGAGCAACTCCAGAAACCGCATCCCCTGTGGGCATCAGGTGGAGCTTTACGTAAAGGCGGAGGCTTTCAGCGTTCCTTAGACTGAAAGTTAAAGTGTGATACCCCAATATTAGGACACTGACGGGTACGATACTGGATTCTTTGCTGCAAATGCCAACGGACAGTACGGCACCCGAAATTATTTTCACTGAAAAGGTGAAAATCTTAATACCGAACAGAGACCAGCCACGGGGTGACTTCGTTGACTCTGATAACTGGTTCACGGACGGATCCAAATCCAGTAAGGGCACAGGTGCCGGTATTTATGGTCTGAGCCCAAGACACAGGATATCCTAAAGCCTGGGAGAGCATGCAACGGCCTTCCAGGCAGAAGTATTCGTTATTGCAGCCTGCGCAGAACTGACTGCAAAGGGAGGCTTCACGAAGAGGAAAATAAACATAATGACTGATAGTCAGGCCGCTGTCAAGGCAGTTATGAATCCTCCTACCAGATCAAAACTGGTTAAAGACTGTAAACAGCACCTCAATAAATTGGCACAAGACAACAAGGTATCTTTGATCTGGGTGCCTGGATATTAGAGGCAATATAATAGCCGATGAACTAGCCAAGGAGGGTTCTAGGAAACACTTCATAGGACCAGAATCCGTATGTGGAATCACAAGGGATTCTACTAGAAGGGCGATTTGGTCTTGGTTAGATAAGGAAAGATTAAGGAATTGGAGGTCGACTGAGGGTCAACTCCATACTAAAGCGCTAATAGGGGACGGGGACGTTAAGTTCTCTGAAAGCCTAATTAGACGCAGTAAAAAATATGTTAAGACTATTATTGGGTTGATAACTGGATACTGTCCCTTAAGGAAGCATCTATGCAACACGGGTCGGGTGAGCGAACCTCTGGTGCAGGAAATGCGAGTTACAGGAGGAAACAAGTTTACATGTAATCTGCACATGTGAGGAATTGAAGGTACTCAAGCAGAAACATTTCGGAAAGGATCTACTGGAGCCTTCGAGGGTACTCAAGTTTTCAGTGGGAGTAGAGGACAGTAAACTTCTCAACTGGAAATGAGGGCTCTAATAGGGATGGTACAAAGAGCACCTAGCTCTAGTGCCTGTATACCTTCAGCGCCTTTTTAAACAAAATTATCTGTTTAGGTGAATTAAAATTTACAAGTTCTGACATGTTCAATAGAAATACGGAGCATTTTTGATCAACTAGAGGGATGATATTAAAAATTTCTATCAACATTTTATACATGATTGGATTCAGAACTAGTAAATATTTCTAACAGTGTGAAAACTCAATGTGGGTCTCATAAACATCATAGAAAAATTGCAAGTACACCATTAGCTAGAAGATAAAAAATGGCTTTGAGAATGATTTGTTTCTCGATTAGCATTCGTTATAGGTTTATTTTTCTTCAGTTCGATAATAATCACGAAATTTAGAAAGTTTGCCGAATTTAAAAATGAATAAAAATGAATCAACCTGTATATAATAGCGAAAATGTCAGCTATTCATTCATCACTTCGAAATTACGAAGCGTGGGAGGAACTTATATATCTACTCTATACAGCGTTAGTAAAAAGTCCCAGAACGGTGGAATAACTTTGTTATTTGAAAATTATGATTCTTGAAATTAAACGGAACGCTCAGATTTTTTTAACACTTTTGAATGCAAAATAAAAAACTACGTTCAGGAAGTATTAAGATGTTTATTTTTATTCACAAGAAAACAGTTAAAAAATTAAAAAAGTGTCCTAATACAGAAAAAACAAGGTGCCTTTGAAAAAAGTTGTTGTTTAGTGTTTGCATTCTTTTTGCCGTCACATTTGACAATTTTAAAAGCGTTTTAATATTTGCATCGCTATAAATTTACTTATTTTAGACATTGACACATTTGAAAATGGCAGTAAAACTTACTGAATCGGAACGAATTGAGATATTAATGATGCGCGTGGGTACGGTGATCGTCAACGTTCTTTTGAAGAGGTTCGTATTTTGTTTAATACTGTTTATCCGGATCATCACATTAGTAAAAGTTGTCCGGTGAAGGGGACGTCCATTAACAGCAACAGATGAAGAAACTAGTTTGAATGTGTTACTAACAGTGGAAGAAAATAATCACGTGTCCACAACAGAATTAGGTCAAATTCATGAGATCTCTCAAAAATCTGCTTATAAGATTCTTAAATCAGCAAGAATGAAAGCCTATAAAATGTATCCCGTCCATGAATTAACTGGAAGATGATCCAGATCGTAGACTACATTTTTGCGAAACAATGACGGAATTGATCGAGCAGCAGCCTAATGTTTTAGATCACATCATTTTTTCAGATGAGGCAACGTTTTGTCTCAACGGCACTGTGAACGCAGACATAATTGTCGCTACTGGTCAATTGAAAATCCGCATTTGATTGAAGAAGTCCATACACAGCGTCCTCAAAAGGTGAATGTCTGGGCTGGTCTTGTTGGAAACAACATCATAGGACCATTTTTTATAAGAGGAAATTTAACTGGCAACGTCTACTTAAATTTATTGCGAAATGAGGTTGTTCCAGCACTTGCGACTCTCTTTCCAAATGCAAACGTAGGTGATCACCCCAATGCACATTTTTGGTTTCAACAAGATGGAGCTCCCTCCCATTTTGCCCATAATGTCCGCGATTATTTGAATGAAATTTTTTCAGAACGTTGGATCGGACTTAGAGGAGCAATCGAATGGCCAGCACGTTCGCCAGATCTCTCGCCATTAGATTTCTTCTTTTGGGGTCACTTGAAATGTCAAGTGTACAAAAATCGTCCCCATGATCTTGAACAATTGGAAGAGAGAATAGTTCAAGAAGCCAATCGCATCACCCCAGAACAAATACAAAATTCAATAAGAAATTTTACTAACCGTTTACATTTTTGTCAAATTATAAATGGAGAGCATTTTGAACAATTATTGTAATCGCAACCTGAATAGACAGGTATCTTGATTTTTCTGTATTAGGACACTTTTTTAATTTTTTAACTGTTTTCTTGTGAATAAAAATAAACATCTTAATACTTCCTGAACGTAGTTTTTTATTTTGCATTAACGATACCCCCATACCAAATTTCAGAAACCATAATTTTCAAATAAAAAAGTTATTCGACCGTTCCGGAACTTTTTACTAACGCTGTATATGTGTGTGTGTTCTTATGAGAGTCTGTCACAGAACATCATCGTAAAAGCACTCCACAATTCAGTAAAAGCGATTTTCTCACGCTTTGAAGATGGCTTTTTACCGATCTGGGTATAATTTAGTACGCCCATGTAGTAGTTAGAGGAGCGTTAGGACGAGAAATACCGAAATTAACATGTACACACGCTCCCATCAACGGATGACACCTTACTGGCTGAGAGTAATTTATGAGGCATTTACGCCTTCGCGTTTAACACTGACTTGCTACCCATACTGCACCGAAAAAAAAGGTAATTACTATGCGAGATGTAATACTAAAAACATCAAACAGTGACTTTTTTCATTATTTCTGTGGATGTGGTGTCGTTAAAGTGAACTAACTACTAATTAAAATGTTATGTATTTTTCGTGATCAAATTACATATGTACGACCACCTGGGAAATATTTATGGTAATATGTAATGTTTTCTAGGTATTTATTTTGTGGCTTTCGGCCACAAAAATAAAGCAGATACTTTCTACTTAATACATTTTAAAGTTGTGATCTAATTTGCTTCACAAATACAGAACGTTTTAGCGACACAATACCACAATGTATGTATGAATGTGCATAGTATACAATCTAACCATACACTACATTCCTTTTCTTTTAGTTTGCTTACTTCTTGCTAGACTAGCGAGTGCAGCAATTACGATGCAATTCCGCAAGTTTACAAGTTTACGTTCGGAATTGTCTCATTAAAACTTTACAATAATTGCGGTCGATGCAATCATCAACTGCGGTGATGTTAATGAAGTCAGAGCTGCTTCTAGAAAACCGTTGCAAATATGCTTCGGTAATTCAAGTTATTTCGTACCGATAAAAATCGTATGTCACATCAATTGCGGACAAACTTAGGAACTGCATTTGTTTCTTTTTCTTTTTCAATACAGCTATTCAGTTAAATATCTGATCAATCCCAATTTTTAGAAAGAAATAAAAAACCGTTGTGTGCTATCACATCCTGACCTTACTCCCTAGAGATGTTAGGACACTTTAATATTGATTCTACTGCTACTGGTGTTGATCAAGTCAATATCGATTTCCGGTTATAATTCATTTAGTTAATTAACTCTTCTATAGAAAAATCTATTGTAGCTGTGATGTGGAAGTATGCATTGATTAGACCACCCTCTAACGTCACAAATTCTACCACGTTCAATGGTTTGAGACCAATTAGTTTATTGTCAACTATATCTAAAATATTTGAAAAAGTCATCCCAAATATTCGATCGGGCTTGAGAAAGGAATACAATTGCGAAACTGCACTGCTATGTGTAATAGATGATGTTATTGGGGCTACGAAGAGAGATCTAATCATTGTCTTGGCACTGTCAAATCCTTCTAAAGCATTTGGCGTAATTTGTTCAAACAAAATTCTATTATCTCAGAATTTTGCGCAGATTAAGCTTTAATTTTGGCATCATCAATTCAAATTGTGCCCCTTTAACACCAGATAATTTTCTTTCGTGACATTTCTTTGTTATCTGTCATAATAGACAACAATATCTATTTGTTATTTTAAAGTTTAACATGCCTTCGCTTAGTATTCATATGTACCGAATAATTCACTCGTTTAAGGGAATTGGCGATCAGCTGTATCTCTATCAATTAGTTTTGTCCTAGGTTCTGCGGAAAAAAATTTGATACTAAAAGTATTAAATGGAAATACTTTTCCAGTTAATAGGTTCGTAAGCGGATTTCAAATTACACATATTTTACTCAAAATCGCATCTCGATATCTCTAATTTTGTTCAATTTATCAAAAAAAATAGCAAGTATAAAGATACAAACAAGTTAGGCAATTGGCTTTGGAAGATTTTGATATCTCAAGTGACAGTATTTAACGCCAAATTATTTATTTTTTCTTGTGTTGATGTTGGTTTTGACCATTCAAAATCCTTGTTATGAATGTTGAGGCCGTCGATATGACCATTATTTGTCAATGTTTAAAGAGTGTTTCAAAGTATTCAAATATCTCAAAGAATATTTGGACTCGTTTGAAATGATGACGACTGGATACAGCAACGCTTAAATACTCTCTTTCAATTATTTCGAACTGAAAACTCAGAGTCGCTTTCTATCGACGGCCTAAATTCATTTTAAGCATTTTCTTAAAAATATTAAAGGAAGAACGATACTATTGACGTTAATAGGTTCGTAAGCGGTTTTAAATTACACATATTTTACTGAAAATCGCATCTCGATATCTTTATTTGTTCCCATTTTATCGATAAAAAAACTAGCAAGTATAAAGATACAAATATGTTATTTAAAGTTACGGCTTTGGAATAGTATCGTTCCATTTAATGTTTTTAAAGAAAATCGTGAAAATAAGTTACCGCCAGAAATTATTTATTTTTTCAATTTGTAATTGATGTTGGTTTTGACCATTCAAAATCCTTTCAAGCGAGTTATGAATGTTGATAGGTTGAATAGTCGAAAATGTTAAAAATGAAACATTTGAGTCTTGTTTTATTATGAAGATACGAGGGAGCAATATTCGCGGAATGAGCGGGTTGTATGATTAGGCGCATTGGGGGCGTAATGTCAGCGACTCATCATTTCGTAAAAACAGGAAATTGTGAAAACTTCCACTGAGCACGTCAATCGTTGAACCAACCCTGTAAAAACTGCGCGAAATGATGACGTGATTTGTGGATACTGCAATGAAGACAATACTCTATTGAGTCGAATTGCTGCACTTTGCAAATACTCAGAAGTAAACATGGGTTCATCATTCATAACAAGCATTTTGAGTCCAAACAAGACTCCAATCAAAGGAAGAAATAATAAGTAATTTGACGTTAGAATACTCAAGAAATTTGCAAGTGTCACAATCAGCTGGGAAACTTATTATTTTGTTATTCGGAAGGAATATTGTTTGATCTTGATTATTGATAAAGCTGTTTCTTTGCGAATAACTTGGGAACAAAAGAGAGATAAAGAAGCCATTAAAGAGAAAATATGTGTAATTTAAATCTGCTTTTACGAACCTATTAACGCAATAGTATCGTTCCATTTATTTTTTTTAAGAAAATCGTGAATAAATAAGTTACCGCCCAGAAAGCGACCTCTAGTTTATCAATTTGAAAAAATTGATATAGCGTATAAACGCTGTTTGAAGTCAAGACAATTCCCTTTCAAGCGAGTCCAAGATTATTCGGATAGGTTGAATAGTAACGAAAATGTTAAATCCATTTGCAGGTGAATATATGACAAATAGATGGTTTTTTTTCCTCTCTTATTATGACAGCTCCCTCAAAGAAATGTCACGAAAGAAAATTATCTGGTGTTAAAGGGGCTTTCAATTGATGATATCAAAATTATAGCTTATTCTGCGATTTTCTGAGATAATATGAATTTTAGATTTGAAGATAGCAGTTACGCCACCTAGCGGTAAAATCTGGAACTTGAAAATAATTTCCAGAAATTTCTCTTGGCCACTTTTACAATCAAATTTTTTTTCCGCAGAACCTGGGACAAATACTTTCCGAGATACAGCCGATCGCCACCCTTACTGAATCACCCGGTACAAGTTCGCCGAAGGGCTCAATTAGATTTCATACTCAAATTACTCGTAAAATCAAACGGATGTTCTACTTCTACATCAATATTCACTATGAGCTTTCTTAATACTTCTTTTCAGTAATTCGTCTGCAAAACTGACACCATTATTGAATCGAGAAAGATAGGTTAACAGTTCTTTCTTAGTTTTAACAAGACTAGTGTGGCCAATTTTCTCAATAATACAGTTTTACAGTTAATCAAGACCAGCCAATAACAGGATTTGTTTTCTTTTCCAAAATATACTACAAAAGCTATTTCCTCAATAGTGCACCAGGGGGGAGTTGCTTGTCGTCTAAATCAGGTTAGACGAATGATGAATTATTCTTGGGGGTTTTAACGTCAAAATAAATTACCAACAGAACAGGAGAAACTCATACCTTTCTTATTGGCAATAATTGTGAGTCTAATATTTCGATAATCGTCTTAGGATCTTCCATAGGTCTCTTTAAGGCAAACTTAAAAGTGGCTTTCAGTCAGTAGCACGTCAATCGTCCAGGAAAACTGTTAACTATGAGTGATTGACTTTGAATCATTTACTGGACACATTTTTGAGCGCACTTGCTGTCGTAATAAAACACCACAATCTCTAATAGATCAAATTGAAGCTACAGATAATTCAAAACTCAAACTGTGACGACAACATCAAAAACTTCCGAGAAGTCATCAGAGATAATGCAACCATTACCATGATATTAAAAACATGCATAACTCCTGAAACTATAGGATCTTATCCAAAATATAAATGCAAAATTAATAAGGAAAGGACTGACTTTCAAGAAAAACAGGGACTAGAAGACCTGCCTTCAGTGAAAACAAAAAAAGGAAGACCAAACATGCAAGTTGATCTCTTAAAATTGAACTGATGAAGATATTGACAATGCACCGCCAAAATTAAAAAACCTTAAGGATTGAGGAGGGTGACTTTGTTAATTTAGAAAAAGAACAGCTTGTTAATAATTTTGAATCAAAAGGATGAGACCTTCACATTTCTGTTTTGAAACTTGCACCACTTGAAAGATTTGTCTTTTCTAAATTACTGGATAGAACAACTTTTCATACATCTAATATTGTGCTAGAGTTAATCCAGATCCTTCTTTAACTATAAAGTTAAACTGTCTTCCTATATATATCAAAACCCCAATAATGCACAAAAAATTGCTCTTCGAACCTGAAAAATTATTTCGTTTACACAGTATTGTATTCACGCAAAAATACGACGAATTAATCGAAACATATTTGACGAAAATTTGAATAAAATCCATGTTTGTCACTACATCGGCATAACCTCAAAAACTAGTTTGTGCATATCAATTGCTGCAGCCAATTAGAGAGTACTACAATAGTACTATATAGTTCAGTTTAAAACCGATGCTGCTCATTTGTCATCGGATGAAAAACAACACTCGATAATGCTTCGATGGTTGTATATTTGTGACATACATGTCTGATAATACCTCGACAAGCGGAATTATGAATGGACAAGTAATAATTTTCCATTCGAAATGATCCCGGTAATAAATTCATCATTTGTTTTTTTTTTTTTGGTATTTTTGAGGGAATTGACTGTATTAGTGAATTATTTTTATTGAAGAGCGTTCAAATAATTATGTGAATATATAAATCAGTCTCTACAATGCATAATATAACAAAAGAAAGGCTAACACGACAGTGTAAGCTGCGTGTTCTTTTCATTACTCATAGTGTAGAGCCATGCAAAACATGAGGGAGTGATTTACGGCATTGTTTCGCCACTGTATCGAATTTCTACTTGCGCTCTTGTTTCAGAACAGTCGTAAATAAGATCTTGCTTACCTCTAATAATAAATAGCACAGAGTTGATTTATAAAGCGTCGTTTTCCAGTACAAAATGCTCACGAATGCAAGATTTTAACAACAAGGTATATATTATGGATTTTGATATTAATAACGACGCATAGTTTACAGGACGTAAACGAGATAAAGAATTACTAATCTTTTGTGGACTCCCTGCATATGTTGCGTTTTAATATCATATCATGGATGTGTATTGATTATATTTTCCTATAAAATGAATGAATGAATTGAAGAAAATTGTTCTCCAGAAAGTTCTTCTTCTTCTACTCCGTAATATATGTACAAGAAGAGTTTTTATGACAACAGCAGAAGTTCTGGAAACACCAACAGGCCCCCTATGTCTAGTATTACATCTGAATTTCATTAGATCGGTTTTATAAATATTCAATATCAATCTATTTTTGGTACACCTTCTAAACATTAAAGAAATGACTTCGCCAGTTAAAGAAGACACATGAGTTATCATAACCACACAAAGAATGCAACTCGTATCATCGGCATACTGGACTAACAGTCACCCAACCTACTGCAAAACTTTTTATCGCTACTACAACATTTACAGCTACTACAAAAAGGTTAGGGCCCAGGGTACCTGAATAATCATCATCATGTGATCAGTATGATTAAAAACCTTGGACAAATCAAAGAAAAAACTGTTACCACTGCATTTTGGCCATCTAGTTCGTCATCAGTCTAGTCTTAGAAATCAGCTTTCCTTTTGATCACATCTGATTCCTGATTATGTTGCCAAATTTTGTCTCAGTATTGATTATATTCCAAGAGAATTTTAGAAGCATATTCTGATCAATGTATCTGTGGCTGTGGAAGTCCTGGAAAATAATAGAATGAAGGTAGGACATGCGTGAGCATTGCTGGCACCCCTAGAGCACTTTTTATCGTTCAAAGCGACGAAAGGGATTTGTGAGTGTATTCAAACCTCATTTCAACAAATGGCCCACAACCAACACCATAGTGCTCTTATAGGACGAATGTTTGTCACTGTTTGGGAAAGGCACCGAAAAATAGCCACCCTAATGCAATCGCGGTTGTTAATATCTTTTTAAGAGAATTAAGACTGTCCTCAAGAAATTTAATGACGACAAATGGAACCAAACTGAAAAAAACAAACAAAAGGAAAACAGGACCATACCTTTACCTGGCCTTGATAGTGGTGTCCACAGAACTCACAAAAAGTCTGAAATCATGGCCAATTTGTTAGAACCGTTCTACGATTGGGCAAACGACACAGACCCTGATGAAGAGCTGGAGCAACATATTGATCAGGTTGATTGAACTACAACAGGATCTCCTAAGAACTGAAGAACTTTAGAGGATCATTTTTTTTAACCAAAATTGCTTTTAATTACGCCAGACCTCTACTCCACTCTTGGGCAACACGGTTAAGACACCATCAATAATTTAGTTCAGTACTTACCGTTAGATTGGTAATAGTCTACTCGCTATTAAACAACAGAAGCTCATTTCAGCTTAGAATTAAGATATTGATAGTCCTCCAGAACCATATCTTACATTATATTACATCTAATTAAAAAATCTGGAAACATTGAAACGATCTGGCAAGCATCCGCCTTTTAGCTCATTGGGATTAATCTGGAGAGGCCTCCATCTTTCTAGAAAAAAATTGATTGTCATCTTAGTAAGAAAAGCTGAACTAGCTATTCTTAGCCTGGAAAATTGCAACGATCTAAACAGGAGCATTGCTGATAAAAAAGCATCTGAGTGTTTACCTTTTAGCTCGTTGATTGACAGCAGTACCATGTTGCCTAGTTATAATCTGGAGAGGAAACTTTCGAGGGGTGGTCTCCATCCAGCATGCTCTGCTTGTTTGAGTCAGGAAAAATAGTGAACGCAGATTTCATTTGACAACAGTGTTGTTTATGATGCAAATTTGTTTCTAAACGACCTGTGAGACCTAATTCTTTAAAACTGATGTTATTAGAACTTCTTAGCCTGTTTTTGGATTATGGAAATTGTTTTCTTTGCTAACTAGTTTTGTCCAACACAAAACCTTGTTTACAGCTCATCTAGTAAACAGTCTAACACTGAATTGGATGACTGGGATGACGAAGAGGATTAGTGACAATACCCTGATCACATCTGATTCCTGATTATGTTGCCAGATTTTGTCTCAGTATTGATTATATTCCAAGAGAATTTTAGAAGCATATACTATAAAATAATGTAGGCCTGTGGTAGTCCTGGAAAATAATAGAATGAAGGCAGGACATACGTGAGCAGTCCTGCCACCCCTAGAGCATTTTCCATCTTTCAAAGCGATTAAAGGCATTTGTGAGTGATTCTGATCTCATTTCAACAAATGGCCCATAACCAACACCATAGTGCTCTTATAGGATGACTGTTTGTCACTGTTTGGCAAAATTAATATCTTTTTCAGAGAATTAAGACTGTCCTCAAGAAATTTAATGACGACAAATGGAACAAACTAACAAACAAAAGGAAAACAGGACCATACCTTTACCTGGCCTTGATAGTGGTGTCCACAGAACTCACTAAAAGTCTGAAATCATGGCCAATTTGTTAGAACCGTTCTACGATTGGGCAAACGACACAGACCCTGATGAAGAGCTGGAGCAACATATTGATCAGGTTGATTGAACTACAACAGGATCTCTGTAAGAACTGAAGTACTTTAGAGAAGATCATTTTTTTTAACCTAAATTGCTTTTAATTACGCCAGACCTCTCTACTCCACTCTTGCGCAACACGGTTAAGACACCATCAATAATTTAGTTCAGTACTTACCGTTAGATTGGTAATAGTCTACTCGCTATTAAACAACAGAAGCTCATTTCAGCTTAGAATTAAGATATTGATAGTCCTGCAGAACCATATCTTACATTATATTACATCTAATTAAAAAATCTGGAAACATTGAAACGATCTGGCAAGCATCCACCTTTTAGCTCATTGGGATTAATCTGGAGAGGCCTCCATCCAGCACTAGAATGAGAAAATTCCTGATTGTCAATGACAACGTTGTTTATTGCCCACATCTGTTAAAGCTGATGTTACTAGCTATTCTTAGCCTGGATTATAAGTTGCGGCTATTGAAACGCAGCTCCTGTAAACAGGAGCATTGTCCTGATAAAAAAGCACACCACGTCTGAGTGTTTACCCTCTTTTGCTCGTTGATGGAATGACAGCAGCACCATGTTGCCTAGTTATAATCTGGTGAGAGATGTTTTTGCACGAAACTTTCGAGGGGGTGGTAAATCCTCGGTGCCTCCATTCGATGCTCTGCTTGTTTGAGTCAGGATCATAATAGTGAACGCAGATTTCATTTACAGCAACAAATCTTGCTAGGCAGTGTTCAGAATCTTGCTAATGATGGCCAAATTTGTTTCTAAAGCGACCTGTGAGACCTAATTCTTTATGGAAACTGACTTCTACCCCACAAGTTTGAGTTATGAAGTTCAGAGTGATTCGCCTGTTTTTCAGGACTATATTATGGACCAGATCAATGTTTTCTTTGCTAACAACAGTTTTCGGCCGTCCAACACAAACACCTTGTTTACAGGTCTCTCTTTTTTGGCCATCTAGTTCGTCATCAGTCTAGTCTTGGAAATCAGCTTTCCTTTTAACAGGTAAGCTAGCTGCCACTAAAAGTCTGCGAATTGGATGACTGGGATGACGAGGAGGATTAGTGACAATACCCTGATCACATCTGATTCCTGATTATGTTGCCAGATTTTGTCTCAGTATTGATTATATTCCAAGAGAATTTTAGAAGCATATACAATAAAATAATGTGGCCTGTGGTAGTCCAAGAAAATAATATATTGAAGGCAGGACATACGTGAGCAGTCCTGCCACCCCTAGAGCATTATCCAGCTTTCAAAGCGATTAAAGGCATTTGTGAGTGACTCCTGATCTCATTTCAACAAATGGCCCATAAGCAACACCAGAGTGCTCTTATAGGATGACTGTTTGGCACTGTTTGGCAACATTAATATCTTTTTCAGAGAATTAAGACTAGTCCTCAAGAAATTTAATGACGACAAATGAAACAAACTAACAAAAAATCTCAAAAACAGCTATCAAAATTAAAACAGGACCATACCATTACCTGGCCTTGATAGTGGTGTCCACAGGCTTCATAAAAAGTCTGATCTCATGGCCAATTTCCTACTATCGTTCTACGATTGGATAAACGATGCAGACCCTGCTGAAGAGCTGGAACAACATATTGACCATGTTGATAGGCCTTCAATAGGATCTCCTAAGACTGAATCCAAACATTATTAAGATCCACTAACAGACCACTAAAAACTGAAGTATTTTAGAGATCATTTTTTAACTAAATTATTTTTAATTACGCCAAACCTCTCTACGCCACTCTTGGGCAACACAGTTAAGACACCATCAATAATTTAGTTCAGTACCGTTAGATTAGTAATAGTCTACTCGCTATTAAACAACAGAAGCTCATTTTAGCTTAGAATTAAGATATTGATAGTCCTTGCAGAACCATATCTTACATTTTATTACATCTAATTAAAATTCGTCTTTCAAACAATTGGTTGTCATCTAAGCAAGAAAAGCAACGGAAAGATTGCAACGATCTGGCAAGCATCTACCTTTTAGCTCATTGGGATTAATCTGGAGAGGCCTCCATCCAGCACTAGAATGAGAAAATTCCTGATTGTCAATGACAACGTTGTTTATTGCCCACATCTGTTAAAGCTGATGTTACTAGCTATTCTTAGCCTGGATTATAAGTTGCGGCTATTGAAACGCAGCTCCTGTAAACAGGAGCATTGTCCTGATAAAAAAGCACACCACGTCTGAGTTTTTACCCTCTTTTGCTCGTTGATGGAATGACAGCAGCACCATGTTGCCTAGTTATAATCTGGTGAGAGATGTTTTTGCACGAAACTTTCGAGGGGGTGGTAAATCATTGTGCCTCCATTCGATGCTCTGTTTTTTTGAGTCAGGATCATAATGGTGAACGCAGATTTCATCCACAGCAACAAATCTTGCTAGGAAGTGTTCAGAATCTTGCTAATGATGGCCAAATTTGTTTCTAAAGCGACCTGTGAGACCTAATTCTTTATGTAGACTGGCTTCTATGCCACAAGTCTGAGTTATGAAGTCCAACACAAACACCTTGTTTACAGGTCTCTCTTTTAAATTAAAAATCCCTTGCCTAATTATTCACCACCTGATATAAAGACAGACACCTACCTAGTACTTGTACCATATCAATATGAATCTCTTGCAGATATTCTTAAGCTCCTTAGTGTTAATAGTGTTCTAAGCTAGATAAATACTGTATCCTGTGGCACCAGTAGCAACAGAGAGGAACACTAACAATTGGACATGAAACATTTTTCTCAATGAAATAATTAACAAACCATCCAAATCGTTAAAAAGAAGTTATAAACATGTTATGATTATAACCTAAAACTGTAAATTGTAGGTCATAAAAATTTACCTTTATGTATGCATGCATACGAGCCTTGTGAACAAGACTTTCGCATTATTTTTATTAAGATACCCGAAAATTTACGATGCAACAGGCCAGACGTCCCCATTTCCGAAACATAATTATGATTAGTTAAGTGCATGCATGCTGGTGCAATACATTTAAATAAAACTGTCAAAGATAATGAGTTTCTGAGCTACAATACGCGTTCCTAAACACTCTCCGGTCAGCATTAATTTTTTTATGATCCTTATGCAATAACATAGGAGCCAGATTTTCACTGCCATGTGCTTGTAAACCTCGGGAGTTCTTTTAAAATTTACGATGGAATTTGAAGTCACGTTCGAAGAGAGAGCGAAAAAAAGGATTGTTAAGTCGTAAGTGGCCTATTGAGGATAATTTAAAGTGAATTGCTAAATTGATATGTGTAATAAAATGCTGTTATAGGAAACAAAAACTAAATTTTTTTACATATATAATTGAATTTCTCATCCAGGTTATCGCTCCGATTTGTATTTAGAGATCTCGTCAACCGACACGTCCTCATTAACGTCACTCGACAGACAATTCAGTATCGGAACATGATCCAATCGTCCGTGCTTTCAAGTTCCATTTCGGACGAACCCCTACACGTCGTTCGCTTTTGTCCGTCCTCCTCCACTTGCTCCGATCACCGAACGAATGTTTACTACTCCGTCGAATCGGTCGACTGCTATCGATTGAAATCCACTTAACTATTCCAGCTAAATCCACCCTTATTCGCCGCCGTGGATACAGTAACCGTGTACTATACTACTACGGCATTGATCTAAAACATTTTAGGGATGTTGAGCTTGTTTTAGAGGATTAGTGCGCCTTAGAATTGGAAACCCCTTAGGGAGGGAATGTACGGATTTTAACCCTGAGGGTAATTCCCGAATAAAGTTTCAATTTTGAGTTTAGCTTAATAGAACGATTTTATAAACCATATATTATTACAGGGAAGTGTATATAATATTATATTTACCCATTTCCTATACCCTTTGTTTCAAAATAAATGATAGATTTCCTTCCTTATGGGAAGGACTTGTAGATTGAATATTTTGGCAGAGACCTATGACCAAGGTGTTGGCATGATCTTGAAAGATTGAATCAAGACGAATCACTATGAAATTCAGGTGACTTTTCATCAGATTGCGTAGAAGTCATTTTACATAAAGAATTAAGTCTTAAGAAGGTGACTGCACGATGAATGCCGAAAATGTTGACTCCAGCTCGACTGGTCACTTCAGAGACGAATTTGGTCATCGCTAGGCGAGATCTTGAACACTTCCTAGCAAGATTCGTTACCGTGGATGAAATCCGACTTCACCATTATGATTCTGAATCGAAAAGGCAGAGCATGGAATGGGGGCCACAAGAGTTCACCACCCCCTCGGAAGTTTCGTGCAACAGCATCTGCGGAGAAGATCATAGCCACAGTTTTTCCACCCAAGAAAAAAAGGAGGACGTGGTGGTGGGGCTGTTTCATCAGGGCGACTCCCATGCCCACAGAATCTGTATTTCAATGAGCGCAATTCATAATGCAGGCTTTGAAATTTTCCAACATTGACATTCATGTATTCCCCAAACACAAAGAATACTAAGAAGATACTCGTTCGAGACGACGATTACTGATGCTTTTTACCATCGTTGTACCAAGAGTGACAACGACTATGTTTTAGGACAAATTGCTTCACAGAATCAACAATCTCTGTCAACAATATCAGAAGCATATAAAATCGAATTAGTCCCAGAATTGCACGAGGACGATTTTGACTATCGGCTTGAATTTTGTGAGGTAATGAGTCAGAGATCTATTAGAATTTCAACAAGATGGGGCACCTCCACATTATGCTTTGAGATGGATAGGCGGAAGAGATTCAATGTTGAAAGTTTATGCAACTCAATCAGGATTACTTGATGACCTATGACAAAGAATTGATCAAGAATGTCGACAATTAACTACAGAAATATTTTATAACTTCAGTTTTTATGTTTGAGTAAAATTAGTGTTTTTTTTTTAATTAATTTTTTGACACACATTTGACAAGTGCTGTCAAAATTTATTTTTCAAAAGTCTGCAATGCACCAACTGTAGAACCTAAGGGGGTGAAAAAAAATACTTTTGAAACTTTAGAAGATATATTCTAATATGTTATGTATCTTCCTATGAAGGAAACGAGTTAGAAAACTAACAAATTTGTCCAGTTTTCATTCGAGAGTCTATGTCTTTTCAATTTCTTTTTTTAGTTTTGAATAAAGATAATAATCATAAAGGACGAAGTCAGGACTGTAGGATGGATGTTGTAATTCCTCAGAGCTTTCTAAGGAAAATATATTGGATTAAGAGAATCCTTTCAGCATTTCAGAAAACAATTGCCATGAATTTTTCTACAGAATATTGCGTTTTTGCCTTCTTGACCGGTGAAGAGCTATTACCAACCTATTCCAAGCACTCTTATTTCAGTGGTGTACTCAAGTTTCATCCGCAATTTCACTTCTATTTAAAGAAGTCTTCATCTTGACATAAATTGACAAATTTGTCGTCTAAACAATTTTTGTTTGAGACTGACCAGCATAGGAATCGATTATGGTATATCGATATTTGCTGGGACACTGGTCATTCCCAAATCTTCATGTAGAATTTAAAAAACACTCTTCTCTAGCAATAACTGAAAATCAAATCTTCAACTTTGTTGATGATTTCTTCAGTTCTCTCCCCAATCGGAACTGTTTACATCAAAATTTGGTTATGAAATTAGGATGAGCTATTTTTTTCATACACCCTTACCATTCAATCTAGCTACTGCCTGCTTTTGACAAAAATTTCATTACACTTCTGCGTTTTAAGTTTAAAATCATTTTCGCTCCTTAAAATTAACAAATGTACAGATAAACTTCGAAATGACACCACTTTTTTCATAGCCTACTCGAAATAAATGTACATGCACACACCCTAGCCACGACACATGCGATGGTCTGTTTAGGTGAAGGTCCAGCTTAGGATTTCCGAGATAAAACGATAAGGACGATCAGTTTCGCATTGCACTCGGAATTCTAAGACGTCTGACACCATTCAGCTCATCGTACAACCACTCACACGACACAAACACTGGGTCAAAAATACAGAAAGAGTACACTTACTTTACAAAACTCCTAATCCGAATCTTATACGTTGATATGTCAAATTTGCATCCTTTCCGAGGGAATTTCCAATTACAATGCCCATAAAATCCGGTATATCAGAAACTCAAATCTTAGTAGTAAGAATTATGATTGTATAATTAAACTGTAAATAATATTGTGAAAGAGTGGGAAAAATTAAAAAAAGAACCCGTTAGCATTTTTTAAAACTCACCGATAAAATCAGATTCTTGAACTCGCTGAATAACATATCGCAGGTAACAGGCTAGGTTTGAGAATGATCTTAGGTATTCAACAACACGTTTTACACAATGTTTTCACCAGCAAATTTCCATTTAAAAGAGAATTTTCTATTTAATATTAGAGCTGACAGGTACATTTTATTTAAAAAAGGAAACATCTTTAATTTGCGAAATTCCGAATATAGACCTATTTTTACCCGGAGAATTCGTTTTTCCACTTCATTTTCTTATCCAAAAAGAGATTTTCGAAATATTTTCCAGTGTTTTAAAAGGAAAAACGATGTTCATTTGTTTTTTTAATCACACCGCATTTCCACCAATCACAGCCTTGAATTTGCAGATTTTCTTATTAATTTCCATAGAAACAAACAGTAGATACGTTTGTAACTTTGAAATCATACAGACGCACAATTTTTGAGCTCCGATAAAATTCCTAACCTTACTTTTGATCCAGTAGTTTTTTAAAGGTTAAACTTCAGAATTCTAACCTAAAACCGTTATCTCAAGAGATATATGAAATATTAAAAAAAAAAGGTGAATTTGAGATTTAAAACTAACCAGAAAAAGGTAAGACTTCCGAATGTCGACCACTGAATTGGCAATTTATAGGCAGTTTAACGGAAAGTACAGGTTTTACTGAGTCCAAAACGGCCCCCCATTTCTTGCGGAGATCAATCTAAGATACTTAAAAATCGTTGTAAAAGTGTTATTTCTAGGTTATGTTTCGCTTGTATTTTGACATTTCTGCGAGGATTTTCAGTAAGATCCAGTCAGAATTACGAAATATGAAGCGGCAATTTTAAAAAACTTCGTTAAGGAATATAAAAATAATCATTTTTTATTTTGCTTGAAATTTGATGTTAATGCATAAAATTTATTTTTAAAATAATTATTTACGCGTCGTAAACAATAATTAAATTTGTAAATTAATATTAATAAGAAAATTATGAATATTTAGATACTATTTTGACTAAAGATATTTTCAATATTAGATTTAACATCTTGTCAAACGTCTCTTAAATGGTATTAATTGCAATTAAAACTAAGCTAATTCTTTATATAACATATTTGCACTGAATTTAATAAAATGCAAGAGGAGATATCTTTTTTAATTGCCGAAATCTATCAATTAATACTATTCAAACATTCTACAAAATATAAATGACTATTTTTTTTATTCCCGAACGACGTTTCCAAATTGCCGCTCGATATTTCGTAATTCTGACTGGATATCAACTGAAAATCCTCGCCGAAATGTCAAAACACTAGCGAAACATAACCTAGAAATAACGATTTTTAGGTATCTTAGACTGATCTCCGCAAAAAAAGGGGGCCGTTTTGGACTCAGTAAAACCTGTACTTTCCGTTAAATTGCCAATTCAGTGGTCGACATTCGGAAGTTTAGCCCAGAAAAATATTTCCCGAACTGTCTTTACAAATCATGAATTGATCTTCCTTCGGTTTCCAAACACCCTGTCCTCGAGAATTCCCATCAAAAGCTGTCAAGTCAACCCACCGTAGTACATCCCGGACCGAAAAGGTTAGTCAGAAATAAAAAGATCATCCTCGTGTTATTGAGTTCTTCCTGTAGTTTGTATTTATTTGATTTTTTTTTGATTATCTACTGATTGATCTATTAATTGTGTAAACATTTTCATTTTGTCAAAGGGGCGAGTTCTGATTTCCGATTCTACCTGATTAATGGGTTGCCTAAGTATAGCATAGCTAGTTATTGAATTATCAGCGACATCGGGTAGTCACAGACCATAATATTAATCGTGAAGCATTTTTCCTCCTTTTTAAGTATAAGTAGTTGTATAATCTAATATAGTCATTAACAAAATTACATTTAAATCGTATCTGGTATTTTCTTAATTTTTTTGATTTCTCTTTTCAAAAATAAAATAAACAGATTTTTCGCATCAGAAACACACCGTAGTAGAATACCTTTTTTATTGTTCTGGGAGTTTTTTATTATTTTTTAATTGTGAAAAAACAAATAATAATAGGTTCAAAGACAGCAGCTTTCTGTCATCACGTTTGTTTTTTTTTAATTTTTCGTTCAGACGGCACTTGCACTTCAATGTCACTATATATAAAGGGTACTAACCTCCAAGTTAACGATTTGGGAAAATTTAGAAAGTTTGAAACGTCAGTTTTATAGTTTTAGTGAGATAATACCATTTTAGGTATATATCTACATGTGTTCTGGGAAAATGATTTTCGTGGAATTTTGTCTATTCCATTTTTCAAGACATCCTACAAAGTTAAGATAAAACTTGGCTTGGACAAAAGTCGTTAGGTTTTTCATCCTAACTTACGACGACTTTACTTTATGGAGTTTCATTTTTTAAATAGTCAGATGCAATTAAATGGTAGATCATCACGTTTGTTTTTCGATCCCTCTAAAACAGTTTTTAACCAAGCAGTTGACAACTGGATGATATCACATGAAAGTGAAGCTTTGGACAACTGCAATCTTCGACTTGTGTGTCTTCAGTCGTAGAGTAACAAAGTTAACGATTTGGGAAAATTTATGTAAAAGTGTTTTTAGTTTGAAACGTTAGTTTTATAGTTTATATCTTTCTGAGATAATTTCTTGTTGTTACGTTGTTTCAGTTGCTTTTTATTTCTTTGTTAAACATATAGTTTAGTATGGGTAGTAAAGATCCTAAAGTGGTTGAAATGGTTGAGTTAGAAAATGAAGAGGAGGAAGGTATATTAGGTGAAGCCGACCCCACTGAAGACGATGGTGATTATTTGAAAGCAGAGTTTGCAACTAGCTCAAGAAGCAACAGGAAAATGATTTTAACAACGTGGAATTTTAGCCTCAATTTTCGTAAAGTGCAAATCTTTACTGCTGATATAGATACTATCCTACAAAGTTAAGATATATTACCACCTTTTTGACCTTGGCTTGACTGACAAAATGGTACAGGAATTGACATTATGTACTGTACAATGTCGTATAACCGATTTCGCTTCCTTATGCGTTCCTTAGGTTTGACGAATCAACGGAGCGACGACTTCTGAAAACTTTCTTGGAGTTTGGCAATACTTTATTAAATATGTCAGATGCAGAAAATCTAAATGACAGTTATGATCAATCCCACACCTCTAAGGAAATGCAAGTTTTTCGATCCCTCTAAAACAGTTTTTAACCAAGCAGTTGACAACTGGATGATATCACATGCAAGTGAAATTCCTCCAGAACTCGTTAAACTTTGAAAGACAACTCCAGTCAATCTTCGACTTGTATCATTTGTGTTCTTCGAGTCGCATGAGAGTAACAATCCCAGTTAATATTAAGTCGTTTCGTATTAGTAGATGAAGAGTTTTTGAATCTTTTCGCGTTACTAATCAATCAGCTATCCACACCAGGAACTAGATTTATAATAAGAAATCTGATGAAAAAGCTTTTGGGAAATAATCCAGAAAGACAAGATCAATAAAAAAATAGCTAAAGTGGTAATTTGCTATTACTGGAAAAAGATACAATAATTAACAAAAGCGGAACTGCAGTAAGAAATGAGCAAAGCAACCTATCTTAAAAGTTTTTGTCTGGAAAGAAAATAAAATGTTGTTTTCACCAAACGAAGAATCATCAGAAGTTGAATCTTTGAAGAAATTGTTTTATACCACAGTGGAGGGTTAAGTCGTTTCGTATTAGTAGGTAGATAAGATGATCTTTTCACGATACTAATCAATCAGCTATCCACACCAGGAAATTGGTTTGTTAATAAGAAATCTGATAAAGCTTAAGAGAAGGAGAAGATGAAAATAAAATGTTTCTATTACTGGAAAAGATACAATAATTTCCAAAAGCGGCTGCAAGAAATGAGCAAAGCAACCAAAAGTTTTTGCCTGGAAAGAGTTCAAGAAACGAAGAATCATCAGAAGTTGAATCTGAAGAAATTGTTTTTACCACCGTTCATAAGATGATTCGAATAAGTTCCAAAAGGTAGACTGTCAAAAAATATGTGGCTGTTGTTAATGTAAAATATTTATACGGATGTTGGCTGTTTTTGCCTGTTTTTGGTCTAGAATTCACCTACCATGATGGCTTTCTGCGATGGTGCATTGTCGTGCAACACAAACCAACTGCCTAGCTCTCGATATCCTGGTCGAACTCGTCGAATTCTGGCCCACAAGCCAGTTGTTTGCCCATATTTTCGATCAAAATTCGATCAATTATGCTTTTTGGCATCCTAGTGTCTTCTTCGATGAGTCTGGCAGACAGACAGAGGTCGCTTCGAAGAATTTCTTTAATTGTCTTATGTTTTACTCATTGCGAGTAGTTTTTGGCGACGCTGCTCGGTAACAAACCAACGAACACATTTTTTAGAGTTTCGTACGTTTTTCCACCACTTTTACTCCTTTTACCCAACTTACTCAACATTTACCAGCGATTTTTAAATTTAATAAAAACAACAAAATTAGGTAAACATTTAAGTCGTCACAATAAGAAGAGACTACGTTAGTGATACCTGTAAGTACATTTGCATATATCTAAGCTTCATTTTTATCCATTCGTGTGGGTTAAGATGAAACCACAGGTAGGTGGAAGCTCTTAAGCGTCCAATTCTACTTTACTAAAATAATACGACGTGATGTATAAGGAGAGGTGTATCCGTAGAGGCGCTTTAACTGAACTAATTATTTATTTAAGTCTTCTTGTCGTAGTTTACCATCTTCTCTTACGAATAAGTAGGTGTGTTGCTCAAAGCAGATCGGGAATGATTTATTAGAACATGCAGGAACATTATACGAAATCTTCGGTTTAGTAATTATAAATAAGAGAGTGCGATGTAGGTATCCTAGATATGTATTGATTAACTACGTACATCTTAAAATGATACCAGAAATGTTACGAAAGATTTATCTAAATTGTTCGTGCATGTTTACTTGAAGAGAAATACACAAAATTATGATTCTCTTTTTGGTAGTAGTTAATATCTTCGTATAACTATATAATCCGTCACATTCCATTAAGAAATTCTCGTCGAGCTTTAAAATTTTACGATAATTGCATTTCCTCTATCTGAAACTACAGAATTATAAGCGGTCATCATAATAAAGATCAACAGAACATTGGCGCCAAGACTTAAATTTTTTTAATATAGATATATAACAACTTCTACATTCTGCTATTTTATGATTGTTGCAGTTACGAAAATAGTTGGAAATAGTAATAGTTCTCACGGGATGTGTATTTTTATAATCTTTAAGTGAGTTTGTTTCAAGGCTATAAATTAAATAGTTTCATTGCATTGGTGTCAATTAAGTACATACATTAAATAAACTGAGATAAAGTTCCAAACGATTGAAATTTGCTGAAGATTCTGAAAGCAGAAATTGTGGAAAATTCCACTTAACAAAGGCTTTGGAAGAATAAATTTTGAAATATCAGAAGTCTACAGGAAATCGAAATACTCTGAAACGCAAGAGAGATCTGAAGGTTGAACATTACAAGGACACACATTGCACTTTCTAAGTATCTGGAATAAGTTAAGACTTTAGGAAAAAGTTCTACAAAACTCAACAACCCTAATGAACGAATTCATCATCATTAATAAGTGAGACCCTCAACACTTCCCAACAAGATTCGTTACTGTGGATGAAATCTGCGTTCACCATTATGACCCTGAATCAAAAGGGCAGAGCATGGAATGGAGGAACAAGGATTCACCACCCCCTCGAAAGATTCGTGCAACATCGTCTGTGGGTAAGATCATGACCACAGTTTTTGGGGTGCCACAGAAATTATTCTATATTCTATATCATGCTGCTTTAATTTCAAAACATCATGAGCAAAGTAGGGTACAACTTTCCTGCCTACAGGAGCTGTGTTTCGATAACCGCAATTCATAATCCAGGCTAAGAAGTGCTAGTAACATTAGATTTAGCTGACATGAGCTACAAACAACGTTGTCATTGATGGCCTGGATTTTTCTCACTCTAATGCTGGATAGAGACCTCTCCAGATTAAGCCCAACAAGCTAAAAAGTAGATGCTTGCCAGATCGTTGCAATTTTTTCCGTTGCTTTTCTTGCTAAGATGAAAACCAATTGTTTAAGAAGGGTTTTTTAATTAGGTGCAATATAATGTAAGATACGGTTTTGCAGGACTGCAGAATCTTAATTCTAAGCTAAAATGAGCTTCTGGTGTTTAATAGCGAGTAGACTATTACTAATCTAACGGTACTGAACTTAATTATTGATGGTGTCTTAACCGTGTTGCCCAAGAGTGGTGTAAAGAGTTCTGGCGTAATTAAAAATAATTTAGGTAAAAAAATGATCTCTAGAGTACTTCAATTTTTAATGGTCTGTTAGTGGATCTTGATTATGTTTGGATTCTAATCTTGGAGATCCTGTTGGAGGTCTATCAACCTGATCAATATGTTGTTCCAGCTCTTCATGAGGGTCTGCACCGTTTATCCAATCATAGAACGATTCTAAGAAGTTGGCCATGATTTCAGACTTTTTGTGAGACCTGTGGGCTACGCTATTAAGGCCAAGGAAAGGTATGGTCCTGTTTTCCATTTGTATGCTGTTTTTTTTTCAGATTTTTTGTTAGTTTGTTCCATTTGTTGTCATTAAATTCCGTGAGGACTAGTCATAATTCTATGAAAAAGAAGAAAACTGAAGTGTTGGATGAAGGCCATTTGTTGAAATGAGATCTGGAGACACTCATCGTTTTGAACGATGGATACCGCTCTAGGGGTGGCAGCACAGCTCACGCATGCCCTGTCTTAACCGTGTTGCCCAAGAGTGGTGTAAAGAGTTCTGGCGTAATTAAAAATAATTTAGGTAAAAAAATGATCTCTAGAGTACTTCAATTTTTAATGGTCTGTTAGTGGATCTTGATTATGTTTGGATTCTAATCTTGGAGATCCTGTTGGAGGTCTATCAACCTGATCAATATTTTGTTCCAGCTCTTCATCAGGGTCTGCGTCGTTTGCCCAATTGTAGAACGATTGTAAGAAATTGGCCATGATTTCAGACTTTTTCTGAGGCGTGTGGACAACGCTATCAAAGCCAGGTAAAGGTATGGTCCTGTTTTCCTTTTGTTTGCTGGTTTTCCGGATTTTTGTTAGTTTGTTCCATTTGTTGTCATTAAATTCCGTGAGGACTAGTCTTAATTCTATGAAAAATATATTAACAACCGCGTTTGCATTAGGGTGGCTAATTTTCTGTGCCTTTCTGCCACACTGTGCCAAACGTTCATCTCATAAGAAAACTGAAGTGTTGGATGAAGGTCATTTGTTGAAATGAGATCTGGAGACACTCATCGTTTTGAACGATGGATAGGCGTAATCAAAAATAATTTAGGTAAAAAAATGATCTCTAAATTTAGGAGATCCTGTCGAAGATCTATCAACCTGGTCAATATGTTGTTCCAGCTCTTCATCAGGGTCTGCGTCGTTTGCCCAATTGTAGAACGATTGTAAGAAATTGGCCATGATTTCAGGCTTTTTGTGAGGCGTGTGGACAACGCTATCAAAGCCAAGTAAAGGTATGGTCCTGTTTTCCTTTTGTTTGCTGGTTTTTCGGATTTTTGTTAGTTTGTTCCATTTGTTGTCATTAAATTCCATGAGGACTAGTCTTAATTCTATGAAAAAGATATTAACAATCACGTTTGCATTAGCGTGGCTAATTTTCTGTGCCTTTTTGCCAAAGTGTGCCAAACGTTCATCTCATAAGAAAACTGAAGTGTTGGATGAAGGCCATTTGTTGAAATGAGATCTGGAGACACTCATCGTTTTGAACGATGGATAGGCGTAATAAAAAATAATTTAGATAAAAAAATGAGCTCTAAAGTGAGGAGGAATATTATCTCTAAATTTAGGAGATCCTGTCGAAGGTCTATCAACCTGGTCAATATGTTGTTCCAGCTCTTCATCAGGGTCTGCGTCGTTTGCCCGATTATAGAACGATTGTAAGAAATAGGCCATGATTTCAGACTTTTTGTGAGGCGTGTGGACAAAGCTATCAAAGCCAGGTAAAGGTATGGCCCAGTTTTCCTTTTGTTTGCTAGTTTTTCGAATTTTTGTTAGTTTGTTCCATTTGTTGTCATTAAATTCCGTGAGGACTAGTCTTAATTCTATGAAAAATATATTAACAACCGCGTTTGCATTAGGGTGGCTAGTTTTCTGTGCCTTTTTGCCAAACTGTCCCAAACGTTCATCCCATAAGAAAACTGAGGTGTTGGTTGAAGGCTATTTGTTGTTTGAACTATGGTTAGTGCTCTAGGGGTGGCATGCCCTGTCTTCAATCTATTATTTTCTTGGACTACCACAGGCTACCTTCTTTTATATTGTGTGTGGTATTTATTTTTAAATCGATTTGTGCATAGAATTCGCTTTTATGAAGCACAATTTTACGAACTAAACATCCTGTATATCTCTCTCTCTCTCTCTCTACGACCCGAGCGACGGCAAGTCCTTTTTGATAATAACGCGAGCATTTTCAACGACGGCATTAATCGTCTCCGTAAACACAAATACATTTAATTGCAGTCTTCCCGAAAACAAACGACCCACTACGTAGTGTTAATTTTCATCGTCCGCGAGGAGGTCGACTACGGCTTCGGTTGTACGTAGCGGCGTCTTGGCCCGAATGAAATATGGTCGGTGGTGCACGCTACGAAGCTTCGGAATACGTTTTCCGAGGTATACAATTGTCGCCTCGGCAAATTTGTCCCGGTCGCAGCGACGGCGAATGAACGTAGAATATAGGAAACCCGACATTAATTTCCCAGGGAAATTATTGTCATCATTAGCTCTGACTGAGGGAGCGCCTTTAAATTGAGGTGTATGGAAGTTATATACCTTATATTGCCGGCTCTATTGTAAGATTAAGTATGCAGAATTACCGGGTAAAATGCGGATAATTTTTTTATTACCGACTTAACGTATGTATGTCTACGAGTTGTTATTTCGAGCGGATGTTGATGACCTCTAAATAATCGAGAAATAGAGCTGTGGTTTTCTTTAGATATTCGTGCCGGAATTTTATGCTGAAATAGGGTTGCCATGTTTTCGCATTAATTTATAACATCGACCAAACATATCGATCCTCCTTCGATGTAAACAAGGGGTAGGAAGGTCTGCAGGTATGTTTTGTTGCGTGGTATGGTTCGTCTACCCTGGCAAACAAACATAATTATAGGAATGTTCTGCTTCCCAAAGCACCATTATATAACGACGCTGACCTCAATAATAATAAAAGAATGTAATATTCGTGTACGGTATTGAATGGAAATTAATAATTGTGTTTAATTAAATTATCAAATAAAATTTACCGACAGGAAAACTTTAATTATTCTTAATTAATTGCCCATATTTGACACTTAAACGTCAAACTTGTTTATATGTGACATCTAACGTCAATATTTGACATTTAAATATAAGGGTGCGTTCAGAAGTAGGGCTGTAGTCCCGTTTCTTTTAACATCGTATCCGGAGTCCCGAAAAAGTCTCCCAGGACGCCTAAAATGCCTAAATTAGTGATGGGAGTACTCGAGTACAAAATATCGAAAGTACTCGATTCTTGAAAGTAGTAGTTGTACTCGATAGCTTGATGCAAAGTACTCAAGTACTTTTATAAATAAATAAAAATTACAACAAAATAAAAATATTCTAAACAAGAAAATAAAATAAAAGTATCACTATGAAACAAATGTACAGGGTGGGCAAATAAGCGAGGTAAGCGGCTGTATCTCCGAAACTAATGATCGTAGAGAGTTACGGTAAAAATTTTTATAGGTAAAGTGGGCAAGGGAAAATGCTGGAAATTATTTTCAAGTTTCCAAGATGGCCGCCAGTGGGCGTTTCCACCATCTTGAATTACATAAAGTTACGTTTCTCGCGATTTTCTCCAATCAATATAACAAAAAAGTATTTGCGTTTTAATGTTAATTTAAAGTCAAACATTTTTTCAAAATCAATTTTTCTCTATCTTTCGAAATAAAGTGGTGGGGGGTATTTGAATGTTGTTTTAAATAAATGCCTGTAACTTCGAAACGGCTCAATGGATTTGGATAAATTTGGTATCATTGAAAAGCGCATTTCTTGGGCTTTTAGGTTTCTTGTAATCGTGACAGTTGTGACCTACACGGCCGCCGATAGAGGGCGTTATTCGATATTATAACCAAAATATTGGATTTTCTCAAAAAACTTAAATGCGATGATATGACTTTTTTTAGACTAGAAAATAGACAAATGAGCAACCAATAAGCCTGTGCAAGCCGCATCTTAATATCTTTTTCCTAACTCAAATTATTAAAAAAACTAAACCAGGAAAATTCATGGCATATCAACTGATGCAAGTAATCTCAAGGCTATAAAAGTCTTTCCTTTTGTGCAACCTTTGAAGGTTGCAAAGTTTGAAGTACGTACAAAAAGTGTTATGGAAGTTAATGATGTATTGGAATCTACTCCCACAGCTTTGACCAGAAGAAAAGAGGAACAGTTTTTATCATTTAATATAAAATCTGAAACTGAAGTTAATGACTTTTATGAAACCTGCATACAGTATCTTGAAAGATGGAGTGTACCATTCTCTACTTTCTCAAAGTTTAAATGGATGCTTTTGAAGGAGATCCCCAGTTAGGATTAAATTGAAGAAAATATTTATTAATTCAATGAAAAAAGCATTGACATCAATGATACCTACTTTGCTATTTGATCAACTAGCACCATTAGTGGATTTTGGAAGTGATAAAATTAAACAATGGATTGATGAAGATAAAAAAACCACCTCAGTGTCACGAAAAATGGGTTTGTTTTTTTAAAACGCACACCAGACCAGAACAGCACTCTGAATTTTTGAAAATATGCCAATAGGTGTTTGCGATCCCTGCCCACAATGGTAATACTAAAAGAATCTTCGCTTATGAACATTCAATGGACGGAGGAAAAGAACAAGATGGGAGTAAAAATGGACTGTTCTAGTTTTTACAACTCTATCTTGGATAAGAAAGACCTTTTAAAATTGGCTGGAACGAAAGAAAAATATCCCCAATTCAAATCCTAAAGATTTTTAACATAACTTTCTTTGACTAACGATTTTAGTTATCTTGTTTAATTATATTTTGAAGGATGTATTAATAAATAAGTATTCACTGCAACGAGCCCAAAGCATGGATTTTCAGGGCGGTTTATTGAAATTTTTTGGCCAAACGAAAACCCGTCAGCTCAAATCTGAGACTTTTTTCGTATTTGGCATGATCAGTTACATAGATACCCAAAATTTGAACGCAATTGAACGCCCTTCGAAAATTGTCAAAAATTCACATTTTTTTCCATACTCTTACCCCCTTGCGATTTTGAAGAAAATCGCGACCTCTTCGATTTCCCTGAAATTTTGAATATATATGTAATTGATCATGCTGAATACGATAACGGTGTCAGATTTGGGCTAAAGGGCTTCGTTTGGCTAAAAAATATAAAAATAGCCCAACGAATTCTCCAATTCTGAATAGGAGAATTTTGACCCCGGTTTTTGTAGGTAAACGGTGCCAAACCCCGCGACTATTTCTTCATCCGATAGCAAATTTTCTCAGCTTTCAGAATATATATAAATTATACTTACAAAAGTAGCCACTTCACCTCGAAAAATGAGAAAAACTCAAACGCTGCAATGCTCCGAGGTTGGCATCGAATCTTGCATCGTCTTGGTTTTTTCAAATTTTCTGTCAGGAGGGCTGAAGCCCTAAAATTGGTGGCGCAAGTTGGCGCAAGGTGGGTGCAAGCTATCTACCCTATTTTGAAGTTTCTCCCGTGATGAGGGGGGCTAGCTTGGAAACATAAATATTTAATATATAGGGGTCGGAGAGGGGTGCAAGCTCTAAAATTGGTGGCGCAAGGTGGGTGCAAACTATCTACCCTATTTTGAAGTTTCTCCCGTGATGAGGGGGGCTAGCTTGGAAATATAAATATTAAATATATAGGGGTTGGAGAGGGGTGCAAGCTCTAAAATTGGTGGCGCAAGTTGGCGCAAGGTGGGTGCAAGCTATCTACCCTATTTTAAAGTTTCTCCCGTGATAAGGGGGGGCTAGCATCAAGTTAGCCCCCCATGCAATTTTTTAAAAATAATTACTCAACTAGAGGGGTGCAAGCTGTTATACGTGTGGCGCAAGCTGGTGCAAGCTTGGCGCAAACTTTTTGGATAGATATTAGCCCGGTGCAAGATTGAGGGGGGGCCAACTTGACGGAGCCTAGCTTTAGCCAACCGTTAAGGATAATTTCTTCGTATATTGTTGTCATGGCATGACAGGTAGATGTTATTTTGTCTAATTTTTCGTCAGTTTACTCTATTTATGAGTCGACAAAAACTCACTGACGTCATATAGTTAATCAGAAGCTCAATTAATTTTTTATTATTATAATGTTTCCATTCCAAAAGCATCCATCCTTTTAGAATGGGAAAAAAATCTGTGATTACTGGAATTCCTGCATGTTTTCCTCGTTAGGTAAATAAACACAGTTATTATGGCTTAAACGAAAAGCAAACAGGTTGTAATAACAAGAGGCGTAATATAATTTTTTAATATTTCCCGGGTTTAATATAATTTAAACTCATTATTTGTTGAGAAAACAATGTCGAAAGCAGCGGAGATGTTTTCGGACGTTTGTTAAAACAATGGTAGATTAAATTTAGTCGTATTCTAAATCGATATGAACACAACCGTTAGTAATTATTAGTACCTTTTCCTCATGCAAAACGAACATTATCACTTACAACCGTTTCAAATATCACGCAAGAATGTAGTTAGAACTGTTCGGAATAATTACCAACTGTTGTCTTTACTTATTTAACTTAATTAAGGTAGGTATCTTCAAGCTCATTAAATGTCTATCAATTGTCTTTATATTATAAGATAGATAGCGAAATATGCATATACATATATACAGAGAGAGAGAGAGAGAGACAGAACAAACTTGATAAACAAGTTTGACTAACATAGCACAAACTACATGTTATATTATCCACATTTCTGCGGGTTTTAACTTTATAACATCGCAGGTTTTAAATAGCTCAACATCAGGGAAGTTTGCATTAGTGTTACGACCAACGGCAGAACTTTATTGCGTGCTCTGCGGTCTACCCCGCAATGTGTACGCCATGTTTCAGCAGTTGACCATTCGTTGTCGTGCGAAAAGACCGGGGCAATGCAATTAAAAAATGTAAATGTTAAAGCGTGTTAATTAAATTTGTCATGCCGAGTCGGCATCGTTGAAAATGAAGCTCCGAAATTAGACGTCTTTCATTTGCCGTGACGGACGTGAAATTTGTTCTTTGTTTCCTTTTCCTTTCGGGATAGACTTGGGAATTCTGTTTGGGTCTATCAAATTAAAGTGGTACATTTTTTAACATACTTTACGTTAGTTTTAGGAGGATTCTATACGTCTTTTCGCATTCTTGAACACCCTGTATATCTATCATAGATATATAATTTGTTTATAAGTGGTTTAAATTGCAAAAGAAAGAAACCACGCTGATAGAACGCTCGGATGGAGTGCTAGGACAAGTATGGAATTGGCTGCAATTGGTGCCTGAAAAAAGAAAGCACAACTCTGTTAAGTACCTGGGAGTATGATCAAGACGAAGAGATTACGTACACAAGATAGTCGAAAAAGTGGAAAAGATCGAATCTGTCTTCGCCAGAATCTATCAAGTATTGTGACGTCCCAAATCTGATACGCAACTTCTGCTTGGCTTGGGATAACCGAAGACTGGACCCTGCTGAACAGGCTAGAAACGATGCAGAGATTAATGGCCATCAAAATATAGAACTATTTTGGAAGAAACTACCAACGTCATGGCCGCAGCTTCACCTGTAGACCTGCTGATTAAGGAGAGGCGAGTAGGCAAAGAAGCTAGAGTAGGACCTCCTAAGATCTAATAACCTAATTTCTCAAGTCTAGTAGATATTGAATGCTGGACCAATTTAACAATACGTTTACAGTACAAATAGAGCAGAAACAGATCTAGTCAACAGGTTGACGAATTTGATCATTGTATAAAAATGATGAAGACCCTTTAACATTCAAGGTCAGGGGATAATAATAGAAAAACAATAATAGAAAAAAACGGGTCGATGGCCGCAGTGGTTAGGCGGCTGACTATTGTTGAGGAGAGGACGAAAATTCCTCTGGAGGGACAGGTGAATTTGATCTTTAACATTCTGTTGGGAGCAAAGTGATTAACAGACTAAAGGGATATGATGTCACAAAGCCAATATAATTAGAACAAAAATAATAGAAATAAAAGTTTACGGAGGCAACTAAGCACCCACCACACCAAAAAAAAAAAAAGAACAGGAACAAATGCATGCCAGTAGACTAGTAGACAACCAGTAAAAATTGGGCAACGCTATGGTATTACACGACCATTTAGTTCGATGATGTCGGTAAGTAAATGTTTCGGCAATTGTCTGCCAAAGAAGATGCTGATCTTCTTCCTAACTTACGCTTCAGACTGTTTGCACCAATGAGACCCGAAATAATATCGGGAACGATTGTGTATTGTATTGTTGGTGGGTCGCACCTCTCCTCACTGCGACCTAAGTATTGATCTATCCCATCAGTACCCTTCTATTCCAATATTCTTGATGAAACTCAGGACTAGCTTGGCTGCCAAGGCCTGTTCTAGATTCTGAAACCATTGCCGGCTTAATGCTTCTCCCTCGCAAAGTATATGCTCAACTGTTTCATCCTTCTATCCAACTCACCATCTCTCTCCTACCAAAAGAATCCCATTCTCCTCTTTGTGGCTTATCATCTTCTTTCATATTCTTTGGTAAATTTATTCTGTTGCTTCTTACAGTTCCAGAAAAATAAATTTAAGTTTTGTGGAGCCTCAGCAATCTTTCTGTTGTACTTAACTTATTTCTAGTTTTTTTTTCTGTTGTTGTTTCGTTTCTTCCTTCTTTTGCCTTTAAATTTTACCACGCTTTCATCAACTGACTGTTCTTTAGTTGGGTTGTATGTAGTAGTAGAGGAAATTTTTTCTAAACGTCTTCATTTCTATCGAAATCGTGGGTTCAAAATGTTTACCAGAATGTTTGCAATAAAGATTTGTTTGAAAAACTATATCATCCCATAGCTCATCGTCAAAAAAAATTCTGGAAAAAGTCGTTGGGTGTCCGTATGCTTTTCTCCCACATCTTGCTCAAATAGTTTCAGTTTTCGAATACAATTTGTCCTGTTCCAAATTACTGAACTCAAAGGAGAGTAGAATCATCAGAAACATCAAAAACTTTTAAACTAAAAACGGATGCGTTTTGACAGCAAAGTGTTTTATTATCGCCTTGATAATGACAGCTTTGCTCTGGAACGAAACGTGTCGGTTTTTACTTACAAGTATTTGGTGTTTAGTGGGTTGAAGTGTTTACTGTTCTACTTCTGCATCAAGAGATCCAGTGAAGCACTTCAATGGAGAGCCATCTTTTGAATTGCTAGTACTCCCGTTGGCTTGGTTATTGGCTTCATTCTCACAATCCTCAACATCGATTTCGTTGTTGATCTAATTCCACCTGATCATTACCTTTCTACTCCTTTCTATCATCCTGATCTTCTATAAATTGCAACTGGACACTCCATCAGATGGAATATTAAACAATAAGCCCAAATTGGTTTCACTATGAAACCAGTGAAGTTCTTCACTGGATCTCTTGGTGCAGAAGTAGAACACTAAACACTTTAACCCACTAAACACCAAACAAGTTTTAACTAAAACACCGACGCGTTTCAACAGCAATGCTGTCATTATCAAGGCGATAATAAAACTAAATTAAAATAAAATCTACAAAAACAGGTAACCTAAATGTTATGCACGGTCAAACCGATACGCATCATTAATTTCCGATTAACGAAAACAATGACGAATGCGGTATAGGTCCATTGTCACAGTTCATTACACATGACTTATTTTTATATATTTCTAAACTTTCGTAAACATTTAGAAACTTACAATTGTTTATTTGTCTAATTAATTTAACATTCGTATGATCGATGTTGTGATCTGTTTCAAAAATGTGTTGGGCAACGCTCGATTTCTCAATTCTATTAAATCTAAGATTAGCCATATGCTCTTTGAATCTAGTTGAGACTGCTCTCCTGGTTTGCCCAATATATTTTTGATTACAATCTTTACAATTGATTTCGTAAATACCTGACTTTTCTAGAGGTTGTATTTTATCTTTAGGGTTACCGATGGGACTTCGTAAACTAGTCCCAGAAGTGTAAACTATTCTTAGATCTAGCTCTTTGAAGATTTTACTCAAACCTTTAGTGATAAAGGGAGCGTATGGGAGGGTCACAACGGGTGAAGCTTTAACATCCTCTCGAAAAGTCGTAGATTCTTTCACAGTTTTCTTATAATTAAACTTCCTAATTAACTTATAGATATGCTGAGGCTGGAAACCATTACACTTGGCCGCATCTTTTATAATTTTAAGCTCTTTCTCATACCTCGCCTTCTTCAAGGGAAAAGTGAGAAGTCTGTGGACCAAAAAATTCAGCTTTGCCATTTTGTGTTGAACACAATGATGGGAATCTGAAGGAATGTAGCGAAGTGTACTGGTTTCCTTTCTATACACGTCAAACTCTAATCTATTGTTATTTCAAATTACTAAAGTATCTAGAAAAGGTAGCTGACCGTTTTCTTCTCTTTCACAAGTGAACTTTATGGTTTCGAACCGATTATTTAATCTATTGAGAAAATCGTCAATATTACATTTTTTAGTGTCAAATATAGCGAAAATATCATCCACATACCTCAACCACACCCTAGGAAAGTATTCGCTCTCAGATTCTAAGTCATTTTCAAAATGACATTCATGAAAAGGTTAGCCAAAAAGGGCGACAAGGAGTTACCCATTGCCGTTCCTTCTAGCTGTTCATAAAAACTCCCGTTGAATTGAAAAATGTTCTGTTTCATACAGATGTCAGTTAAGCGAATATATTCCTGGACACATTGTTGACTCAAACTATTTTGAAGCAACAAGTCCTCGAGGTATGTCAAGGTGTCTGGAATCGGTACACTAGGAAAGAGAGAACTAACATCAAATGAAATCAATATTTCACCCTCCAGCAACTGAATATTTTGAATTTCTTTAATAAATTCTAACGAATTTTTTACTGCAAAACTAGGTTGCTGTATTGGCAAATTATTAAATTCATTGGTCAACCATTTGGAAACGTTATAAGTCGGTGCATCAATTGCCGAAACAATTGGCCTTACCGACTTGGCAGGTTTGTGAATTTTAGGTAAACAATATAATTTAGGGATAACAGGATTGGAAACATGTAGCTTACGTCTAACATCGGCAGTAACAAGGCTGTTACAAGTTTTAAACACATTGTTGACGTCTCTAATCATTTTCGGTAAAGGATTTCTTGAAATTGATTTGAGGACCACTACTCAACAGGTCATTAACCCGATTATAGTAGTCCTTTTTATCTAAAATAACAACCTTGTTCCCTTTGTCAGCTTTCAAATAAAAGCAATCTTTTTCCCGCAAAGTTTTAATGATTTCAATGTTTTCGGATTTCTGAGGTAATTTATAGGATTTCAAATTTTTTGAAATAGTGTGTTTGCAGGCCTCCCTAACGAACTGTTTTGTGGGCTCAGGAAACCGCTGGATAGAGGATTCTATCCCGGCAATAACCCACTCAACATTCGATTCACGAGTCTGCAAACCAAATTTCAATCCTTTATTCAAAAGATTAAGTTCCCGTTCACTAAAAGTTTGCGAATAATGATTTTCTACTATGTTAATGGTATTCATCACCATAAAGTTCACTTGTGAAAGAGAAGAAAACGGTCAGCTACCCTTTCTAGATACTTTTGTAATTAGAAATAACAATAGATTAGAGTTTGACGTGTATAGAAAGGAAACCAGTACACTTCGCTACATTCCTTCAGATTCCCATCATTGTGTTCAACACAAAATGGCAAGGCTGAATTTTTTGGTCCACAGACTTCTCACTTTTCCCTTGAACAAGGCGTGATATGAGAAAGAGCTTAAAATTATAAAAGATGCGGCTAAGTGTAATGGTTTCCATCCTCAGCATATCTATAAGTTAATTAGGAAGTTTAATTATAAGAAAACTGTGAAAGAATCTACGACTTTTCGAGAGGATGTTAAAGCTTCACCCGTTGTGACTCTCCCATACGCTCCCTTTATCACTAAAGGTTTGAGTAAAATCTTCAAAGAGCTAGATCTAAGAATAGTTTACAGTTCTGGGACTAGTTTACGAAGTCTCATCGGTAACCCTAAAGATAAAATACAACCTCTAGAAAAGTCAGGTATTTACGAAATCAATTGTAAAGATTGTAATCAAAAATATATTGGGCAAACCAGGAGAGCAGTCTCAACTAGATTCAAAGAGCATATGGCTAATCTTAGATTTAATAGAATTGAGAAATCGAGCGTTGCCCAACACATTTTTGAAACAGATCACAACATCGATCATACGAATGTTAAATTAATTAGACAAATAAACAATTGTAAGTTTCTAAATGTTTTCGAAAGTTTAGAAATATATAAAAATAAGTCATGCGTAATGAACTGTGACAATGGACCTATACCGCATTCGTCATTGTTTTCGTTAATCGGAAATTAATGATGCGTATCGGATTGACCGTGCATAACATTTAGGTTACCTGTTTTTGTAGATTTTATTTTAATTTAGTTTTATTATCGCCTTGATAATGACAGCATTGCTGTTGAAACGCGTCGGTGTTTTAGTTAAAACTTTTTTGGTAACTAGTGGGTAAAAGTGTTTAGTGTGTTTAGTGTTCTATGAAACCAGTGAACAAATAAAAAAATTAAAGGGCCTTCACATAATAGAGGTCCCAGGACAGACCCTTGCGTAACACCTGCACTTATAAGCCAAAGTACCACAATTTCGAGAGAGCCAGAGAGATGTATTTATAAATACTACATCATAAACAGATATAATATTTGGATTTTACTGATTAATTAATTCATAGTAAATTTAGTTAACTAATTGGACAAATTAGATTCAGTTGTTGCAATTTCTATTATAATCACTGGGTTTATTGTATTATACAACATTGTATAGGATAGTATTATGCAAATATTGTTTTGTTTGTCAAACACAGACGTTCAGGCAATCATTGCAGATTACATTCTGTGTTTACACATTACCTTCAGATTAAACAAATACAAGATATATGTTTGTATTATGTCGAGGAAAGTGCATTGCTTTCGTTTGTTTAATTTTGTTTTTCATATTTACTATAAAAGAATTAAAAAAAATCACTGATTGCGGTTTAATACACTTTACTTATTCTGTTGATATAGTTTATATTATATTTCTGCATTATATTTAAATATTTATAAAGCTGTGTAATAGGTTTATAAGTAATAAACAGCTATTAATTCGAATATAACGAGCGAATTATACTAATAATATAAATTGTGAAATTTATGGATAATGAAGTAATATTTTGCAATAATCCAGCTAGGTAATATATGGATTAATTGGGCTATAAATTAATGTTAGATTTAATTAAAAAGATATATTAATTTAATATGTTAAGGTTATTCTAAGTGGACACATTTAGAAACATGTTTCTCCCTGCTCACTGGAGGAACTTTATATTATAAACGAGCCCAAACGAAGGATTTTCAGATCGGTTTATTGAAATTTTTTGGCCAAACAAAGACCCTTTAGCTCAAATCTAACACCTTTTTCGTATTTGGCATGATCAGTTACATAGATATCCAGAATTTGAGCGCAATTGAACGCCCTTCGAAAATTGTCAAAAATTCACATTTTTTTCCCTTGCGATTTTGAAGAAAATCGCGACCTCTTCGATTTCCCTAAAATTTTGAATATATATGTAATTGATCATGCTGAATACGATGACAGTGTCAGATTTGGGCTAAAGGGCTTCGTTTGGCTAAAAAATATAAAAAGAGCACCTAGGACGAACTCTCCAATTTCGCATAGCCGCACTTTGACCCCGGTTTTTGTAGGTAAACGGCACCAAAGCTCGCAACTATTTCTTTATGCGATAGCAAATTTTCTCAGCTTTCAGAATATATATAGGTTGTATTACAAAAATGGCCACTTTACCTCGAAAAATGAGAAAAACTCAAACGCTGCAATGCTCCGAGGTTGGCATCGAATCTTGCATCGTTTTGGTTTTTTCAAATTTTCGGTCAGAAGGAGAAATATTTCTAAATGCAACCTATGTACACTACCGCTCACGGAAGTTTGGCCAAGAGAGAAAATTATGAGAAAACAACAATAAAAAGTTTGAAGTCAAATCTGGCAAAGTAAATTCTTTAATTCAAAATACCAATAGATTAGTAGACATAAAAAAAAAATCAAAACAACGTTTCTGAACAATTATTTTACATAAAAAACATTAAATTTTCTTTTCGTCAAAGAAGCCACCTCTCGTACGCAAAACCGCTCGTGCCACTCGTGGCATTCTTTGCACTAATTTTTGCAATGTTTCAACTGGAATATTATTCTATTCGTTCGGTAACACATTCCACATCTGTTCTTGGGATGTAGGAGCCACAGTTCTCACCCTCCTATCTCGCTCATCCCACAACAACTCTATAGGGTTGAGGTCGGGGCTTTGCGGAGGCCAAGTCATAATTTTTAAAATTTTTGCGTTCTGCTGTTCATTTACATAATTTTTGCATACCTGAGCCGTATGTTTCGGATCATTGTCTTGCATAAAGACAAAATTTTGCCCAATTAATTGCAAGCCAGACGGAATAGCATGATTTCTTAAAATTTCAAGATAGGTTTCTTTCTTCATTATACCCGGAATTTTGTGCACGGTTCCTACCCCTGAGTAGCAGAAACAGTCCCAGACGATAACAGAACTGCCACCGTGATTGATTGTTGGTACAACATATTCGGGCAGCATTTTGTAATTGTGTGAACGTCTTACAAATATTCGTCTTCGCTGACCAAACAACTCCAACTTGGATTTGTCAGTCCACAGAACGTTAGCCCATTGTTCTATCGTCCAATTTCGATGTTATTGTGCCCACTAAAGCCTTTTTTGTCGATTGCCTTTACGAAGAAGAGGTTTGGGTACAGCTATTCAGCCGCGTAAATTTCCTTCTTGTCACAGAAATTCGATGTGGCCTTCCGCGATTAAATTTATTCGCTATTTTTGTTGCCGTTTTTCTGCGATTTCGTTTACTTGTTAGTCTTAGTTGTCGATCGTCTGCGGATGTCGTTATTCTGGACGGTCCTGGACGTGAAAGATCTTCTAAATCGCCTGTATCTTTAAATTTGCGGATCATATAATTTATTGTAGAGTTCGATACATTTAACCGTTCTGCTATTTGTTGGCTGGCATATCTTTCTTGATGTAACGTAATGATGACGGTACGCGTTTTAGCACCAATCGACTTGCCACGGGGAATTTTGTCCACTATTACAAATTTTTTATAGTTCTCGACGCACCAATTATTTCATGCAAACTGATACACTGATAATAATCCACACAGTAATATTTAATATGCTGTACGGTTAAGAAAGGGTACTAAATGGGCTTAAACACACATTTGTATAAAAACTTTACCTGTTCTGTTGCCTGGGGCATTGCATTGAAGGTATTATGATCCTTGCCCGTAATTGTCTGCGAACGCTTCAAATTGGACATTTCTCTCATATCATGTTTATTTGTAATCTTTCTTCGAACTATCCTCGTTAGTTATGCATAAAGTTCATTTAAGATTACTCTACAATAATACAAGCGTTCTTAAGGCGAGTAAAATGATTTAAATTGCTATATTTGAATATTTTCTCTCTTGGCCAAACTTCCGTGAGCGGTAGTGTATATTCTGAAAGCTGAGCAAATTTGCTATCGGATAAAGAGTTGAGGTGAGGTCAAAATGCTTCTACACAGAATTGGAGAGTTTATCCTAACAAGGCCCTTTACCCCAAATCTGACAATCTCTTATTGAATCTTAACTAATCAACAATATGAAGGAACGAGTATATTTCTAGGATATTATTGATTTGCTACGAAATAAAAAAGGAAACCCCGAAAAGGAATAAATCATGTTAAGCAAATAATTTTATTAATAGTATAGGGTGGTTTAAAAGGGGCGAGCTTAAATCCGGACTATACTCGAATATAAAATAGTCCCACAGTAAAGTAAAACTGACTTTAGAACTAACTTTAAATATTCAAATCAGTTAAAGCTCTCCCGTATTAATATTTCAAAATCGCAAGGGCGGATTATGTGTACCAAAATAGAAGGGTTAATACGGGTAAGTACGATAGAAGTTAAAAGGGTAGATGCGTGTTAATATTAAAATATTTACGATCGGTAATTAAGGGTTTGAATTTATTATAATCGTGAATTCGTCATGGTAATATTTAGCCGAATCTCTAGAACGATTAATTACCACTTTCTCTAGGCAGAAACAGTTTATTTCTAACCCGAACCGGAGGCCCTAACTTTGTGCATTCATTGCTTTAGCACGCTGCACATATACAAACAATTATTTACTTTACAACAGCATTCGTGAGAAATGTAAACATCATAGTTTACATTTACATTTACTTAACATTGACACTTTGTGTTATAGGATTCTTTTTTTTATAGAACTTGGTCCTCGTTATATACCTATGTTTATCAAGCCTCAGCATATTTATAATTACAATTTTTCTTGGATAATCGTTAGGAATGTTAGTACAGTTAAGTATGTATACGTGAATTGGTTTTAAACTCCTTCAGTTTCGATATCCATCGATTAACGTTGATTGCAAGGAGACTTTTAGTTTAAATCCTCCCTAATTTATTCAGGAAATTTTAACCCGATCACATATATAAATACGCGCCTGAACGCTGAACGTCGAAATACACGTCTGAACGCTTTTCTTTTTTTGTTTTTTTTTTCATTTTTTTTTTCTCTCTGCAAGTATAAAAAGACAATAATACCTTGTAATACCTTATTATCAGCCCCAGAATGCCTAAAGGACGGAATAAAAAACCAAAGGGAAGCGATACGAGTGAAGGCGAGGAGGAAGTTACAAATAGCGAAATTTTTAAAAAATTATCAAAAGTATAAAAAGCTGTTGATCACATGTCCAGCAAATTTGACGAGTTACAAAAAGAAAATAAAGAAATAAAAACAATATTAAAAAAAGCAAGAAAAGGAAAACTAAGAGTTAAAGGCAAGATTGGAAAATGTGGAAAGAGCGATGGAAAATATAGAAAAGGAAAAAATCGCAAACAATATAATAATAACTGGAATTCCAATACAGGAGAAAAGAAAGAATACAAAGGCGACCGTGGAAAAGGTTATTAAGAAACTAAATGTTAAAGACGAAGACATGGATGCCATTACATGCTTCAGGAAAGCACCAAACAGCGATAACAGCCATATTATTGTAACCGTAAAAACCAAAGAACAAAAGGAAAATATTTTAAAAGCAAGAAAGGAGATAGGTACAATAACTATAAGTGACTGCGGATTGAAAGGAAAAAATAACCGAATATACATTAACGAACAGGGCAAATAAACTATTTTACAAAGCAAGACTACTGAAGAAAGAGAATAAGGTAAAATATGCCTGGACACGAGATGGTGTAGTATATGTTAAAAGAGATGTTTCCAGTGAAAAAATAAAAATCAAAAGCGAAGACGATCTCCAAATATTCTAAAAAAAAAACTTTAAAAATCAAACAAACAAAATATAATATATATTAAAATATTCAATATATACATGCATAACGTAAGAAGTTTAAAAAACAAATTTGAGGAAATAAAAACTATACCCACAGTGTACAACCATATAGACATACTAGCAATAACAGAAACTTGGCTATCTGCGTTGGAAGAACATCTGTATCACATTGCAGATTATAATGTAGAATATAATTCAAGAAGAACTAAGGGAGGTGGTATTACTTTCTACATAAAGAAGGACATAGAATACAAAGTCCTTATGAACAAGACAATAGACAAAATAGAAATAATCACGTTATTACTAAAAAGTTCCAACATATCCCTAACTTTAATCTACAAGCCTCCCCAAATCAACTTTGAAACTCTTAAAATAGTCCTAAAACACAACGTCATCCACAGAAAACGAGAGCATATAATAATGGGAGATTTTAATATAGACATACTGGAAGATAACTCTATAACAAAAGAATACTATAACTTGTTTGACGCAAGAAATTATAAAATAATGAACAAAAAAGCAAAAAGACATTTTACAAGAAAAAGTCGATACTAGATCATGTTATAACAAATGCAAAAGAAAATATCACGAAACTTAAAATAATCAGTACAGATATATCGGATCATAATGCTATTTTGACAGCAGTAAAGTGTGAAGTACAACAAAAAACATACAAATATAAACACTTCAATGTTACCAAAACTGACTACGGAAAAAATAAATACAGAAATAGAACAAATACCATCGGATGACGTAGTATCCTTTGAAGTATTATCCAAAACAATACAAACAATTATAAAACAAAATCAATCATCGATGGTAGTTCGGAGAAGGCAAGAATGTCCGTGGATTGACGAATATGAAAATCAGAAAGAAATTACAAAAAATTTAATAAAGACTACCAAGAAACAATATTTACAAAACTATATAAAAAAACATAATAAAGACTCCTCCAAGATTTGGAAATTAATAAACTACCAAACAAACAAGAACCAAAACAACGAAAAATGTATTAATGAAATTAAAAAACAAGACAAAGCAACTACGACAAACAAAAAGGATATTGCTAATGAATTAAATATCTTCTTTGCTGATATAGGAAAAAACTTAGCAGAGAAGCAAATAAAAGATTCCAAAAAACAACCGAAAACCACAGCAACAAAAAGAAATATCCCACTAGTAAATTTCAAAAATACTACCGAAGAGGAAGTTGAAAAAATCGCTAGTAACTTAAAAAAAGGAACAACTCCAGGATTTGACGAAATACCAGCTAACATAGTTCAATGCAACAAGAAAAAATTGGTTCCAATATTAAAAAGATTAATAAACAGAACCTTGGAAGAAGGCATTTATCCAGAATATTTAAAAAACACCATAATAATACCTATCCACAAAAAACAAGCCCATGATGACCCGCAAAACTACCGTCCTATCTCATTGCTCTCAACTTTAAATAAAATATTAGAAAAAGTGATACAAATTTGAATTTTCAGGGATAATTGAAACCGAAAGCCGATAGCCAAATTTGGTTTTCACCATCATCCTTTTCACGAAAAAAAAAACAGATCGATGATGCGCGGTCCGTTTTTTGATACCTCTCATAGTTACCGAGATCCCCTATTAAAACATCGAAATTTGCCCACCCTGTAAACCCCTTCAATTGAACTCGTCAAAAAGATTTCAACTTCTGATTTCAAGTTGAACAATCTCGCAAGCATATTACCTTTGGACAACCAACGAACTTCGGTGTGAAAAAGAAGTGTTTCTTGATCACTGTTCAGTTCTTGACACAACACTCGAAAAAGTCTGGTTTTCAAAGCACTGGATTTGACGTGATTCACTACTTTAGCTCCTAAGTTCAAAGCAGTGTTAAGTGATTCAGAGAGACTCTGGGAAGCCAAAGCTTGTTTGTGGATGATACAATAGGATCCAATTATTTTAGGGTTCTTTTTCTTAGCCAATTTCATAAATCCTGATCGGCAACCTGTCATCGTTTGAGCTCCATCAGTACATATTCCAATCACTCTCTCCCAGAGAAGGTCATTAGCTTCAAAACATGTTTGTTTATTCGAAGAATTGTTCATTCGAAGAATTGTATTCGAAAAATTGTTTTCGAAGAATTTACCGGCACCGTATTAAAACATCGAAATTTGCCCACCCTGTAGAATAAAATACCGAAAGCCACAAAACAACTACCATACAGTAGTTTCAAGAACAGTAGTTATGCTAAAACGTCAAGAATAGAAAAAAAAAAAAGAAAAATTATGCGAAACAAAACGATCAAGCCCGAATAGAGAAAAAAGAGGGACGGATCCTTTAATTTCTTTATACATATTTATTTACTAAATTCTTTTTGTACTCTTAGTATTATATATTTTTTTTGGTATGTACAAATGTACGAAGAAGTGAATAAAGAACTTAATAATAAAAAAAAATTATACAATCTTATGCATTTCCTTGCAGAGCATATCGTAAGTAGTAATCAATCAAACCTAATAAGAACTCAACTTATGAATATATTAGAAAATAAGTGTTGCTTAAATTATGGTAGCAACAATTTTTAATAAAATGTTTCAGATAAACAAAATGTTTCACATACTTACAAGCTCGAATTATAATTTTCCGAAATATATAGATACTTATTTGTCCTCTCCTTTCCCAGCAGTTCTGTTTGTAAAAGATATCTCCTTACTCATTGGAATCAGACGGCAGAAATGAGATTTCAGTTTCAGAGAATGAAAGTACCTCGGAAAAAAGAACGGAAAGAGACACCACAGGCAGCAGTAATACGCCGGCAAAATTATATTTGATCTGTTTATATTCGCCAGCCTTACGTAGCGTGAGATACGGAAATATGAAAAATCCCTAGAGGTCCCAAGAATAATTACACCATATACCAGGAATCTTATGTGCACATATACTTATATATAGAACATACATATGTAAATAAAACGCGAATCCTATTGCGTTTAACCTTCAAAAAAAAAGGGAATGAAAAAAGCGTCGAAATTGGAATGTGTTTGCATTTTTCATGTTTTCAACTTCCCTATCTGGTTCTGACATGTTGATTTTTTTTTTTCTCTAGTATACAATCAAGCGATAAATTTTACTTGATTTATTTAATATTATATTATTTATTCATTTAGTATTATATATCTAACGAAAAAAAAAGTGGCGCCAGCTTGCTTTTCTTCTCGGAAACCTATCGAAAATTCCAATCTAGATGTTGGAATTTATGATTTTCTCGTTCGTTAAATAAGCGTTTCATCTCCGCATAAGCTCTCATCTCAGGAAATATGTGCGTAATATATTTTCAATTTCGTCGGTAGAAGACTACTTACTGGAAGGGAATGGAAGGATGTTTGTATATTTTAGAATATATGTAGGGATGTAGAAATTTACAAGCAAGCTACGGGTATTCTTCGTGAAAAAAGAAGCTTACTAACATGTTTGAACTTCCTTTTATAATTTGACATGATGGTTGAATCATGGTTGAAATAAAAAAAAATGTCTAAAAATAATAAGCTCAATTATCCAAATTTTGAAGTTTCCATATCATGCAATACATAATTGCATTGAGGAAAAGAAATCCTCTTTTAACAGGTTGACTCCCCTGTGTATAAATATGTGTGTACGTAAATTCTGCACAGTTAGTATGCATTTCTTATCTACCTATCTATCTATTCAGTTAGGGTTGGACACCTATTGTCCAGGCACTTGAGCTGGGTGCTCTTTGTACCATCCCTATTGAAGCCCTCATTTCCAGTTGAGAAGTTTGCTGTCCTCTATCCAGTCCAGTAAGTTTCCCACTGGAAACTTGAGTACCCTTGAAGGCTTCAGTAGATCCTTTCCGAAATGTTTCTGCCTGAGTACCTTCAATTCCTCACATGTGCAGATTACATGTAAACTTGTTTCCTCCTGTTCACCTTTTCAGTGAAAATAATTTCGGGTGCCGTACTGTCCGTTGGCATTTACAACAAAGGCCCGTCCAGTACCGTACCCGTAGTGTCAGTGTGCCCTCCTATCCCAATATTGGGGTACCACACTTTATTGGCTTTCAGTCTAAAGATCGCAGCCATAGCCTCCGCCTTTACGTACAGCTCCAGCGGAGGGAGGCCCACAATGGTCTCCAAGGATGCCGAGGAGACTTCTGTCCTTCTCCACCAGACTACGTCTCCGTAGGTTATCGTCGGCCTCACCACTACAGTGTATAGCCAATGAATCACCTTCGGTTTCAATCCCCACGTTTTACCAACAACTCTTCTGCAGCACCAGAATAGTTGCGTAGCCCTGTTCGTTATGCTGACTAAGTGATTCCTCCAGTTCAGTTTAGCATCAGGCGTAACGCCCAGATACTTTACTTCCTTGGTTAATTGTAACTCTTGCTCAAACAGTTTAATGCCGCCCAGATCATCGAGTTTCCTCATATTGGTGAAAGCAACCAACTTTGTTTTCTGTGGATTAACTGAGAGTCCCTGTGTGAGGCACCATTCCTCCACGATTCGATGCAATGCAATGGAATTTCTCTTTGGCTACTATGACGATGTCATCAGCGAAACCCTGCGTCCATATCCCTCTGTCATTTAGTGTCCTAATAAGATCATTCACGACCAGAGTCCACAACAGAGGTGAAAGTACTCCTCCTTGAGGGCACCCTCGAGTGGTCCTTATGGCGATGCGTTTATCTAGCATTTGGGCATAGACTACTCTGCTTTTCAGCATTCAATCCACCCATCTGCTGTTGTGGTTAATGCTCCGGTCCATTAAGGATCGGTTGATCGAGGGTGTTGATGTATTATCAAATGCACCCTCTATGTCTATGAAAGCTGCAAGGGCAACCTCCTTTTGGCTGTAGGCTACTTTCGAGTCCTCCTATCAAACTATGCAGAGCGGCCTCTCCCGATTTGCCCATCTGATATGCCCACTGCAAAGGACGTAGAGGGGATTTGGCAAGTGCTCCCTCTTTAATATTAAGATGTATAATTTTTTCCATAGTCTTCAACATAAAGGATGTAAGACTTGCATTTGTTAAGGTGTCTCGATTCCTTCGGTTCAGGATTACATTATATTGGGATAGCGAGGCCAAAGTTTTAATATATTTGGATTTGGGGCAATTTTAGTAAGTTTTATTGAATAAAAGGATAAAAGCAAGTTTATGGAATGTTATGTGCTATTTTGACGAAATTTTATATTTAAAATACATAAACAATTTTAAAATAAATAAATAATTAAATTAAGGTAAACCAGGGCAAGTGTGACCGTTATTTAAGAAAGTTAGAATTTACTCTGTAGTTTTGTGAAAAGTAATTGACAATGCATCTTTTTTTTCTAATATTGTTTCAACATTATACTTAATTTATATGTTGTTAATGATTACTTAAAATTGATAATAGATATATAAAAAACAACAGCTTAAATAATGTCCACGGTTCACACTTACCCAGGTCTTCGGAGCAAGTGTGAAAACGGCTAATAGATAAAGAATGTGTTCAATACTGAAAGGTTTTAGGGGCAAATGTGAAAATATGTAGCAGTCCCTACAAACTTTTAAACAAAGAATTAAAAATGATATTTAGTAAAATCTATTTTAAAAATTAGATTATCTTTGCGGCGACTTTTAAGTGGATCTGGAAGTATTTTTAAGATATCTTCACTATCTACTAAATCCATATCTTCTTTTTCGAGCCAGAAAAAATAATTGTGCATATATTTTGTAAATGTTAGAAGCTGTATTGGACTAAGGCCCACTTCTCCCAATTTACCAATTTACTCGTCTGATTCGGATATTTCATAATCAATGTCGTCATCATAAATTTCATCTTCTGAATCATCTTCTGAGGTTGCACAAACAGGTTCGTATTCAGCATTAGAACTATCACTTGCACTATCAAACTTTTTTGCTTCTTGGAAGGGTTTTTGCTTCTTTTTGCGGGAATTTTTTGCTTTCCTAATTGTTCATGATTGAGTCTTTCTAACACTTGATATGCAGTAATAACTTCAGCGCCTTTAGCCACCTTTCTTCTCTTTATCTCTGCCTCATTTGTATTAAATTTGTTCGCTTTACCGTATTTAATAATAACTTTTCAAAAGACACACTACATCTTGATGTTTGTCCAATATGATCTAACAAACTCGAAACTTGAGAAGTTTCGATGTTGATGGTTGATTCTCTCCAAGGTGTGCTTGGGATTCTTCGAGGGCTGCTCGAGGTTGTTCGAGTTCTGCTTGGGAATTCTTGCCACCTTACCAAATCATCAGGATGAAACTTCTCTTCGGGAATTACGTTATGATTGAATGGAAAGATACCACTTTTTCGAAAACCATTTCTTATCATATCTGGGCTAAGGTTTCTCCACGTTTGGCCTATCACCTCGGAAAATGTTTTGTTGGGGATGGATTGCCAAACGACTAGTTCTTTATCCCAATTACTTTTCAGAGATTTGAGGACTGCCAAATCTAGGGGCTGACAGAGATGGCTACTATGTGGCGGTAGTTTTAGGATCGTGAGCTGATTTTCACGAGCTAGTTCTATAAGTTTCATGTTAGCATGTGTACTATATCCGTCATATATTAGTAACAATAGCATCGTCAAAAGCTGGTAATAACGTTTTAAGGAAATGATTACAAAAAATTTCAGAGTCCATCCAAACTTTGGGGCTAGCAGCATATGCTGTTCCAGCAAAACCACTTTCTTCATTGGTTATCCAACTATCTCAAATGTTTCTTCCTTTAAATAAGTATTATTAAAGGTGGTGCTTTCAGCCCTGATGCCGAAACGGCTGATTGTTCTGGAACTAGCCTAGCATCTAGAAGCTACAATTTTTGTTTTATATGGATCGTGTGAAAACGACGACTCGTCGAGATTCCATATTAATTCTGGTGAATCGTTAAGATTCGAACCATCCAAAACTTTCTTTAAAATATCAAAATAATTATTAATCATAAACAGATAGGTCATTTTCTTTCTAGAGTATTCAACGTTTTGGGGTTTCTTGATGCTCAATTTTGTTTTCGTTTAAAATATCTGAACCATTCATCTCCTGGACAATCGTCTTTAAATGGCGTTTTCAGTTTGTTGATTTTTATAAATTCTCTAACAATTTGAAAAACTTCTTGTTGTGATATACCGAAGCCCCATGATTTCATTATTTTGAGAGCTGCAGCCAAGTGTGTCTCATGTTCGTTTGGGATGGCTTGTGGCCTACCTTTTAGTAGTACAATATGATGACATTTGGTCGGATATATCGATGAAAGATTTTACAGAATTATAGTAACAAATTGCTCCTTTTCTAGTACTTACTTCTGACATTTCGTCACCATGTTTTGAACTTAGAAATAAAAAATCTCTTTTTTTACTCTCCACTTGGCAACTACTATTCCATCATTTTCTTCTTTATAAAATTCACCAATAATTACAGTTTTAAAAAATAACAGCCTTTCGATATTCTTTCCTGTTGATTCTTAGCGTAGCAACGTTAGTATACCAGTTATCAGTATACAAAGTTCTGTCTTTGTTCAACAGCTCATCCATTAGTTCAAGGACGACTTTATTAGCTACTAGAATGTCAGCATTTTTGTCCATACCACAATAAATCTTCATGTGATACATATATCAGCCCTTAAAGCATAATTTATAAACCTTAAAACTCTTCGGAACGCTATTCTTCCACGGAAAGGAATCTTGCTTTCGTCTATGTATACGTGCATGTTCCGAAGGGTTCTGGCACATTTTAAAGTCTGTGTTTATAATGACTCTCAAAGGTTGAAGTGTCACATTTGCAAAAGTATCTCAAAACGATTTGTAGACATAAACTTCGAAGCTGGACTCTCGCTAGTCCCACACAGATGGTGATTTCCAAGAGGTTTTTGCATTTCACCTGCACTAGTGGAAATCCATTCATTTAGTCTGGATTTTGGACCAAGAGTTTCATTCACTATTTCTTCAATAATTTTTTGTTCGGCATATATATATATTCGTTAGCACATCCATTAGTTCAAATACTTCATCGGTTACAATTTTTAAGAAAATGTTTAGGTCACTGCCGCCTTGAAACTCAGCCGCAAGATTTACAGGTACTCCGATAGGAATATTGGAGAGAAATTTTTCAAAACTCTTAAGAGTCAAGTTCAGTCCTGTTTTCCTTAAAAATCATAGAAAAAAAATGAAAAAAATTGTGTAAGTTTTAGATTTTCTAGTAAAAGTATTCTCAAATTTTGAACGAAATTGTTAGAGCCGTTTAGCTGTAATTGCATTTTCTTATCCAAAATTCCATTTATTTAGCTAACGGTTCAAACGATTTTATTCAAAAATGTATGAGATATTAAGATTATAATGTAGATAATACTCAATTTTTTTCATTATTTTTTTATGAACAGAAACTTCAGAATTAAATCTGGAAAGTTGTTCCATTACTTCTTATGGAGTTAAAGCAGTGACGACACCCTCTATGTTTGCTAGTAGTTTTGCTTCTTCTTACATAGATGGCACTATGACGACATCGTACGCCGAAGACAGAATGCGATACAGATATTGCAACAAATAATGGACCGGTTGCAGTTAGAACGAAATCGCTAATGGACATGCGCGGCGGGAACTAAATCACGCCCATTTTTTCAAATATTTAGTTACTTATCCTGAACTACGAAAATTCCCCATGTCACATCTGATTCACATCGTCCGTGTCCAGACTGCTACCAACATCGTAACTTCAAATAATCTCTGTGCATAACAGTCACCATGGTTACCGCGCATAAGCAAACGATATTTTGTGTTTGCAATTGATATTTGATATTGAGAAAGAAGTGAAGTTACTATTAGCTTTGTTTAGTAAGTATACGCTTCTAATACTTCCAACGATTGGAAACGGCTGCAAAAAGAAAGCTATTGTAAGAATGCCGTTTTATCCACGAAAGGTGAACATGACGGGTGCTCATTTACATCCGACGCATAAAAGGTAAGTTTGTTTTTAATTATATTGTTTACATAATTCGAATCCTTAATCCTTGAAAACTCGATTTGTTGATAATGCGAACTAACTTGGTTGGCAATGGCGCCATTATCACTCAAATATCTTGAAAACTAGAACAAAAAATTGGGCCAATGTTCAATGTTCAAGTCTTGCGATAATATTCGATCTGCTGTTATTTATAACTCATACAATTGATATTATTGGCCTAATAAATTTAATATAGACTTGAACAAGTACTTAACAATTTTAACATTTAACATTTTTATTTGCAATAATTATTTATATATTGAAATTATCCCTGCGACGTCGGCTGATTGTAGGGCCACAATCAGCGAAACTAGGTCCCATACCTACATTATGGGGCTCCTGGAGCTGGATTCCTATTAAAAAAGTGTCTTAAGAAAGTGCCAATTAAATTTAACTTCCTCTTAAACTAATATTATTAAAAAAAATCGAAAACTCAAAAATTCACTTTTTCGCCACATCATCTGAACCACTTTAAATATCTAAAGTTTTTTTATGGGATACAATACCATTTTACCTCAGGAAAATGTTATCTCATTTAACCAAATCTGTATCTCTCGTAATAAGGGAAATCCCCATGTTGAAAATGATTCTGTGGACACACGGTATATTGATTGCTGGTACCTACTGTAATAAGTACCAGCAGCGTAATGCGCTCCTCCAATAGAGATAGAAGTTGTCAGGCTTCCCGGTCAGTATGACCAACAAATAAAAAAAATATCGGGTCGTCGTATTGTGGACATTCAATATTTTGTGACTGAAATACGAAAACTAGAGAACCAAGTTCAGCAAGGATTGCATTCTAGATTATATTTCAAATGTACAGCTTGTGTCGATAGTAGAGTGATAGACACTATTAGTCCTCGAAATATAAATGAATGTAATGATTTGAATTTATTGGCTTCTTGGTCTATAATCGCGGATGGAAAGGCTCATGCTACATTGGAAAATTTGCACACAATGCTTGAAATACCGTCTATGGCTAAAAATACGTTTTTGATTAACCAGACTAAAGTTGGCGACCTCTGGTACGAGTGCTTGACAAAATCAATTTCAGAAGCAGGACAAGAAGAATATGAAGTGCTTGTTGAGATAATAAGATCAACAAGCACGAACAAATTATCCAAATCAATTTTATCAGAGAAAAATCTTGGTCACGCGTTGTATTTAAAAAGACTATATCACGAATTTCTTAATTTACTGTCTTCGGTTGTGTTCATTTTGCCATGTATTTGGCTGGTAACTAAGGAAATAAGGTAGTACTCCATTAGCATTGATAAAACCACAAGTGATTTTATCACTTATTAAAATCCACACGTGATTTTTTCGCTATAATATGAATGTCATTGGCTGTTGCTAAGGAATTCCAACTGTGTGATTGGTTGACAAAAATGTGAGTGATATAGTCGAAGAAATATCGTAATTCGGAAGTAATACTGCCAGATGCCACGAATTTGTGATTTACATTTTCGCTATCTACCAACATATGGCCAAAGCTGTAAGTAAGGTGTTTTACCAAGCGTACGGTTCTTCGTTTTCGTAAACTACACTACCGTCCCCTATTGGCAGCGAATTTTACTACTTCGCACTGAACTTGCCTCTTAACAATAGGTCCCCAGCTGAAGCTTTGAATGATCGCCACTAGATTCTACTTCCGATAAAGCTCTTGAATTTGAATACAGTTGAACACGAAGCACCTACTTTTTTTTCGATAATCTTTTGTTTCTTCGCTGCTGCCAAATCGGATTCATCATCTTCTTCATAATCCGGGTCATCATCTGATTCAGCGGTATATGGTTCTTCATCGCTCATATCAAAACTTTGTACACATTCTTCCATTAGCGTCTCCAGTCCCTTCCTTTCCTTTTCAATTTTTGAGGACATGTTTCTAATTATCACCAAACTCTTCGCCACTACTCGCTGTCGTCTTATCGATGTAATAAATATACGATCACCGAGCAACATCATTGTTTACATTTATAAATAATGTTACCTTCATTATACTATAGTGATATCAATAATTTGCAATAAAATAATTTCGCCGCCCCAGATCCAATTACAAAATTTGGCTCGGCAATCAACGTGTTAGAAGGACCCAAAAAATTGCAATTTTAAATTTTGAGGTTAGGCGAGATTATTAAAAATTTGCGCAAAAGAAATTCGTTTTATCGTGTCAAGTTTGTACACATTAATAGGACTGTCGTCTTGTTGAAAAATAAAATTTGCAAGCCCAAACGTTTACAGAGAAACATCCACTTCTTTTTATTTGTTGAATGTATTCCTGTAAATAACTGTTATGCGGTCTATATTATTTTAATCGACAGTTATGACATGATTAAAAGTTCTTTTCATCTGAAAAGATGACGCCTTTTCAAAATTTATTGTCCATATTAACATATTGTTCTGCAAACTCCAGGCATCGTTGTTGAAGTAGAATAGTCTTAAATTAAGATTCTTAAATACGACAAAGAGCTGTTCTGTGCGATGCAAGTAATGAAGATTCTTTTTTTTGCTGCTATAAAGGTAGAAAAGGGATTATCTTGGAGGTAGTTAATAAGAGCTGCATCGTTATTTGCAGTAGTAATCTTTAATTCTTCCTGATTCAACATTTCTTGTTCATCTTGCTTCATTAGCCCATCTCTGCTTAATTCTCAGGATAGTATTATACCCAAATTGAACTGTGTCACTGGCTATGAAAATTGAAGAAAAAAAAAAAGGTTTCAACTACAGAAATTGAATCAAATTGATGTTAAGATAATTGGTGCAATTGAAAAGATTTCCCAAAAATTATTGTCCATATTAACATATTCTTTTGCATTTCTAAAAATTATTTATACTTTTGTTATTTTTTGATTTATAAAAGTTCATAATAAAATCATTAATTCCGGAAATAATATCTGACGTGAAAATATCGTCTAAGTTTCAGAGAGACAGTTCTTTGAAAGCTTGCTATCCGAATTAAATGTTCCTTGTATCCGGACAAGATAAATTATCTTCCTAACGTTTTATATTGATAAAAGCTGTTACGAAATACGTGATCCACCAATGATACCGTTGTACACTGTATAGCCAGGAATCTCGCTGTGTAACACGAAACACGCTTAACTGCCGGGAAGTTATTCGAAGAGCGCCATCTACTATATGATCGAAAATCGATGCGAAGAATTCCCGGACTTGTGTGTATTATATCTATATATATAGAAGGACATGCTCACTAAATTAATCTTTAATTACGCGAAGAGCAGCTTTTACTTGTTGCTGATGATGTTAGCGCTGTAATCTGACTGAGGTATTTAGAACGTTACGCATTAAATATGATTTATGGATTTTTGATTAAGTAAAATGAAGTTTAGAAAAGGAATTTGATATGTGCAGTGTTATCGTGAAGTTTCTGGCTAGACCGGGTTATATTCTGGGCGTGTATACGGTATTGTAGAATGCCGAGCACATCTGCGTGCACTTCCGTTGAGTAGAAACGGATATCGACCTATTGATTACGCGTTTGTACAGATTTATTTACGCCGGACTATTCATCCAGTCGCAGTCGGCGTAATTTACATACATACGTTTTCCAGGTAACGTTCTATTACCTCTACATGTACATATGTATTTCGAATGGAGTTAATGCATATTTAATATGGTTGTCCGTTAAATAATTATTTTTTGAGTTACTTCGTATGTGTTCCTAGAATTGGAAATGTAAATTATTATAATATAACACGTCTTCAAATCTCTATAGTTGCCAGAGCTGTGTGAGTGGCTGCTCCGTTTTGTTGAAACCAACAATGATCGAGACCCAATACAGCAAAAAAACTCGTTTAGCATATGTCTGTAACGCTCATTGTTGAAATAACAATTTTAACATTTAAATTTACCGCCTTTTTCACTAGTAGTAGATGTTGCAGTTCAGTACAATGTGTGTATCGATTACAGTTTGTTATCTTTTTGTTACTCTTTAATTTATAATATACCGACCATACAGACCATCACCTAGACACAGTGGAATAAATACCTACACAGAACGAAAAGAAAGCGGGAAAATATATTTTGAAGTCGGTATCGGTCGGTGTTAGTGTGTAAAAAAAAATGGCGTCCACGCAGTTTACAAATGTTAAACCGTTCGATGGAAACAACTACTCCAATTGGGAATTTAGAATAAAGTTAATACTGGAGCAACAAGATGTCTTAGAAACAATATCAAGTAAGCCACCGGAAGATGAAACTGAGAAAGCTACAGTCAAGAAGAATGATATCAAAGCAAGAAATATTATAGTGCAGTGCATTACAGACAACATCCTCGAAACACTTAAGGATAAAACCACAGCGAAAGATATTATGGATACTCTAAAGGGAACATATTTAAAAACAAGAATTGCTAATCAGGTACAATTGCAAAAGAAATTGAGATCAATGAAATACTTGAATGGTGAGTCATTAAATGCATTTATTAGTCAATTTGAGCATACTGTAAATGAGTTAAAGCAGTGTGGTGGTACAATAAAAACCAATGAAGTAATTTCACAGGTCCTATCAGCAATGCCAGTAATAACAGCGATCGATGTGCTATTTTGCCAAGAAGAAACTAAAGTTACGTTTGAATTTGTAAAGAATAAATTATTAATGGAAGAACCTAGACAAGAAAAGAATAAGGAAGACACTCAGCCGTCAACGTCAAAGCAAATATTTATCAGCTAGAAGAAATATAAATATAAAAACGATAAGAAAGGTAATCAAGGCAATTTCCCATTTAAATGCTATAATTGTGGTGAACGAGGTCACAAGCGAGCGGAATGTAAAAAGAAGGATGGGAAAAATAATAAAAATTGCAATTTGACAAATACTGATGAAATTATATTTTTAACGACCAATCATGGCATGGATACGAGTGAAAACTCTTCGGAGGTAACCTTTATCGTAGACAGTGGTGCAACAAACCATCTAATTAGTGCAGACCTTGGAAAGTACTTGACAGAGACACTACAAAGGTTGACTATAAAATTGGTGTTGCAAAATTAGGGGAATCAATAGTTGCTAGTCTAAGAAGCAATCTACATCTAGAAACAACTAATAGTAAGAAGATCACATTAGAAAATGTATTAGCATGTGAGAATCTATCCCATAATTTATTATCTGTGAAGAAGATCGAAGAACGAGGTATAACCTTCAATTTCAAAGTGGAAAAGTGAAAATTAAAAGAAATTCAGAACTATTATTAGAAGGTAATATAAGTGGAAATTCATATTCGTTAAAGTTTTTATTGCAGACAGATCAAGCAAACGTATGTGATGACAGGAATTTTTGGCATAGACGCATGGGTCATTCAACCAAGTTTCCAGCTTCTGAAACTTGCAAAGTCTGTATACATACAAAACAAAGTAGAGGTCCTTTTAAAGAAATGTCACAGGATAGAAAGGCAAAGAGACTATTAGAAGTAATTTCATCTGATATATGTGGACTAATCTCACCAGCCACCTGCGATGGTAAGAAATACTTGTTATCCTCTATTGATCATTTCTCGCATTTTGCCGTCTGCTACCTGTTGGAAAATAAAGGTGAAGTTTTCAATAAATTTGAGGAACATGTTGCATGGTAGAAGTTAAATTTGGAAAGAAAATTGAAAAACTTCGTTGTGACAATGGAAGAGAGTGTACATCAAGGGAATTCCAAAAATTCTGCAAACAAAAGGGAATAAATATTCAGTAAACGGTGCCACATACACCTGAACAAAATGGTATTGCAGAAAGATATAATAGAACAGTGATGGAAAAAGCACGGTGTTTGATCTTCGATGCTGATATTGACAAACACTTTTGGGGTGAGGCTGTTAACACAGCTACTTATTTAATAAACAGAAATAAACATCAGTTCTTCCTGACGATACAACACCAGCAGAATTATGGGATGGTCAAAAACAGGCTGTAGGTAAAATTAGAGTATTTTGATGCAAAGCTTATTCACACATACCAAAAGAAGAAAGAAGTGGAAAACTGGAACCTCACAGCAGAAAAATGTTAATGATGCGATATGCGAACAATGGATATCGCTTATGGGACACTAATAAACAGAAGATTATTATTCGTTGCAATGATGTCTAATAATTGTGTGCATCGTCGTCTCGTTGAGCAGCGATGTTCTAGTTCGAACGAGCACAACGACGCCGACCACTTCTTGCAATATCTGTAGTGGACCCAGTTTGCACAAGGCGCTCAGTCAAACGCTTAATTATTTGAGCACATGCAAAACGACGACGAAATTCAAGCTGCGTTAAAACAATAGACTGAAAATTTCTCAAATAAGCAGTAACAATAATTCCACAGAGATAATTACACAAGATAATGACGAGCTAAGTTAACTTATTTGACGTTTTATGTGACAATCAATAATAAATTATGACTCAGTACCACATCGATTTTTTAATATCAACAAAATCACCGCCGGCACCTAATATTTGCATTAGTGGGTTAATCTAAAAAACAAATGCTTGTAGGTCAGTTACGACAGAGTTTTGGTCACATATTCATGAGACATTTTTGACTTAAAATTACCCCAGTAACACATCCTTAGGATTTGTAAGTCATGACACCCCTGTTTGGCGCCATCTACAAAAATGGCAGCCAATTCAAATTGACATTACTTTGTGTCACTTTGTATATAAAGTTCATAAGTGCTCGCCAAAAAAAATGCGGAGCCAACTCCCTACACTCTACAAGTAAAGTAGTCAAGCCAGATCAATCATGAATACATTAGTGAGAGTGGCATGATAAAATATTAGTTTTGTTTGGGTTTGAAAATAATAATAATGATAATTAACATTTAAGTGCTAAAACTAGTAGTCATTGGTTTGATAACCAAGCTATAGTTTTTGTGAAATTGAGTTTAGGGTGCGTTCGAACATATATGTACATATGTATCCTCAAGCAAAGAAGTTGAGGAAATTTATATGTGGTGACCTTGCAGACTTCTTTTGACTATCTAAATTCAATTGATTGTTCATACTCCCAAAATTCATACAAGGATAGAAATCTGTCTCCTGAGTCGATAATATTGAAGACCGACGCACCTGGATCTCCCTAGATAAATTAAATTATTAATTAATTAAAGGATTAAAGTGAGATATAGCAGACGTTATGAACATGTCCAAAGAACGTGTTTGTCACATGTTGAATCAAGATTTAGGTTTGAGAATTGATCAAAAGTCTATCACTCACGATTAAATACTTGACGTTTTCAAATGTAATATACAGCATAACAACTTGAACTACGAAAGTCTATTGATAGGGTAGGGTAGTGAGAGGTAAAATGAAATGTATCAATTTTAGTATTGTCAACTGTTTGTTTGACAGGAATGTCAGTGGTTATGTCAAATACTATGACAAATTATAAAACCACTTTATAATTTTAGGCCAATAAAGTTAAGTCGAAAAAATCCGTTTTGAGAAATTAATTTCCAGCAAACTAGAAATCGTTTTAAAACCTCTGTTTGGTCCTAAATGCGTGTAATCTGAGTTTGCACCATCCCAGGTGGTGAGCTTAACTTTTAGTAGCCGAAAAACCGCCAGATTTTTGCATCTTTTTTTATTTTTTTGCTTGTAGCTGGAAAACGGTGCATCTGAGAAGCTCGGACGGCGCGGTTGTATATCAAGGTCCTCTTTATCGGGATTATCTTCAACGGGACTATCCTCACCAACTTCTGCTTCTACGGCAATATCAGTCACATCCTCATCCACGAAGAATGCTGAATTCGAGCATGACTGGCCGTTGCAGTTGAGGCATATTCTTGAACATTTCATGCCTACTTTTCGGCAGCTGCACTTCCCTGTACACTCCTTTGTACATTTGCAGAAAACAGTGTTGAGAATTTCAACTGGAGTTGGATGCTTAGTGTTTATGATGGGGAGAAGGCCAAGGTCCGTCCTCCTCCATCCCCAGCTCAGAGGATCCTTTGGTCTATCTTACCAGCTCTGGATTTGAAGGTACACCCGCAGAATATGTTGGCTGGCGGCTGCATTTGTTGGAGGTAGAGAAGCCAGCTCGAAAGTTGGCTTTGTTAGTGATCTTGAAAATGTCTTGTAGCGGATTTGGTCCAAGGAGGTCTCATCTGGCTGGTTGCATGAAGGAACAGAATATTCTGTTTGACAACGGACCAGAAGTTGAAGTACTTGGGAGAGTAGAAGGTGTTCTGAGAGGTTCCCTTTCCAGGTTTCATGACGTAAACGGTGGATGAATTTAGTGCTTTGGCGGTTAATAAAATCAATAAATCGGTTTCCTACGCGATTATGATGACCGTCGCAAAGTTATCTGTCAACTGAATGGCAGTGTTGACAATAAGGGTATCAGTATCCTCAACACTTTGCCTTACTTTATACCCATTCTGTACCAATTTCTCACGCAGCATGGAAATCAGCCGTTCTTTGTTATTGTCGTTGGAGGTTGCACTAAAATACAAAATTTTTTTCGTTTTTAACATTCGATTTTGGCTATACCACTAAACCGAATTTAATGTTTTAAATGTCAGTCGACGCAGAATTTAGTCCTCCGTATTTTAAATACAATGATTTTTTCCGTCCGAAGCACCGTTTTCCAGCTACAAGCAAAAAAATAAAAAAAGGTGCAAAAATTTGCCTGTTTTCGGATACTAAAAATTAAGCTCACCACCTGGGATGGTGCAAACTCAGATTACACGCATTTAGGACCGAATAGAGGTTTCAAAGCGATTTCCACCTTGCTGGAAATTCATTCCTCAAAATATATTAATTTGATTGGCCTATTTACACTTTCCCATTAATTGTGTATTTCATTAGGATAAAGACTATAGATACGGCAGAAGGTCCCGTGTACTGTCGTCAAAGTTTTGGTACTCACACATTTCACCAGGTGTCGCTGGCGTTGCTTTTTGAAATTTGAAATATGAAAAGCGTCTTTAAAAACAGTTTTAGGTAGTAGAATATGGTACTACAATCCAGTGACGCATTAGACAGATGCTGACAACAAAATCATTAAGAACTGAAGTAGAAGAAAAGAAACTGTAATGGTGGGGACACTTGATCAGAATGAATGAAACTAGACAGGTGAAGCGGGTATGGGAGGTAAGGAAAATCTGGAAAAATCGGAGAGGACGACCCAGAAAAACGTGGAACAGCAGTACGGATGAACTTCTGAAAAAAAGAGGAAAAACATGGAACGAGGCGAAGGCCCTAACCAGAAACAGGATAGAGTGGCGTGAATTTGTTGAATCTGTGGAACTAAATTAAGAGAACTTTACACCTCGACACCTTCGGGTATAAGAAGTCTTTGATTATGTATGTACATATGTATGTATGAAGGATTATGTTGGACGTGGTTTAGTTTAAACCTTAAATAGTAGCGTTAAGTACCGCTTAAGGATGAAACTATCGTTTCTATTAAATTGACAAGAGCTGACATACTAGTTTTGACATAAACCAGTGACACTTCATTTTCATATACCGTGAGAGCAAGTTAAAACGAAGAAGGCTGGCAGCACAAATTTTCAGTTAGCAACACTGAGTAGTTGGTACTGAGTAATTTGGTTACTTAATAGTAAACAATATCGTAACCTAACATCTTGCTGTCAAATAGTATTTAAAAATTGATCGATGCGAGAATTGAATTTTATAGTACCTACATTTTTTTAAATGAAAGTCAGAATTTTTGTGTAGATTTATTTTTGTTGTTGCGTTTTTACAAATCCTTCGTATCGTGATAACAAACTTCAGAAACCATGGAATGAAATATTCACTAGAGGAGCTAGGCCATATCAACAAAACAAAATATATATTGGAATGGTGTAATTCTGCTCTGATTTAATTTCATTTTAGTGGTTGTAATACTAGTTCATTTTCAATAAAATTTTTAACTAAACACATTATAAAATACAATAGACACACATGAATCTCCACAAAACACACAGATATGAAAGCACTTATTTACAACTTGCAACTTATTTGCAAATTGATCTATACAAGATTGATTGGAATAGATCCATTGCCCATCCTCATCTTGAACTCCACTACGAAAGTAGGCCATCAGAATTAAGGTGTCTTGTTCAATAGTGAACGGCATATCAGCACGCACTTGCTACGTATATTTGTCTTAAGAAAGACAGTTAGTATACTTAAACAGAACTATAAACTTGAAGCAAAAAATTCGAGATCTAGCGAAACACGATAAATGACGGATGACAGTTGTCTAAATAAACAGAAGCACGAGTGACTAGGCAGGATCTTAAACTTTCGATCAAAAAAAAGTATCAAAGCAGGGATTTTGGTGCAGCCAACCTTCTTCAGTTCAACTTGCTCGCACGGTAGCATTATCCCATACAAATTGAAGCAGTACAAGAAATGTTTAATGTCTTCAAGGCGATAACACCAGATACAATATACGTCGCCAAGGAGAGTGCAGTATACAACATCCAATTAATAGGTAAATACAAGATGTGTTATTAAATTCTGTTATGGTTTAGACCTACTTTCTAATAGTACCCCTTAGTGGCTTTCCAAGATTGTTAAAACTTGAATATCTTTTGAGATCATTTTTATAAATTACCTAACCTTCGGTTTCGATATTATAGGTATACGTGACATATATCATCCAAATTGAAACTTCACGAGAAGCGTTAGGGAATGAAATTTTATTTCGTCGTGTTCCACGAAGATAACATTTTTGTAAAAATATTTTTAATGAAAATATAGGACAATATTCAAAAACTATAGTTGTTAGCGTGTATATTCGAACATTCTGACGTTTTCTGGCACAAAAACTGACATCATTGTATCAAGATAACTAGTTAATATTTGGGAACACGCTGACTCATAAAGCGAAACCTTTATTACCGACAATTCAAGTCAGTTCCGCAAAAATACTTCTCCCTTATGAAAGCAAATATACCCGACAGCAAATACGGTGGTCCATCCGAATAAGATCTGTCTCACCATCTTATATATGTACATACGTATGTATATAACACCACGGGCAAATAAAGGCAAAACCGTAAGGCAACCGCACAGGGTTTACATTGTAGCTTCGTAATTATTTTGCGGGAGAAAATTCAGGAAATTATCACCCACTGTAAATACGTCAAACCGCGTTTTATGTTTGCGTAGAAAAGCACATGTACCACACGTGCAAACAACTCGATGAGATTCGAGGATGACAACGAAAATTAAATAAAACTTACCCCTAGGCCGAACTAACTAGGTGGGTGGTTACGTGCTCGCCTATGAATTTCCACCGCTTCTAACTTTGTTTACAATTCCGTAGCTACCGCAAAAAGGTTCAGGTAGATATTTACTCAGCTCTCATCGTTTTTAATTACATATCGTTCACTGACCTCGTAAATTAAAAAAAAAATTAATACCATTCAACAAACATACCCCAGTTACACATTGCATCTATTATTTACAATAATTCCGAAGCGTTATTGGTTCGCTGCTAACAACACATTCCATCTAATTCCAACGATATTAGTTTAGTTTACAAATCCAGCATTGTTACATGACAAGCTTTGCCCCATTCGCATTTACTTAAATTGAATGTTATACTACTGTGTTTGCGTAGAATTACACGACGTCAAATGCAGGGGCATCGCGAAATTTAGTTTCATCAGTTTCATGTAATTTGATCGTGACACAACTCAATTTTTTTTTAAATCAATCGTTACGCAAATCCATTCCAACGTTCACTTAAAATAGATCGCAGCTTTGTGAAGTGTTTTGAAGGAAAATAAAGCGTAAAAGTTTGTTGGTTTTACATACAACGCATGGCATTGACATAATAAATAATTTTAGGTTTATTTTGCAATAGAATCGACAACAAATTTTAACGTCTAATTTTACGCAGCGCATTTCTGCATCGATATGAATCAGCGTTTCAAAAGGGCGAATTGATGGCCGCAATTTAACTCAATTACGTTCGAGCTTTATAATCTTGCAGACGTACAGAGAGGAGAACATTATTATTGTAATTTAATCCATTATGGGCTTGGCTATCCCAACTTGAACGAGACTCGTCGGTAAATAGTTACACACCCCCGTAAACGATGAATCACGAACCCTAGCCGCTTTTAGTCGCTGCATGTATCTTCTCGTATAATTACCACCCTCAGCTATCACAGATGTCATTCCTTTCCCATTCTCCGGATGACGAATGCATTTTTTTTTAATTCTACATTAACTAAATTGTATGCGTTAGGGGTTGTCCGTCTAAAATAGAAAAATAGGGGACCCGCATCTCCAATATTATTTTGTAGAAAATTACGTAATATTGTTTGTATGTATGTGCAATCAGAGACATGTTAAATGAGGAACTTACTCACTCGTGCGTAAATATGATGGAGTCGAGCGTAAATAATGGTAATTGACTATTTTGAATGCCACCACCCCATAATAACAACTCTTTTTGTTAATTATATCTGTTAAAATCCTTTCAACGCCTATCAATTTTTTTTACCTATTAGAAACTTTTGACGTTTATCAAACCATAGAATGACTATTTTAACACTTATTTTCTACAATTTTGACAGTTCAATTTATTAAATCACCAATGACATATGTCAAACTAGAACAACGTATTAAAATTTTTTCAACGCCTGTCAAACTATAAAAATGGTAATTTTTTTACCTGTTAGAAACTGTTGACGTCCGTTTTTGACAACTGTCAGTATATATAAAATTTGAACAATTTTATAATTATAGTGGTCCTAATTTTGACATCTATCAAACTTTAAAACGACTATTTTGACGGCCACCACTCCATGATCAATTTTTGTTCACCAGTTAGAAAATTTTGACGTCTATCAAACCATAGAATGATTATTTTAACACTTTTTTCAAGACGAATGTGTTTTGACAGCTGTCAATCTATACTAATTTATTTTCTACAATTTTATTTTATTACTGACATATGTATGTCAAACTACAAAAGGTTGTTAAAATCTTTTCAACGTCAGTTAAGGAACATTTTTTTAACCTGTTAGAAACTTCTCACGTTTGTCAAAATATAGAATGACCATTTTAACACTTTATTCAAGGTGAATGTGTTTTTGACAGCTGTCAATCTATACAAATTTGTTTTCTAGAATTTTAACAGTTCAATCTATTAATCATTCTTGACATATGTCAAACTAGAACAACGTATTAAAATTTTTTCAAAGCCTGTCAAACTATAAAAATGGTTAATTTTTTACCTGTTAGAAACTGTTGACGTCCGTTTTTGACAGCTGTCAGTATATATAAAATTTGAACGATTTTATAATTATGGTGGTTGTAATTTTGACATCTATCAAACTATAAAACGACTATTTTGACGACCACCACCCCATAAAAACAACTGTTTTCGATAACTATATCTGTTAAAATCTTTTCAACGTCCGTCAAGGAACAATTTTTTTAACCTGTTAGAAAATTTTCACGTTTGTCAAACCATAGAATGACTATTTTAAAACTTTATTCAAGGTGAATGTGTTTTTGACAGCTGTCAATCTATACAAATTTGTTTTCTAGAATTTTAACAGTTTAATCTATTAATCATTCTTGACATATGTCAAACTAGAACAACGTATTAAAATTTTTTCAAAGCCTGTCAAACTATAAAAATGGTTAATTTTTTACCTGTTAGAAACTGTTGACGTCCGTTTTTGACAGCTGTCAGTATAAATAAAATTTGAACAATTTTATAATTATGGTGGTTGTAATTTTGACATCTATCAAACTATAAAACGACTATTTTGACGGCCATCACCCCATAAAGACAACGCCTATCAATTTTTGTTACCTGTTAGAAAATTTTGACGTTTGTCAAACAATAAATTGACTATTTTAACACTTTTTCCAAGACGAATGTGTTTTTGACAGCTGTCAATCTATACGAATTTATTTTCTAGAATTTTAACAGTTCAATCTATTAATCATTCTTGACATATGTCAAACTAGAACAACGTATTAAAATTTTTGCAAAGCCTGTCAAACTATAAAAATGGTTAATTTTTAACCTGTTAGAAACTGTTGACGTCCGTTTTTGACAGCTGTCAATCAGTATATGTATATAAAATTACTTTTTACAATTTTGACAGCTGATTCTATTAAAACATTAAGGACTTACGTCAAACTACAATAAAATTAAAAAAGTGGCAGTTTTGTAACGATGATCGTTGTTCAACTTTGACAACTACCACTTTAAAACAACTAGTTTTGACAATTATAACTGTTCAAATATTTTCGGCACCTGTCAAAGTATAAAACGACTATTTTTATCGTTTTGAATATAATTTAGTTTTGACAGCTGTCAATCTGTAAGAAGTAATTTTTTTAGGCATTTTTGAAATTTACCAACCTACAACTTTGATTTTGACATTTTTAAACAATTTTGACAGCTTTCAACTATCTATCAAACAGTTCAACAGTGCAAAATTTCTGATAGCTGACAAAATTATATCATTTGACCGTGTTATAGGTTGTATCCGTTAGAATTGTTTTGACAGCTGCTAAATTATACAAATAAATAGTTTTGAGTCATATCTGTTAAAATATATCTGTCAGTATTATCGTTTGTCCGGCCCGTTCCACTTCATTCATTCTGTATAATGTATATTTTATTAATAGGTCATAATACCTTAATGTCACTTTTGACGTTTCATTTTAGAAATGAGAGCGTTAAAGCTATCACGTATTTACGCATGTTTAAACAGAACTCTTTTTCTAGAACATATCATGTTCGTAACAATTTCGTCTCTCTCCCTCTTTCGAAACACATTTTTAGAACAGAAATTTCAAAATCTAGCAAAACTTGCAGCGACACCTTGACCTCGTCAAAGCTTTGTTATATTGTAATTTGGTGCTGGGCTTTTTACAGCTACATATTACACGAAAATGAAACAAAATAGAACATCATTGGAAACAGTTGACTCTTTCTAAGATGACAGTGATATTCGAAACGTCAAATTAACATGTCAAAATTTATAGTGGATTGACGATGTAATGGTGAAATGTAAAGATGTGCGACGATTCAAATTCGAATGAAAGTAAAATTCGTAAGATAAACTACGAACTGGAGAAATTGGACGAACGTAAGTGTAAGATTGAAATTAAAGCGCAGAAATTACTACAGAACATATCGACAATCGCCAAACAGATAGAGAAAGCGGAGAGTCAAGTTGAGGAAGCGTTTCAAACCAAAATGGCGTTGGAATGTGAAGAGAGGTTGAAATGCGACGTCAGAAGGGTGAAAAAGGAATTGCGAAGAGCTGAGGAAATCTATTGTCTGCTAGAAGAACATTTGAAGCAAAAAACTGAACAATTCGCTAACGGTAGTAAGAAATGTGGAAAGAAATGAAAGAAGGAAATTTTAATCCTTTTTGTTTATAAAATTCTGTCCGGGTGCATCATGGTATAGTCCGTTTCCAATTTTATTATATTTTGTTTTAACGTTTATTGTAATTATCTGCTTTTAGTTTTAATCTTTAATAAGATAAAGTTTACGTCCAGCGTGAATTGTTTTTATTTATAATACAACTTCGTCTAGAAACGTGAATAAATTTCGAGCTAAATCTTAATTGTTAACTGGCACGCGAGGCGTTTACTACCATATTTACATACTATCTCTTACTACAATTCCGGCTCTCCCCTTTCCGAGTCAGTACACCCTCTCATTCATTGCATAAAAATACAAGAAATGAGTGCTCTTATAGCGCCCTGTTGTCGTGTTTGTATTCTCATTTACGATTCGGTTGGGGTGGGTGGTGGCTTCAGCAATCTCGTTACAGAAAAGTCGGTTTAAACCACGAGGGGATCGCGCTAGCGACCCCCTCCCCCAAACTTGTGCGTAGTATGTTGATGGACTCGGTTCGATATCGGGTATCAATAGATTTAATCAAGAGCTAGCGCGAGTTGGGGTGTGGTGGCGCGACATATTACGGAGGTAATGGCTTTTTGCCGCCGGAGTATGATGACTAATTCGTTGGACGAGGGTTTTTAACCAGTATGTTCGTCGAGGTTGATTAAAATATGTATAATTATTGGAAATTATAAAAGCAAATCATATCAGAATTTTTTTGCAATTCTTTTTTCTGGAAGAAATGGCAAAATCTTCTCTGAAACTCAGTTCAATAACTTAGGAAAACAGACTGTCTAACATTCATCGATGCCATTTATCCAATTTGCACCTGAAGTTTCCTCTCTCTTGTTTGTCCACAATTTTTGATGACCAGTCGAGCTTTGAAAATTTTAAAACCGATCACCAATTAGCAGGTTTTATTATTAATAATCAATCAATCAATCAATGCATCGTTTTACGTCATTTTCCTCCTGAAACTGGATATCAAGTCTTCTTACTAACATTTGACGATAGCTAGTGGCTTTGTCAACCGGTATAGTAGTATATATTCGAGCTCAATATTTCGACGATAGGTTTTTGTTTTTAATTTCTTATGAGGATATGCCAGTAATTAATTTTTTTTCTCTAATAATTAGAATGTGACATCTCTGAAGACAAATACAATATTGTTGAACACTTCATATAATCCATAGCCCATTCAGGAGTACATGAAGATCTATTGGGTTATTTTTTTTTCCACATTGACTTCATTTTTCTACTTCTAACCGATAATTTTGGGGTGGAATTGGATCTGGTGAACTATCTGGATGTGAAATAGGTTCAATAGGAAGATAAAAAGAATTGTGATAGTAAATCGTGACACTCAACAGCCACCACCCGTATAACAAACAAGATTGAAAAGTTCTAGGAACTCGATGCTAGTTCTTCGTATCTAAATACAACCTATACATATTCTGAAAGATGAGAGAATTTGACTACAGAAGTTATTTATTACTCTTCGAGTCATCTCGGGCGTGATTGCTTCAATTTCTTGAGTTCTCATTTCCTTGAGGGCTTCTAAAGTTTGAGGGCGATGTTGGTAGACCTTAAGATAGCTCCACAGAAAAAATCACAGAAGGTCAAGTCTTGCGAACGTGTTGGCTATCCATTCATGCAGCCTGTGTGGGTTGGCATCTTGTTGCATGTGTTGTTGTTTGATCAGAAAATAGTATTATCCCAAATAGTCTGTGGATCATCGCCAAACTTTATACAGGGTGTATACTGACCCAGGGCAATCCGAATGTACCATCGAAATGAAGCCAACCCTCCCTAGAAAGGGGTGGTGAAATGCTTGCATACCGAATTGGAGCGTCAAAAATGCACACTTTCATTTTTTCTCATTTTTCGAGGTGAAGTAGCCACTTTTCTAAATACAACCTATATAAATTCTGAAAGCTGAGAAAATTTGCTATCGGATAAAGAAATAGTCTGCAGTTTGGCGCCGCTTACCTACAAAAACCGAGGTGAAAGTGCTCCTATGCGGAATTGGAGAGTTCGTTCTAGCTGCTATTTTTAAATTTTTTGGCCAAACGAAGCCTTTTAGCCCAAATCTGACACTATTGTTGTATTCAGCACGATCAATTACATATATATTCAAAATTTCAGGAAAATCGAAGAGGTCGAGATTTTCTTCAAAATCGCAAGGTGGTAGTATGGAAAAAAATGTGAATTTTTGACAATTTTCAATTTTTTTAAATAACCGGACTGATGCTGCTTCTGGCAAACAATGAACGGACCGCGGCAGGTTTGAACGTGTTGTGCCTGATGATGCTTCCCCCACCCTGAGGTCACATGGAACGGCTGTGCGACGCTTTGGGGTCATATTTATAGTCCGTGCTTGAGGTTGTGTCGATGCTTGAGCACTCGATTTTGACATAAATGTCATTACAAATCTGTCAAAATCGCGTGCTCAAGCATCGACACAACCTCAAGCACGGACTATCAATATGATCCTTAATCTCGCTGTAGCGGTCGCCTGTTCAAGTCCTTGCGCTGACGTCCTGGCGGAAAATGCAAAGTGTTCAGTTGGAGCAACGGGTGAAACTCAAGTTTCTTGTGAAACTGGGGAGAAGTGCCATAGAAGCTTATGCCATGTTAAAGGAAGTGTACGGAAGTGACTGTTTATCGCGAACACAAGTGTTTGAGTGGCATAATGAATTGATCGCAGACAATCGGCGCCCTGGACGGCCCTCAACATCCAAAACGGACGACAACCTCCAGAAAATTGGTGAAATGATCCGAAAAAATCGTCGTTTACTTGGGAGAGATATTGCTGAATTCTCAGGTATTAACAGAGAAACTGCCCGTCAGATTTTGCATGAATCATTCAACATGCGTAAAGTTTGTGCAAAAACTGTCCTTTCTCTGAAGCAAAAGGAATCCAGAATGAACATTTGCAATGAGATTTTAATCAGCATTGATAACGATCCAGAACTGTTAGATATAGTGATTACGTGTGATCAATCGTGGTTTTTCATCTACGATCCAGAAACAAAACGCCAATCAATGCACTCGAAGAGCCCAAGCTCACCACGTCAAAAAAAAGCGAAAAATGGCAAATCAAAATTCAAAGCCAAACTGTCAATCAGCACTACTACATCGAGGTTCTGACCGGCCTTCGTGAACGAGTGCGGCGACGAAGGCCCGATCTGTGGAGGAGCAAGTACTGGATGCTTCACCAAGACAATGCGCCCGCCCACTGCACCTTCTTAGAACACCCACCGTAGTCGCCCGACATTGCTCCCTCTGATTTCTTTTTATTCCCCAAGGTCAAATCAGAGCTTAAGGGAACAAGATTTGACAGTGTAGAAGAGGTAAAAGAAAAAGCAACGAAGGTGCTCGACAAGCTCACAGAAGAAGACTTCCAGCACTGTTATCAACAATGGAAAATTCGTATGGAGCGCTATAGGGATCCACAGGGGTGATTGGTGATCAATAAAAAGTTTTGTAGCATCAGTCCGGTTATTTAATTGTCACACCTCGTATATGTAATTAATCATGTTAAATACGAAAAGAGCGTCAGATTTGGGCTAAAGGGCTTTGTTTGGCAAAAAATATAAAATTAGCACCTAGGATGAACTCTCTAATTCCGCACCAAAACGATGCAAGTTTCGATAGCAACTTAGGAGCGTTGCAGCGTTTGAGTTGTTCTCATTTTTCGAGATAAAATAGCTAGCGACTAGAAATGGGACGGACTTCAATTGTAAGCATACAGGCGCACGATTCGTCCCCCTCTCCTCGCAGTAGTATGAATGAGGAGTAGGTAAACAATGTGCCTATGAGCACAGTCACTCGACGTGGACACGCTGTATAAGCTGTAGTTTTGACAGCTAAAACCTGCACACCAGCAAATTATCATAATTATGACAGTTTGACAGGTTTTAGCTGTCAAAACTACAGCTTATACAGCGTGTTCACGTCGAGTGACTGTGCTCATAGGCACATAGTTTACCTACTATGAGGGCTTCATTGAATTGATTGAAATTGAAAAGATCGATGTGAGGATAGCATTTTCTAATAGTTAGACAAGGATAAAGAACGGTGGTGGGTACTTGCCGTTAGACAGCGATAGCATACAACACACAATTATCCAGCAGAATAGCATGCGTATTTCTTGACTTTGTTAACTCGTAGAAATAATATTTTCATCCTTCTTTTACTCATATAAAGAGGATCGTCACATTAAAAGTTAGCTCTTGGTATATTCTGAAAGTTGAGAACCCATGTTGTCCCTATGAAATCCGGGCACCCTGTATATCGGTTGTATTACAAAAGTGGCTACTTCACATCGAAAAATGAGAAAATCTTAATGGCTGCATTTTTTCACCACCCCTTTCTAGGGAGGGTTGGCTTCATTTCGATGGTAGATTCGGCTTGTCCTGGGTCAGTATACACCCTGTATAAAGTTTAGCGAAAATCCGTAGACTATTTGGCAAAACAGTCTGAATAAATTACAGCCAATCTGACAGATGTAGCTGATGTGTAGATTACTATTGGAAGACCCTATATGATACACTGTTGTACCAATAGATGGACAAACTGAGAAACAAACACGTCAGGAGAACCCGTGGTAATGAGTGCTGGTGTTCCACGAGGGTTGGTTTTGGCTCCCATGTTGTGGAATATTTTATATGATGGTTGATGCTAAGTGTGTTAATTTTGCGCACCATACATCATATACAGGTGTCGAAAATGTCACAAAAATACATCTGCGTAAAATATTTATTAAAAAAAGGAAACGACCGAGATAGGTTTCTCCGTTTAACCATCGCAACCATCTCATTTTCTCCGAATTAAGAAACGAACGGGAGATAACTAACTCATCTACACCGGAGTATCGAGCGTAAAAACAACTCGCAGGACGTGACCAAGTTAGTCCTCCTCCTTCCGTTGCGTACGTACCCAACCTCCCCTCCCCTCCTGTCCCTCGCACCACTATATACGTAATTTAAGGTTTATTGGGGGGAATTTGTGCCAGGTGTTGTTATTCAGTAGAGACGGCGATAGCACGGCCTTCGTGTAATGGAGAAGCGAGTCTCATCCTTGTTTGATCTCGGCCGGTCTATTAGGCTGCGCCTCGTTGCTTTTTAGCGGTCGTTTGTACGACATTCCGGTCCGGATGGTGTACGCTATCCGAATCGGTGCAAATACAAACATAGACGGGCTATTAATTATTGTTGTGTTGTTTTATATTTAATAATAAAACTGATAATTTATTAATTAAAGAGAATCCTTTCGTTTAAAGCACAAAAGGGAGGATTATCCGTTCCATTCTTTGAAAAATAAATAACTGGAGTATAGATAACAATCTAATTAAAGGATTAGCTGATCGTTGGGATCTTTCGAGTTCAGCCATGCGAGAGGAATACAAAATAAGCTCCGCTCTACAGAAAAAAAAGCATCCTCTTACATCATTCCAACGTAGATATAAAAGAACTCTTAACTTAAAATATGAGCTTCGCGTAAAGGATTATGATTTATGATGGTTTTAAGATTAAATAAAATACAATTCGTACAAATTGTACTTCAAATAAATAGCGGTTTAAATATATTCTGTCGTAAATTTCTAGGCTACGTCGTGCAAGTTTATTTAAACGTAGGAAAATGTAACATGTCGATGCGCTATTTGTAGAACAAGTAAACATAAAACAAGTGCGTTTAGTACGATATCAGGTGCTACGTCTTAAACTTCCAAGATATAATGTTTATAAATATTATACTTTGTTAGATGTTTTGACCCACATTACGATTCCGTTTCTCGAGATGGATGAATTTCAGTGATTGTTCGACTGGTTTAAGGTGAATTCTTTGTTTTTCTATCTAATGAATCATTGCAGTTATACAAAGGTGCGGTGATGATCTCATTGTCTTGTCAACAATTTCTTAACTGTAGCTCAAAAAATAATCAAAAACCTTGAAAATGTATTTTTAAGTCACGCTAACTATGATTGAAGTTACCCATTTCTGTTTGCCTAACATTGGTAGCAACCATTAGAGTCACCAACATTTTGCCAATTCTTTCTCTCCTAGTAGATAAAGCTTCAAACACGTGCGTCATTAGAACATCATCAACATCGCTAATTGGATACCACACAGAAGATCCAGCTTACCAACAACAAACGCAAAATATGACGACTTGATTGCTTGATTGATCAAAAAAATCACACCACAATCTCTAATTGTTTCCTTCTGAACTTAGAGATCTCCATCGATGGAGTAAGAGATATTGATAGCATCCACTCTCCTGGTCTAGCTCACAAAACAGCACTTCGAGATATTTAAAACTACTTTATTGTTTCTCCACCACTCAAGGATAATGTTTTGCCACTGCCTGCCGGGCTAGTTGGCTAGTAGCTAGTACACTTGCTTCCTAGTCCGCCGGTACTGGTTTCGAACTTCCGGTACTTCCGTTCTGAATTTGGTTTTCTGTAGTTTCTCAAATTCCATGATAAATACAGAAAGGTAAGTCGGTCTAGAGCCGTAGACGTAATAAGTGAGGCCATCAGATCGTTAATCAAGAAGTTAAACATCAATGGTCCAAGATTTAAGCCTTGCGGTACACCGGATGTTGAGAGCAACGTTCTTGACTTGAAACCGTTATAAGTCCAGCTGAAAGCCACACAACTCGACGTGTTAACTAGGTTAGAGGTGTAAACTTGGTGGGTGAAGAGTGTCAGAGAGACAAAGCCACTCTACGTGTTAGCCACGCTAGAGGCAACAGCCTTCTAACTACCATCACATGCTCAAAACCATTCATTATTTCCTATTCCTTTAATTTTCTATTTTTTGTCATTTATTTTAGTTTTATTCCTATTTTGAATTTTTTATCTTTTGTTTGCAACAAAATTGACAAACTAGGTAGGGGAGAGAGAGAGAGAGAGAGAGAGAGAGAGAGAAGGAAGAGGCTCAGTGAACAGCGCGACTAATAAAAAAATAAGTGGGTGAGCTGTAAACGTCGTAAACTCGATTACTTTCTAATGCAAGCACTAATGGGACATTGCTCCTTTCGCTCCTATGCAAAGCGTTTCGGAAAAGACAAAACAGTGTGAGGAGGCACAGCTCATCCCACATTATTCCAGTGTAACAAGTTGAATTCTATAGTACCGCTGACCATAGCAGAGCCCGACAACTGGAGAGCCATCAACAACATGATACGATCCATCATGCAGAGAAAAGAGGCTGATAAAATGGAAAGGCAACGCACAATAGCAAGAGAACGAGCTAGATAAAGGGAGTGAGGCAGTAAGTCAATGGTAGCTGGTATAGGATAGGCATCTTGCCTACAAAAGTGAGAGTCCCAGACTTTCAAGCACAGATTCGTGCGTTTGGAAGGTGGAAAGAGCATTTTCCCTGGCAAAAAAAATCTGCAAGGCTTCAAGGGGTTTCAAGGTGTAATGGTAATAAACTAAACTAAACACAAAATAAAATGACTTCTTTAGAAGTAAAAGGTTGGTAGGGGTTATCAGAAGGTCACCAGTAATGCAACGTCTAAACCACACTAGAAGCAAAAAATCTTCTAACCACCATGACCCTGCGAAGTCCTTGTAGCCCCCATAAAATGAGGGCTATGTCCCATTTTATGGGGGCTCATTCAATATTCGGTTGATGATGAGGGCTGATGAGCCTTCGAAACACACGTCCAGAGTAATTACGAGGACGTATTTTTATCTATGTAGCCATGAAAAAAAGCACATAAGAGAACAAAAAAACTATTTTTCTTCATAACTCCCTTAAACACTAATACACTTATTCCATCTTTTTTTCAATTTCCCCATACCCTCAGAAAAAATTGCTTCTTTGAGTTGTTCATCAGCAGAAGGCAAGGCACCAGAAGAACTTAGGTCAACTCTGTGACTTCCGAAATATGATGGTTTGTAGTTAGAAAACAAACTGCTGTCAATCGATATGATTTGGAAAGTCGACTAAGAATGGATCAATCGAACTTTTAATTTAGTAGCTTTTAAGTTATGTAATTAACAACTTTGCTTTCTATCCAATGTCATTGACAGAACTGTACACAATTATACCTAACCTCAAATTGTTATCTCTTTTAACCAAAAGAATGCCTGTAATAGGAGCTCATGATATATTATTTGAATTCACTCTGCGAATTTCGAGTCCAATGAAAATAAATCAAGCATAAGAAGTGGACCACGTGGTTTCGACCTTCTAGATCTCGTCAGCGCAACTACGAATGCAAGATCTAATTTCATCACCCTTCACATCATAACTCTAACTGTATCCCACCTCCTCAGAAAAGAATTGCTTCTTTGAGTTGTTCATCAGCAGCAAAACGCTTTCCCATCAGACGCTTTTTTAAATTTTTGAAGAGGAAGAAGTCTGACGGAGCTAGGTCGGGGCTATAAGGTGGATGCTTTAACTTTAGAAACCCAGTCATTGATTATCTGCTGAACTTTGTTTGCCTTATGAACCCACTAATTGTCGTGCAGCACCAAGTTCTTTTGTGGAGCGTTTTTCCTCTAGAGCAGTTTTTAAACTTTTAATTGTGTCTCCGTAGGCCTCTAGGAATATATTAAATAAGCAAGACACCTTCAACATCCCAGAAAACAGTTGCTATCGGTTTCTTTTCCAGAAAATTGTGTCTTGGTCTATTTTGGTGGTGGAGAGCCCTTATAAACCCACTGCATAGATTGTTGTTTAGTAGGAGGGTCCCAATGATGTACCCAAGTCTCATCCTCGGTGATAATTCGAGATAAAAATGTTTTGTCCCTCTCCACCTCGACCAAATTTTCTAGAGAAACTTCTTTTCTGTACAGTTTTTGTTCAGGTGTAGGCAATCTGGGTATCCACCGTGCGGACACCTTCTTCATACTCAAATGGTCATGCAAAATTTTGAGGACACTTGCTTCGGATATACAGACTTCATTGGCAATAACAGAGATCTTCACACGCCGATCTTTCAGTACCAAATTTTCGACTTTTCGCACAATGTCTTCAGTCGAAGTCTTCGAGGTTCAACAGGTCGTCCAGACTTTGGGTCATCATTGATTGACTCTCGGCCCCATCGAAAGAGTTTAGACTATTATTTTACTTGAGAATAAGATTCTTTCATGAATTGCTTTTGGATCATTACCTCCTATTGTCAGGAACTTGCGATTTTCAACCTTAGTTTCGCTCATTTTATCGAGAAGTAGACCGTCTCAAATCTCTGTAAACAGCAGAAACTAAACACAATTTATTTAGCACACACTTCTAATAGTGACATTTTTCAATAATTTGTTTCACTCACTTTTTTTCATAAATATTAAAAAGAAACCTGGTGCGCTAGCGTCTTAAGTTATTGCAGCAAAAAATATGTTGAAAGTAAAAAAATTTTTAGTAAAATTTAACATTTTTAGCTCACCACAATTGTAGCATAGGATGAAGACACTATAAGCTATTGCCTTTTTATATTTATATAAAGGGAATTTCAAAACATCATCTTTATACCGAAACTGTTGCTCTTCATAAAAGTTCAAATCGAATCTATCTAGCGGATTTTGTCAAGCTTTCTGTTTCCTTTGAATCGTCGAGGCACAATGCAAACATCAAAATGTTTCCATTATAATAACCAACCCACGTTTTCCTTTTGTGCCTGGAATAATTTTCAAAACGTACAAGAAAGTGGGTTTATAAATAATGTACAGTTTATTCTGCCAATTTGTCTCTATTCTCATAAAAATTTACCTCCAGGTGAGAGCGCACTTTCGCTGCTTCGTTTGAAAATCGTTGTTCGACAACACCCCCGTTTATTTTGCATTTTATGTAAACGAGGAGGATTATTTTATTCGGAAGAAACGTTTCAAGCGAAAAGCCCCTGCGACGAAGCTTTCGACAATGAACAAAGAAGTTATCGGAATTAAGCCGAAAAGCTCCAGCTTTTCTTCGTTAAATATTTTTTGCGGTTGTACTTAAAAAAAAAACGTATTATTTTATTACCCCGAGATTATTCATGCTTTTATTTTCCCGAATTTATATTTTTAAAATGTAGAGAATTTCCGTTTCCGCAATACTACATCATTCAAGAGCAACAGCCCTTAATCAATTCCTTTTACATTTATCCGAGTCAATCCTTTCACTGTAGGAAAATGTTACATCAGGGTTTTCGGTTTACACATCGGCTGGAGGAAGTGGAGAACCCTCGTTTTAGGCCGATCAACCTCCGTAGCGAGAGAGGCACTTTCAACGTCATCAGTTTTAAACGGGGGAACTACCATTCTCAGATTCATTTTAGATTGTGAGTTGTTTGGCCGTCTCAGACGTTGCGTTTTTGCGATTAATCAAAACGTGGAGAAATGCGGCAGGCGCCAACCTAATAAATCTCCTCTAGATAGAAGAGAAACTTCTCCGACATGGTTTTAAGAGTATTAATCATGCATTATAATAAATTAGACGTTTAATCGATGGTAGTTTATGCTGTTCCAGATTCTGTTTTGTGTAGTTCTTCGTTTTTCTTTTTTATCCCCATCCGTTTTGATGTTCTAGCTGTTATATATTGTATAATATTTATCCTATCTGTACAAGTTAAGTGTTACAAACATCTAGAATAAATATCGATTCAGTTGAACTCTAGATATATGCAAATCATAGTTTCATTAGAGAATGTACGTTTCATTAAGAAATAAGGCCCACAGTAACCATATGAGCAACCAATGATATGTAACTTATGACTATACTAATTTAATCAATAAAAGGCACCAGAAGAACTTAGGTGAACTCTGTGACTTCCGAAATATGATGGTTTGTAGTTAGAAAACATATAAACTACTGTCAATCGGTATGACTTTGGAAAGTCGACTAAGAATTGATCAATCAAACTTTTAATTTAGTAACTTTTAAGTTATGTAATTGACAACTTTGCTTTCTATCCAATGTCATTGATAGAACTGTACACAATTATACTTAACCTCAAATTGTTATCTCTTTTAACCAAAAGAATGCCTGTAATAGGAGCTCATGATATATTGTTTGAATTCACTCTGCGAATTTGAATCCAATGAAAATAAATCAAGCATTAGAAGTGGACCACGTGGTTTCGACCTTCTAGATCTCGTCAGCGCAACTACGAATGCAAGATCTAATTTCATCACCCTCCACATCATAACTCTAACTGTATACCACCTCCAACAATGAATTAATCCCAACCCAATGCCCTCTAGTGGGGAGGATGGGAAGTAGCACACTGCAATTACTCTTCTGGCCATCACTATATTTGAACACTTTAAAATAACTGACACAGTAACCAATTAAAATGGCTGTTACCAATAACCGGGTCACTGTGCTTGGACTTCACGTTCCCGGAAGAAGATTCCACCACCAAGGCACCTACTATACCCTACCATTAATAAGACTTGTCACCATTCCCAATAGCAAGTGCCTTTGGTATCAATGGACCACCCTGGAGAGTTCCGGTCTGAGGTGACCTTGCATCGTGTGCTACTTTTCCAGATTACTCCAAGGCCATCAAAGGCCAAAATATTATACCACAAATTAATTAATTTTGCTAACCGCTAAGTGACCTCCGAGCTATATTTTGTTGCAAAAAAAATACGTCTCTAGATGCTAGACCAAACAAATACCGACGTTGTATACTCTTGTGCCGTGATACCCAGTCAAGTCTACCTATTTTGCTATGATATATTTTGTTAAGGGGGAGGGAGAGGATCCAACTCTGGGAGGGGGGTAATCGAACTCTATGACCTCTTTTTTGTGACAATATTCTGGCATTTCTCGACGTTTTCAAACATCTCTTTTGTTCCAACTGTTAGACAAATCTAAAAAGTGGTGGAAAGTAGTAGAAAACACTGTGGTTAAAAATTAAGAACTTCAAAGAAGCAAATGAAAACAATCATGAAGACAGTTAGTTTTCGAATGCCAAAATTAAAAAATTTCCAATAGATAATAGAATTGTTACTAATGATTTAAAACGCCTCAATTATGACATCACAGACCTCATATTGCCTGAAAACGAAGTCTTACATCTTTCCTATCACATTTTTAATAAACAAAATATTGAACGAATTCAATGAAATTTGATTGAGAGAAAGAAGACGTTTCCAAATTATGGAAATGTTGACCAATTCTCCTGACCCCAAAAAGTGACTGTCCTTAAAATTGAGACCTTTGCTAAAAAATATTCAGTCAAATTTTACCAAACCCCATTCGCCTTTGGCTACAAAGTATGGAGTCTGAAGACGAAGGAAGAATACCTGGTAAACTTTGGGCAAACGATTTAGTGGCAACCAAACATATGAGCATTATTTTGGAAAAGCTGCTGTTCCTCTTGCAGGAATGATAGAGGAGTTACCAAATAAACAAAATTAATACATAATTAAAATTTTTGCATCAAAATGATTACTCAGCAACGAGTAGGACAATCGAATTCCCTTGAAATCCAAGGTGCAACTAAAGAAAGCAGCAAAACCAACACTCACAATCTGAAAGAGAGATAATCCAAGTCCCAAGACCGTATCTTCTATGACAATACAACTTTATAGAGGGAGGGGGTGGATCTAATAGATCAAAATATAAACAGATATTGCATCTCAATCCCCGGAAAGAAATGATGGTGGTGTATTTTTATATGGTTGATTTCGATTTAGATTTAAGTAATGGTGACCCATTGATCTATTGTGCCCCTTTGCATGAGTTGTAAGCTGCTGGGGTTTGCCCACTCTGAAAGCTCCCCATCCAGTCTAAGAGCTTTAATAAGCTGCATTAGCTGTGATGGTTTCAGAAAAGGTATTTCTTCTTCGTCTATGACGTCATAGCCGAGATAGTTGAATCGGGTTTCCATGATGGCGATGCAGTAAGATCAGATTTCATCCTGCAGTCGCTATCCTTGTCATGTGTTCACCAAGATGAGAATGCCCTATGAGGATGGGTAATCTATTTCTGCTTAGTTCTAGCAAAGTTTTTGCTCTGTGCTTGTTGTAGCTTCCAAGGAAAACCTTGGAGTGTCTCAGACTAGGGAGATTCTCCCAGAGAGATACTCTGAGACTCTCTTATTGGCGGTTGTGGCGGTCTTCCTTGCTAATTTGGAGCTGGTTCAGGTCCAGGTTCAGTTGAGCACATCTTCCAAGGGCATTGATCTCCGCTTTATATGGTTGATAGATTCAGTTATAAATAACGTCTGGAAATTGAGGGAGATTCAACCTAAACCTGGCAAAAGATTCAACCTTAAAGGATAGTGTGTCCTGTAAAGGATGTTGACGATGTACACCTTTTGAATCAAAGAAATTAGAATTATAATCTTCGAGATTGAAGAGTTAAGTTCTAATATTGAAAGGAGTATTGTAAAAAATAAACCAGCATAGTATAAGAAATCAATACTTAAGATTACCGTGAAACAACGATACTGCTGAGAATGGCAGAAAGAAAACGTCAAAGAACCGTAATGCATCGCAATCTCTAGCTTGATTTTATGTCATTAGGATCGATGTGAATTGAAAGGGAGTCAGTCCATCATCTGCAAGCAGGAGTACATTACGTCGAAAAGTTTAAAATCGACGTAATAGCGTTTCAGGATTCTTCCCTTTAGGGAATGCCTTCGAATATACAAGAAAGGATCTCTATACGTACAATTGGAATCGATTCCATGAACAGCCCAGCATTAGGAAAAAAGTAGCATCGTATACTGTTGAAAATGGCAACTATAGACGTGAAAGGGAGAATGGCAAAGAGGAAAGCGATGTATTCACAATGAAACCGATATGTATAGGTGATAGAAAGTAATGTGACGTATCATTATTCGATAGAAAATCGAATCAAATCTGACGCTGTTTTCAAGATGGATTCACGTACAGAATCAAAAAAAAAATATTTAGAAGTAATCACAATTTAAATAACCGCAATCGCAATTTCATCAAGGAAACAAGATTATACCTTAAATACGTTCAGCCTTCATCCATCAAGAAAGCTAATTCCATCCTACCAAATTCAAATAAACGCTCTGATAACTTCCTTCGGTCCAGGATTGCCCCCAGTTTAATAACCGGAAGGCCACCTCTCATCCCTTCCGCTCCTAAAATACCCCACTTCCTACTTTCCTCCTTCAGTTTTTAGTTATTCGATTTTCCGCTAAATTTATCTTCGGCGATCTCTTACCCCGGACACGTACAAAAATTTTTTGGGATAATAACGTCCTCTTGCCCAAAACTTCAGCGTTGTTCACGATCCAATATAACTTTTTACTTTTAAGAGCGAGAGAGGTCGTCTTGAAATTATTACCACCACCCTCCTCTTCCACCGCCTCCTCACCCCACCAAGTTTTCGATCAAATCTCCTCTTCTACCCTCCGCTCTTTCGTTGTTAATTTTTTCCACCGATAGTGGGTGTTTGTGGATATTTCTAGAAATCCAACGCAAAAATTAAGTTAAAAAAAACTTATTACAAAGGAGAGATAATAAATATAAGTCAGGATACGAATTCTTTTACGACTAACAATACGCTCGACTGTAGGCTCCAAAGGCGATCATCATATTTGTCCACGGGATTTACGAAAGCTCCCCTCAGAAGATGATTTCATAGGAGGTATATTTGTAGGGGACAACGCTGCTATTAGGATGGTGTTAGATGCTATATTTCAGAGGGAGGCAATCCCGAACTGTGAAGCTCCGACACGACTTGCCGTACATTCGGAGGAGGTGAAAAGTTGTTTGCACGAAGTCCCAAGTTTTTATTGCTGCGGAGGATTACACACGGCTCCTTTTTCTTTTTTCGACCTTTTCGTATCTTATATTTCGGTGACGCCCGAAGAGTTTGCTTGTTTGTTTCGTAACCGTTTCAGTTTGGTTCCCTTGCTGGTTTATTCGTATATAATTTCCTAGGACGAAACTGACTTCTATAATTTATGAATTGTTGTGTGTGCAAAATTTATGTTCTTAACTAGAATTACAAGACATTAAAATCTATTAAGTAAAAAATTGGTCTATTATGTAGCTGCTTTTGGGCCAATGAGGGCAATTCTTCCATTTTTCTGCTATTAAGATTCTATTATTTAGGGTAGGTAGTTGTTTCCCTTTATACAAAGGTTCGCAAAACAATAATTTTCAATCCTCAAACCAGCTCTGCCAGTTTCCATTAGCGAGTTAAGCACAATCGTTGTCCCAAGCCCTCAGAAGTTCCTCATCACTGGAAAGTCGCTTCCATTTCAGCTTCATTTTCACTTTTGAGAACAGCACAAATCGCAAGAAATAAGGTCTGATCCATAAGGAGGGTGCTGAAAAAGTTTCAATCCTGTAATGGTCAAATGTTCAAATTTTCCAACATCAGCCACCACCACGATTAGAAAACGATTGTCTTTTGTGTGTCAAAGATGAGATCTTCTGACAGGTATGGGAGGGTCCTCTTCGTCAAAAACCCAAACTTTGTTTTTTGAGTTTTGTTTGAGACGATTGTTGTTCATAGATCGAGATTGTTCCTTAGAAAACATATTTAACATCTCCTGGCACCAAGTCACATATCGTGTCATCTACTCTTCAATTAGTCTATGCGGCATCAAAAAAGACAACCAAGTTTCTTAAATGATAAACGATTATGCAGAATTGAACGAATTGCCGGTGCATTTAGGCCTACAGTGTCCTCTATCTGCTGGTAGGTCTTTGTTGAGCATTGTCGACCCATCAGTAACATTTCCCTTCGTAACTGACGTTCGTGGTCTTCCCACTCTTTCAACGTCCTCCCATCTTTCGTGAACATGATGCCACAGCAGTCACTTCATGCTAACACTGCCAAGTATGAACTTGTCTCAGTACACAGCAACAAACAGCCTTCTACGTCTTATTGTAACATCAGATTGCAAAACTTTCCTAGTACCCTTTATGGTTCAAGGAATTTTATTAGTGAGTGATTACAGCTTGCAGAACTGTTGATGGCGATGAAACAGTCAATCAAGTCAGGTCTCTTATTTCATTAGACATTACCTTTTAGAAATAGCCAACCTACCAGTGGGTCTTTGAAGCTTATCCAGTCCTGATTTTATGTTTTTAGTTTCTTGCTATTACTGCTTTAGTTCTGCTGCAGATTGCTTGCAATTTTTGATTGGTTCTACTCAAGTTCATTTTCTGCAGTCTTGTCAACTAATTTTCAGTTTTTGAATTGCGAAATTGTCATCCCTTCATGATTTGGATTTGGCACATTTTTTTTACTATCTCAGTTGTTGCTAAATGATAATCGTATACGACTTCGATAACACGATAATTTTTGTTCGAGCTTGTATTCTTGGTTGGAGCTTGATTTACTCTTATTGCTCTTGCTAGTAGAGTGCTTCCTATAGTTATCCTATGAGCACCTATTGTAGACATTTTTGTTTATATTTTGGCAATTCTCAACGTTTTCAATTCGCCAAATCCAAAGTCATCATGTGGTAATTATTATTCTGGTGTTAGATATGCTGCTGTGATTGCGTCAAACTTAAAAATTTCGCATCAAATAGCCATAGTTGGCTTTTATTTGAGGACCACACTTTGATGGTAAATCACCTGCTGACATAGACATGTCTTGTGGTTAGGTTAGGTTAGGTTAGGAATGGGGTGGCATGCGAACCTGTTTCACCGTGACCTTCTCAGGTCTATTGTGATCCCCTTTTTCCTTAGAGAACGCTCTCTAGTTTGGCCTTCTTAATTAGACCTATAATTTTTGAGAGCTGCTCTTTTATGTAGCCGTTAGCTGTGGGGTTCTCTACACCTTTTGCTAGAAACCTTGGCATAAACCATGAACTGCCATTTCTTCTTCCTCTTGACAGAATCTGCAGAGAGCATCATCTGCCAGGCCGATGTAAAACATATGCCTATTCAGCGTGAAATGACCGATCAATAGACCTACTATCACTTTAACAATCTTCCTGTCTTTACTCAGTAGGTCTTCAGTAAACTCAGGCCTGTGTTCCCTTAGGAACTTCCTTGTCTGTCTTGGTCCTGATCTTTTCCACCATTCCTTGGACCTGTTATATGTCCATTCGTAGATGGACTTTTTACTTGGTGATTAGTATCAAATTCACTTCCACAAAATTCAGCCTTTGAGGTGGTGGTTCTTTGACTCTTAGTGATTTTTACACATTGCTGGTCTTCTTTTTCAGTGTGTGCAATAATAGACTCCACATCTTCCTCACATAATGCTTCTAACTCTTTCTGGACCCTATGAACTGAATCTCATTTCAGGTTTTGCTGCCGTTCTTTCTGCTACTTTAGCTTCCTTCTAGTTTTTATCGTCCTTGTAATTGTGTCGATTTATTTGTCGAATATAATTTTGTTTATAACCAATAGGTTTGTTAATTTATCTCTTGAACAGAAATAGTTAGGAGACAAATTTTAAACGCAAAAGTTGTACTATTAATTCCAAAACTAGATGGAATCTATCCAGAGGTTGGTACCTGTCAGGATGAACTATCATAACGACATGAATTGCAACCATAATCTACCAGACGCAATTTTATCACAACACACCATTTCAACGACCAAATAATGTCCTAACCTGATTTGGTCTCGTCCCATTACACCAGAAGAACTGGCAGAGATTGGTTAGCCACAAACGGTATCAATTTTGTTCGAAATGTTGTTCAGGAGAGGCTCATTGAGGAATTTTGATCTTATTTGAGCAGAAAGGCATCTGGGGGTACAATGGGGGTTGGCAAATTTAAAATGAGAAGCAGTTAAGACGCAGAATCTTTAAGAAAATTCGACAAGTCGACCTTGCTAACGTTCCAAGATTGATAGTCCATGTAAGAGCCAAATTACGTTATGTAAATGTTATTTATTTAGTTGATTGAAGACTATACAAGAATAATATTCTTTTTAAAATGTAAAAAAAACCAAAGATAGACCCAAAAATATTACCCATTCTTTGTTAAACAAACGTGTGTGGGCATTTACATTTACAAAAGCATAGATTGATCAATTTCTCCCTGATGTGTTAACATACTGCACACAGTACAGACGCTACCACGAGCTTAATTATCTTTTGTAATGCGTAGGCTTTCAGTTCGTTGTTTAATAGACTGGGCGCTGTGAGTGCACAATGCGGCAATAACACGAGTCGATGGACCGACGCATAGTACTCTGAAATGTTCACGATGGATTAGCCACTCTTCTACTTTATACATAACATGCATTATAGTGGTAGACCCGGATAAATTCTACAGGAAATTTATTAAAATTACAATTCATTCGTCTTGTCATGTCACTAAACGAAAAGAAAATTTAGCATTTTCACTTTTCGACGGGTATTCCTTTTTTTTTTAAAGAAAAAAAAATAACCGTGAATAATAGCTTCTATTAAAAATTCAAAACGTTCCATTTCAATTCCCACTTAAATGTCCATCTCAAATTTTATACTTTCTTTTCACCCCCTTTCTTCCATTCTTTCCCTTCACCAATTTTCAACCACTTTAGAGGCAATACGGTAAAATAACAATTTCCTAATTTAAAAATTCCAATTTCGCTTTCACCCCGGCAATTTCATTAAAACCAGACGGTGGCGTCCCACCCCGCCGAGTGGAAACGACATCAAAAGGATTTAAAATTTTGTTTTTTTGCCGTAATTTAAGTTCACTCTTCTTGGCTCGTTCCATTTTTTTTTTGTCTTCTGTCTCCGTCGTAGCTTAATTATGAAACTCCACTTCTGCGGTTTGTGTGTTAGTGTGTGTATTCAGAAGTATCTGACCCATTTACCGGGCAAGAAAGAGTATCGATCCGCCCCCTTGACGTCTCTCCCTACTTTTAGTGTCGTCTAAAAATGTAATAAGACCGACCTAAATAAGGTAAAAAAAAACCTCGAGGCATTCTCTCGAAGACAAGAACTGAAGAACTCGCGTTTTAAGTATGGAGTTCTCGAGAATGGTTGCCTAAATTGAAGAAGGCAGTATTGTTTACCTCTATTACATTCTATAGAATTAAATTAATAATTTTACTTAATCATTTAATAGAACAATTATATTTCGTCTAGAGGAAACGTGCAGATTGCAATCTGGTACCGCAAGGGGGTAATTCTAGGTAATACGATTTTCCCAAAACGTTCCCAGTTCGCCAGTTAACGTTTATTCCATATACAATTAAGTCCTGTTTAATTACAGTTGCGAGGAGCTAAATACGAAATTCATGATACGAGTTTTACAAAACGATGAACTGGAAACGTTAGTCGAAACTATTAAACTCGATTTTGTAGCGTTTTGATATTAATAAAATAATTATCTTAACGGAATATCTGACCTGTAACGAGATTCCAAGATTTTCAAACGTACCTGCAACAAAATATAACAAAATTAATATTCAGTAAGGTAAGTCAAATTCTTATTCAGAAAAAATCGATGAATGGATTTTGTAAAATAATTCTAAAGCTATGACATTAGGTAGAGGGAATTATTCTGGATAAAATGTTTGGAATTTTTTTTTGAACACCTGGTATAGTATTTTAAAGTTTATAATAGTACATTTGATACAGCATAGTTTCCCAAATAGTTCATTGAAATTTTAAATTTGTCTCATCAACACAAATAAACAAAAATGGTCCTCACGACCCTCACGAAATCGTCCAAATCGGAAAACCTGTACACGTATTCCCATGGTTTCGGTTGGATCGGGGAATGTTGATTTTGTAAATAAAGGCTTTGCTTTAAAGTGAATTTAATCACTCTAAAGAAGTTCATCAAAGCAGTACTCTCTTTTAGTAAATGGAAATTCCTCGAATGAAAAATTCGCATTTAATTTGTCAAAGATGGTACATAGGGGTATTTCGTTAATTTAGGCTGCCAAAAATATGATATCGTTCTCGAATATATTTTTTTCTTTGGTTTTCCATTAATACTCTTCAACAATTTTTCCACTCTGTAGGTTATATCTCAGAAACATGGTTTTCGACTACTTCTTAAGACGTTGAAAATCGCTGTCCACACATTCTTTGTTTTACAGTTGGTAAATCAGGTGAATATGGACAATGGGACATTATTTGAACAATTTTCTCCTTCAAATAGTCAACTATTAAACGTGCTCTATGAGAACTTGCATTGTTGTTCTTCCTGATTTCGTCTATAACTTTTGACAAACAAATTACTGAATACCATTCAGCTTTAACAGTTCTTCGTTCCTCCAAAGGTATTGTTGCGATGTGTCCTGTACAGTCAAAGAAACTGGTAATCTTGGATTAATAACTCAAATTGCATGACACCTGGATTATAGTTATGTTTTTTATGGTTCGAGAAATACAGACAATCCAATAACAGTATCTTCTTAAGTTTTTTGTAATAGACTACAGCATGAAAAAACTTTTTATCTGTGTTTTGAATTATTTCATATTGACGTCTTGTTATGTTTGCGTCAACGAACATTTTAAGAGCTTCAACTGGTAGAGTAAGTTTTTCTATATTTTCTTCCAGCACATGTCGGAATAATATCTTTAAAACCTCTCGAAGCATTTCTTTTTCTACCTAAATCTAAAGCCACTTGAGCAGTATGAACAATGACATCTTCGTTCATCGTGGAATCTTTCTTCTTTTACTAGATCCATCGATAAAGTCTGCATAGTCCTCGCAAGGTCGACCAGACCAATTTACGATTGGTATTTCTAAAGATCCATTCATCCTAGATTTTCTTTGAGTTTTCGAGAAAGACTTGTTGAATGTTATTGCGCTTTGCTCCACATTGTATTAAAATATAAAATATTACGTTTTTTAAATGGAAATGTGGATTTCTCTCTTGCTCTCTAAGAATCTAAAACAAACGTTTCTCATTTTATTGAGCAATAAATGTGTGTTGAATATACTGAGATCTATACGTCGTCGAGGTGCTGCACTCGTGTGTACAGAAGGTTGTAGGTTGCTGTCGACGAGCTTTGCGATTGAGCTGATCATCAATCCAGAAAAATGCGTAGCGATCCATTTCTTTCGAAAACGCAATCCTCCTCCATCCAAGATTGTTGTTGGAGGATAGGAGCTGCCCTGATGTACCCAGGTACTGATGTACTCAGGTCCAGCATGGTGCTGGACATGGTGCTCAACATTTTTTCCATGGTGGAGTCTCGTTTTATCCGGATACATTCTGGCTCCCCCTGATTTGCTGGAAGAGCTCCCTCAGTTTGAGGTTGAAACCGATGATCCTCCGACCAGTACCTACTTACTTACGGAGCCCATATCTGGATCAGCGCTTGTAAGTCGAAGATCAAGAGGCTCAATGTTCTTTAAAACAGGGTGATGGGCATCATGGTCGCAGCACCCTGGTTCGTGATTAAAGCGGCCTATAGACGAAAACGTCAGTAGTAGGAACCAACTATGATATTACAACAGATTGTACAACTGTGGTTAGTTTTAACAAATTTTATGCGTAAAAAACCCGTATTTGTAAAACCTACCCTAAAATACATCCCTTAAATGCGAAAAATAAATATCACTTAATACAAGTACGAAGAATATTTTTTAAACAAATTATACAGTTTAGCTTGCAAATTCGAAGTATTTGTTTATCAAAAGCACCCCTTAATGGATTGAGTCCTCAAATGATGTAGACATTTTTGTCCAAAATACAAAATTAAGACCTTTTGCTTTAGTAAAATGTATTTATACATGAACAGCAACACCCTTAGTCAAAATAAAAATTGAAAAGAAACAATTACATTTTATAAAATGTAAATAATTAATCAGAATCGGAAAAATATTCGAGGATTTTGCCATAATACATGATTTTCATTGTCAATCTCAATAGCTCTAAAGAAAGTCATAAATATGCTGTCATCTTTTAAACCTTCACTTTCAAATTTTTGTTTAGATGTGGAAAACCCAGAACTTCCATTAAAGCCCTTGCAAATCAAAGTTAAGTTTGCATTTTCAGGTTCCACCACTTTTAAAAGACTTTCACAAGTTTTATTTAGTCAATTTTGCAAACGTACTTCACATGTTTGCTCAGATATAATAATAATATTTTCAGGATTTAAAAGGTCTTTTTTGCTTTTAGAATATCATGGTAACTTGGATATAATTTGCAACCACGTTTTAAAGCTGTTGTTCTAATAAGCATATATTGCTGCTTCGTAAAATCGCCTGAGATAATAAATGATAAAGCCTCTTCAGGTGACATGGCATTTTGCTCTTGTTCGGGGCTTCTCCATTTTTTTCCATTATACGTTTGCCTCTAGTTGGTGTAGTTGAAGTTGTAGTTGACGAACACTTTAACCCACTAAACACCAAACAAGTTTTTAACTAAAACACCGACGCGTTTCAACAGCAATGCTGTCATTATCAAGGCGATAATAAAACTAAATTAAAATAAAATCTACAAAAACAGGTAACCTAAATGTTATGCACGGTCAATCCGATACGCATCATTAATTTCCGATTAACGAAAACAATGACGAATGCGGTATAGGTCCATTGTCACAGTTCATTACACATGACTTATTTTTATATATTTCTAAACTTTCGAAAACATTTAGAAACTTACAATTGTTTATTTGTCTAATTAATTTAACATTCGTATGATCGATGTTGTGATCTGTTTCAAAAATGTGTTGGGCAACGCTCGATTCTCAATTCTATTAAATCTAAGATTAGCCATATGCTCTTTGAATCTAGTTGAGACTGCTCTCCTGGTTTGCCCAATATATTTTTGATTACAATCTTTACAATTGATTTCGTAAATACCTGACTTTTCTAGAGGTTATATTTTATCTTTAGGGTTACCGATGAGACTTCGTAAACTAGTCCCAGAACTGTAAACTATTCTGAGATCTAGCTCTTTGAAGATTTTACTCAAACCTTTAGTGATAAAGGGAGCGTAGGGGAGGGTCACAACGGGTGAAGCTTTAACATCCTCTCGAAAAGTTGTAGATTCTTTCACAGTTTTCTTATAATTAAACTTCCTAATTAACTTATAGATATGCTGAGGCTGGAAACCATTACGCTTAGCCGCATCTTTTATAATTTTAAGCTCTTTCTCATACCTCGCCTTGTTCAAGGGAAAAGTGAGAAGTCTGTGGACCAAAAAATTCAGGTTTGCCATTTTGTGTTGAACACAATGATGGGAGTCTGAAGGAATGTAGCGAAGTGTACTGGTTTCCTTTCTATACACGTCAAACTCTAATCTATTGTTATTTCTAATTACTAAAGTATCTAGAACGGGTAGCTGACCGTTTTCTTCTCTTTCACAAGTGAACTTTATGGTTTCGAACCGATTATTTAATCTATTGAGAAAATCGTCAATATTACATTTTTTAGTGTCAAATATCGCGAAAATATCATCCACATACCTCAACCAAACCCTAGGAAAGTATTCGCTCTCAGATTCTAAGTCCTTTTCAAAACGGCTCATGAAAAGGTTAGCCAAAAAGGGCGACAAGGAGTTACCCATTGCCGTTCCTTCCAGCTGTTCATAAAAACTCCCGTTGAATTGAAAAATGTTCTGTTTCATACAGATGACAGTTAAGCGAATATATTCCTGGACACATTGTTGACTCAAACTATTTTGAAGCAACAAGTTCTCGAGATATGTCAAGGTGTCTGGAGTCGGTACACTAGGAAAGAGAGAACTAACATGAAATGAAATCAATATTTCACCCTCCAGCAACTGAATATTTTGAATTTCTTTAATAAATTCTAACGAATTTTTTACTGCAAAACTAGGTTGCTGTATTGGCAAATTATTAAATAGTTTACAGTTCTGGGACTAGTTTACGAAGTCTCATCGGTAACCCTAAAGATAAAATACAACCTCTAGAAAAGTCAGGTATTTACGAAATCAATTGTAAAGATTGTAATCAAAAATATATTGGGCAAACCAGGAGAGCAGTCTCAACTAGATTCAAAGAGCATATGGCTAATCTTAGATTTAATAGAATTGTAAGTTTCTAAATGTTTTCGAAAGTTTAGAAATATATAAAAATAAGTCATGTGTAATGAACTGTGACAATGGACCTATACCGCATTCGTCATTGTTTTCGTTAATCGGAAATTAATGATGCGTATCGGATTGACCGTGCATAACATTTAGGTTACCTGTTTTTGTAGATTTTATTTTAATTTAGTTTTATTATCGCCTTGATAATGACAGCATTGCTGTTGAAACGCGTCGGTGTTTTAGTTAAAACTTGTTTGGTGTTTAGTGGGTTAAAGTGTTTAGTGTTCTACTTCTGCACCAAGAGATCCAGTGAAGAACTTTGTAGTTGACATCAATAAATAAGGGCATTTTCGTCTTTTTAATTACACCCTAATTTCTATACGCAGAAACGTCCCAATTTTACTGAAGTTTGAAAGCAAATATAGAAAAACTTATGTAAATAAGATGCATATTATTGATGAGCAGACAGAATGGTTAACCAACACGTAGTCCAAACCAAATTGGGACCATCGTCGTACAATAAACGTAATAATCATATTTTTCAAATCCTCGAAGTGAATTTATGAATACACAGCATCCCTCTTCCACATCTTGTAAAGATAAAGATACAATATAAGTCCCAAAAAAAAATTAAACAGACTTGGAAATGAGGAACAGCTATTTTTATCCATAGACAAATGTGGTATTTTATGGCAAAATGTTATTAAGGCAATTAAGAGACGTATGAGTATTTTTTGGAGACAAATTATTATTAAATTATTAATAATTTCGCCTGCACTACATCCGCACTAATGGACCACGTACACTTTATATATAAAAAAGAGGATCCCGAAAAGCAGCGAACTTGTGTTTCTCCAATTAGCTTCGCACATTCCAGGCATTATAATTAATTACTGGGGCGGCACCAGACGGCTAGAAATGTTATCTGGCATTCGTATTATACATAAAGGGAAAAATATAATGAACCAGCGTGTGGTACAAGCATGATGTAATATTTAAAGTTGACAAATATGTTTTGCTCGGCTTTCTTTGAATTGTAAAACGAAAACAAAAAAAAAATTAAACAGACTTGACAATGAGTAACAGCTATTTTTATCCATACACAAATGTGGACGGACATATATGGAAACAAGCAGTTATTTTTGAGTCAATTTTTAAGCTAAAATCTAATATGTAGAGTCGCACTGTACGAAATGTATTAGCGTGTTCATACTGGATGATAAAACGTTGCCAAATTATCCCCGATCCAGTTCACTCTTTTTTTTTTTGGCGCGGGTTATCTGAATGGCGATTCATATTCGGAATTTATAGCACGTACGCTGGGGTTCCCCCGTGAGGTAATTAGCTAAATTAGGGTCAATTTTTCGGATGCTATGGGATAATCAAAAAATAATTATTCGCCGGGTGTTTATTAACGGTTGTTAAAATGTAGGTGATAATTTGTTCGTTTTTTTTTTTTGGAGGGTTACTTTTTCAACTTGGAGCTTTTGTTCAAATTATGATTTATTTTTTTATTAAATTCAATATATGTAGATATCTATTTTAAAAATAATTTCATGTACAGCCCATATTTATCTGTCAAAATTAACTATGTATATTGACAGTGACAGTTTGAAAGCGATGCAAGATGATATTGGCAGGCATGTACTATTTTTATTCATCGCACTGATGAAGGGATTAATTTATGATGGATGTCAAATGACGTCATCAGAACGATTACCGATTAGTAAAAGAACGCACCCGATGAGATGCCGATGAGTTTGACAGTAGAGGAATATGGATTTATACAAATCATACAAGGTTATGATCATTTATGACAAGAAACGCGATCAGATGTTTACTCCCCTCCGCCCCTCCCCCCACAAATCCACCGGTTCCATCGACTCCTAAAGCCGATGAATCCGATGAGCATCCGATGCATGCATCGATTAAAAAAAGAACTGTCCAATCTATTCATCGCATTTCTAGCGTTTACTAAACAGACGGCCTGATAGATTTCTGATTCAAGCGCTGCGTCAATCGATGAATTAAAGTACGCGCCTTAATTTACATTAACTGACACGCCACTATCCATATGCGGTAATTTTTAGAACTAGCGTTGGAGGTAGTGTCAAAGTAATGAGACAACTATACACGCTAACAAATTGAACTACGAAAGCCTATCGATATACCAGTATTTTATATATGTATATATTGGCTACGTGCTGGACCATCCCAGTAATCACGGCCGTACTTTATACTGATTATTTAAACAAATACAATAATTACAAGAACACTAACTGACCCTAACTTGACAAATATATTTTACACTAAATGCGGAGCCGAGCCAAATTCCTACACCGGCCGGTACAGTTCTCATCATAAGTCACCTGTTTGCTCTTTGACGGTTAAAACTATTAGATACATACACCATTACATATAACTACTTTTTTCTTTTGAAATCCGGGTGTAGTTTAGAGAATTATTTCTTATCTTTTTTCGTGTGACAACAGCAAACACAGCGGTTTATATTAGATTTTCCCTTTGGCTTCTTACATATTTGAGTAAGCAGATGAAGTAAATCTTAAAAAAAAAGCCGTTTCTTTATGAAGAAACATAAAATTAAACTGGCGAACCTCCATTCGACGCCATTTTGGCATCGATTGTGGCGCCACCATCGGTAATGTTAATTGCCGATAGCTAAATTCAGACACACTCTTCATCTTTCTCTCTTTCTTACTGCTGTATTTTATACTTTTCTATCAAATCTTGAATACCAACGTTAACCAACGGTTTTGACCATTATCGAAGAATCCAGGCTCCAAGTTTCTGTTTCCCTTTTTCTGTACTTACTACTACTTCATTCTTCTCCCCGGCATATCACTAAAGATTTTGCAACAGCCAGATGTCCTGTGCTCTTGTTTTTAAGTTTCTTATAATCTCTTTCCGGCAACGGAACCAAAACAAAAATAGGTATCATCGATAGTTGGATTGTTCAGTATCAGAACCTTTAAACAATCTTGAAGAATCAGTGCAGAATGTTGCATCCAGAATCAAGAGATTCTCAGCTTTGGATTTCTCTTTTTTCCCGATTACACAAGCGGAAGGATCCCCCTCAACCAGGTTGCACACGGACAAAGAAGCCCGCAAGCTGGTCAAGATTTAATTGACGTATCCGCCTCTTCTTGTCCACTGTTGAGCAGTCAGCAAAGAGATGGTGGACTGGAGTTTCTTCCGCCCTCTCACAGCTTCAACAGATGCATGTGTTTATTCAGTGCTCGATTAAGATCCCTGTGAGTAGCCTCAGCCTGTCTCTCTTCATAAAGACAACCTTGCGAAGTCTTTTCTGCATTTCAATAGGTACAATGTCTAACAGCGAGTTCAGATCTGACAAAGACTTTCATGCTGCCATAAAAACTCCCATACGTTGGTTTTGGACTTATGAATGGTCGTTTGCTAGGACCTCTTGCTAACTTGTCAGCGATTTCATTGCCTCTGATTGCAGAGTGGTTTGGCACACACCTAAATATTAAAGTAAATAATCCCATTGAGCCTGCTCTTCTTCCTTAGAAAAGAACATTTATCTACCAGCACCACTTTCTGTGTGTGCAGTTAAAAGTCCCTTAATTGATGTGTTAGAAACTTTATATTGTTTTGCTACTGTTTTTAATAGAGAATTCATTCTCTTGAACGAGTTTAGCCATTTTTTTCAGCTGGTTACTTCTTTTTTTACTAATCATCATCTAAAAATAAAGAAGAGTGCCTAATTTGATTCTAATGTCATTATAAGCCTAATAGAACCTCCAAACACAATTTTATTCATGGTTAGCAAATAATGAGCATTAAGCTGGATCTGAACTGACGCATTTACCTTTGATTTCGATGGTTTTGAGAAGACTCTTAATTCCGCTCTTAATGTTTGAACATTTTGCTAATATCAAATGTTTAGTCAGAAGAATGGGTCAGCTTGATATGCTCTGGTTTCTTCGATTGCTTCAAATTTTTAAAAGAAGTTTTCTTAATTTTTTCCACTTCAACCAAATCAGCTTCAGGGTGGTAAATCTGGTGTACCTATCTTCACAACCTTTTAGGGTGAATTTCTTTAGTGGCTACATCATCTTGACTTTGAAGATGAGTTATTGATGTTTCATTTAGGACATCTTGCCTTGATTTAGAAAACTTGGACAAGGAAACATAGACTTAGTCAAACACAGAAACCGCCCAAGCAAAACCCCCTCCTATTTTAATGAAAAAAATAAATAAATAAAACTGTGTTAAACGAGATTTTACAGTATACACATATTCTTACAACGTGTTTATAGATCGGAATGATAAAGTTTTTTTTTAAACCCGGTAGTACTCGGAATGAACGACGACCACTAAAATTCCGAATCCTTTGAACTTAATATAAAGTTTATCATCCATTCCTGGCTCACTGTAATTAACTAAGCAGCGAGTGATTTATGATTACGCTCCGAACGGAAAGTTTCATACAGTATCTTTCACTCCCACTTTAAAATATTTTTTTTTCCGCGTACTTCTTGCTTATAATTAATAAAACATTTTTAATCAGCTGTATGATAGAATGAAGGGGAATGCCTCCTTTTTTTCTTTTTACTCTTTTCGGTCGCATATCTCCCGCAAGTCGGAGCCGATACATTGAAAAAACCCCAGAGTTAATTTCGAAAGTTGAAGAAGTATTTAACTCGAGATGGGACGTAAAGTCGAATTGAGGGAGAAGTTTTTTTTTGACGGTGCGGGGGATCTTAATGAGTTTCTTAAAGCTTTTTTTTGGGGAAGGGGGAAATAATCGGTATGTGGGCGTTCATCTTAAAATAGGTTTTATTAATTTATTCCTCTCTGTTGTTTAACCTCCCCAAATTGACTCTTACAAACAAATTTTCGAAACAGCAATGATGAAGTTTCTGAACATTCCCCTAGTGTACTTCAGTCAACACTTGCCAAATTTTGGATCTTGGTAGATCTCTCTCTTTGAGGATTCCCCACAACTTACACTTACACCTCCTTTTTCCAGAAGAATACATCTGAGATGCAAAACGTATCCAAATTCGCAGGGCAAAACCGTCTTAGGTCCTCGTAAAAACGATTCACAATTGTTTCGCTGTACCACTGCTGGTTAACTATTGTTACACGCTTACCATGTTCATCCTCCAGAAAGTATGGACCAATTGTTTGGAATGCTCGGAAGCAGCACACCACACGATTACTTTTTGGAGATAATAAGACCTTCCAACAAATTCTTTGAAGTCTTTATTAACATAGAACTATTGAAGAATCATAAATCAAAAGTACCAAAATCAACTTTACAATGGTAAAGCGTCTCTTCTATCCTTAACTGGTTCGGGCAAAAGTTTTTTGATGTTTACTTCAACCACGGTGTCTAAGTCTTCTATTTGCGGCCAAATAAAAGTAGGGTCTTGATATTTCAATAAATTGCCTTATTATCCTTCCTCCTTCTGACATCTAATCTGACCCACAAAATGCTTAATGAACTTCTTGGAATTATATTCCTCTATGACTCTAGATCATCGTTATTGTGTTTATTTATCGTTTCCTCATTTTCTATAAACACCTCAGTGTCAATATCATCTTCAGAATCCAACAATGGTTCTTCCTTTTCTTCTTCAGAACTTGAGCTTCTTCCCCCCTTACCCCTGCACCACCCCCCAATACCTCTCCTAAAATTATTACTTGTGCACCAGCGACTACCTTTTTCCTCTTTCATAGCTGTGTGTCTTTGTGGATTTGCGTCATAGTATTTGATGTGATTCAGCGATGTCAGCGATGGGTAGTCTTCCTGTTCTCCATCGATCGTATTAATTGCATTGGCTCGACTTGTTAAAGGTTGTTGTTGACAAGCTGCACGACAAGACTAAAGCTTACGAATCGTACTTGTCATTTGGAATTATATGGCGATTGACTGGATGGATACCTACTTTTTTTTAATCCATACCTTATTATTTTTGGAGCCATGTTTTTGCAAGATTGCTCGAAATAGCTCAGAGAATACATTCCTTGGAATTTTGGAACCCATATTGTTACTTTGCCAAGACACAAGTTTTAAATTCCAATTGTCCTTTACAGAAGATTGCCAAAAATCTAGGGGTTGTAAGAGGAGACTTGTGTGGGAAGAGGGGTTGGTAAGGCAACTTTAATGTGGTAAATCATTGGCGCGTGTTAACTGTATGAGTTGAATACTTACATGGGTACTATTCCCATCGTAGATTACAAGAGCCGGCCTCGTCGATCCCAATGCTAGTAGTAAAGTTTTTTAGAGATACTTAAAAAATGTATTGCCTTCCATCCAGCCATTGGAGCTGGTAGTATAGGCCATTCCAGGAAATACATTTTTATCAGATATCCACGAGTTTTCTGATGTTTACTACCGTGGTCGGTGTCTTCTTAGAAGCACCGAAGGCGACTTCCTCATTTTCCACAAACATCCTCTCGACATTTTCTTCAATCGATACCTCGTCTGCAATTTCTTCAAACGTCGCCTCTACTGCATTTTCTTCAGGCACCATCTCCTCTTCAAACACCTCAGGGTGAATATCATTTTCAGAATCCACGAATATGATTCTTACAGGTTTATTTTTTTTGGATTCTTCTTCTTTCCCCTTTACCTTTTCATTTTCTTCTCGATTTTTCTTTTTCTGTCCCCCTCCCCCTTCCCTTCCCGCTCCCCAACCCCTCAATACCTCTCGCAAGATTATTCCTTCTGCACCAGCGGCTACCTTTTTCCTCTTTCGTAGCTGTGTGTCTTTGTAGATTTGCTTTATTGTAGTTGGAAACCCACCTTCGGTTCAACAGGTCTACTCGGTGATTCAGCGATGTCAATGATCCAGTCTAGCGTTAATTTCTTCCTGTTCTCCATTGATCGTATCAGTTGCATTTGCCCAAGTTGTTGAAGGTTGTTGTTGTCAAATGTTGTAACGTTGTCAAACTTGTCGTTTGGAATTATATGGTGATTGAATGGATGGATTCCTGCTTTTTTTAATCCATTTCCTGTTATTTTTGGAGCCGTGTTTTTGAAAGTTTGCTCGACAAGCTCAGAGAATACATTCCTTGGAATTTTGGAACCCAAATTTTCCCTTTGCTAAGCCACAAGTTTCAAATCTCAGTTGTCCTTTACATAATTAAAGATTGCCAAAAAATCTAAGGGCTCTAAGAGATGACTCGTGTGGTACGAGAGGAGGAGTGGAAGGGCAATTTCAATATGGTGACATCATCGGCGCATGTTAACCGTAGGCCGTTCCGAGAGAGGAATTTTCATGAGACATCCACCTTTCTCCCTTAAAAAGTATTAGAAGTGGTGTTGGGTTGTGTTCCCCCTGCATGGTCCAGAAGTTGTTCTTGAACTGTGGCTTTTCAAAAACTTTTATCTAAGGGGGTCATGTGACAGAGATGTTTCGTCAAGATTCCACTTGAAGACACAACCATCGATTTTTCGGACGAAACTTCTCTGGATATCGTTGCCTTCGAAAACATAATAATTTATGTTCTGGAATAAGTTGATTTTTAATCAATTAATACAACCAGTATAAAGGTAATTGCCTCCTTGAAATATTAATCTCGGAGAGCTAGCCTACCCCAGCAATAGCTCGAGCACATATAAGCTACAACAGTCAACTATATATTGTTATACCGTGACGCTGTATAAACAGGCTGCGACGTGTACTAGGATATCACGTTTCGCGAATTTATTTTCGCTAATGGCCTCCCTCCAGCTACTATACTCCCTCCATCGCTACTTTTCCACTTCACAAGAAGCTTGAGTGGTTGGCAGCTTTGTCGCCTTCAACTTCTATTTCACCTCATACCTCTGCTATACTAACATCGCGGTTTTTCTTTTTTTTTTTCTCTTTCAATATATGCCACGAGAAGCTGATGTTAAAAAAGAAAAACAAAAAGGAACGCCGAGCAGGAGAGCAAGAAAATTATACCTTCCCAGAAAAGAGGAGTACGAAAAAAAGGAAAAAAAAAACAAGTAGGGAGTAATAACGCTGAAACATCTTTCTTTGGGATGAGCGCGCTTCTATGGAAGCCGAGTTGAGTTCCCCGATTTGTCATTCTCAGGTGGAGAGACGGGAGCTTTATAGTTGACCCCGTCTGCCAGGCGTTTATTAACGAGAAATGACTTGGAAACTTGAAGTGTGATCTTTTTAATAGAGATTAAAATGCGTACGTTAGATGAGTAATGATGATAAGTTATATCTAACATCACGATGATTACGTTTATTACGTAAATATTTTCTGAACTAACCAACGCACACTACCCAACGTTGAAATATCGAAATCCCCAATCGCGGAGTTAATGTACCGGAAATTAAGCTGCATGTTTCGCTGTAAAGGGAAGAGCTTTAAATTTCGTTCTTTATTGTTTTACGCTCCGGGTAAAGGTAGCACCAGCTACTTACAATACGAACCGAAACACCACGAGTGAACAGGGCCAAAACAATAAATAATCACGATTCCCCTTTTGTACGTTACCATTTAATTCTCTCTCAATAATGAACGCGCGGGCATTCATTGAATTTCATTATTATTGAAAATAATTGAAATTAGCCGGTCGTAAATAGCAACCAAAACAAGCTCGTTATTAGAGTTTTCGGAGGGTGGTTGATTAAGTCAGATTCCGGATCGTTTAATTATAAAGAGTTTGAACCGTTAATGATGCAATAAAACTACTTATTATTGTTTTGTTTAAGACTATCTAATTAGAGTTTGAGGTTGTTACCAACAATACAGTTACTTATTACATATCAGTTTGACGTTTTCTTAACACATTTGACATAGCGAGACATTAATTTTTTGGATGATTGACCTGCTTATAGAACAAGGACGCTTTTTTAAATAGAACATGGTTTTGTGCACGGCAGCAATAGAGGCTATTCTTGGGCTTCCTCTGAGGTCCGCAAAGTTGGCACCACAAAGTGGTCAAAAATCGACAGAAATGCTAGAAAGGATTGACCATTTATTGTCCACTATTGACCATCAGCGATTTCGATTGACCACAGTTTGCTTAGGCTACAGCCGCTATATTCATACTTTGGGGTCTAATGGTGAAAATGTTTGACCACCCTTCAAATTTTCAAAAATTGTCAAAAAACAAATTTTGTTCCAGGATAGGATTGACCAACGTTTGACCATGATTGACCACCAAGTAATTTTTTGAAAACTTAACAAAACACAGAAAATGTCACAATCTCTTGCATCGCATTTTTCACAAATTTTGAAAGGTGGTCAAACGCTGAAAATAATAGCACTTATTGTCATGTGTCTCTAGACCACCAAAAAATCGGAAATCATCGTTTGACCATCCTCCGGCTAAATTTTATACGATCTCGAAGTTAGATAGAAGATTTTCCAAGTTTATTGCACTTTTCACAAACTTTGAGAGGTGGTCAAATGTTGAAAATGGTACGACTTACTGTCTTGTGTCTTTAGTTTATAAAAAATTGAAAATCACTGTCAGGCCACCCACAAATTAATTTTTATCCGATGTATGTAACTTCAAGGTCGGATAAAATTTAACTGGAGAGTGATCCAACGATCATTTCCGACTTTTTGTGGTCTAGAGACACCAGACCATCGGTTCTGTTATTTTCAGCGTTCGACTACCTCTCAAAATTTGTGAAAAATGCGATGCAAGAGGTTGTAACATTTTGGGGGTTTGATGTTTCATTTTTTCGACTATTGCTAAGTTTTCAAATAAAATACTTGATGGTCAATCATGGTCAAACGTTGGTCAATCCTATCCTGCAACAAAATGTTAGTGTTTGTAGTAAAAAGAAAAAAAAAATTTTTTTGAAAATTTTAAAAATGTGAAAGGTGGTCAAACATGGTCAAACAATGGTGAATCGTATCTGATGAACAAAATGTCTATATAGGCTAATTTTAGCATTTTCCCCATTAGACCCCAAAATATGGGTAAAGCGGCTATAAATGGTCAATCCTTTCTAAGATTTTTTGTCGATTTTTGACCAGTTTGTGGTGGCAACTTCGCGGACCTCTTCCTCTGCTGCAACTCGTGCTGAGGTCTGAAGCAACCCTAAAAGCCTATAGAACAAAATGTAGTGGATTTCTCCAGTAAAACGGGAGATAATACCACCATCGTCAACGATGGTTCTCCCCCGTTTTCAGTTTCAATGGGTGACAACAAAAGCCTTCGTTCACAAACCTGAAGTTTTTCCCGGTGGGTTTTGGATACTTTTAAAACGCCGAATTGGGAATTGGAATTTGGAGATACGGAGAAGCCATCAGGTTCGGGGGCTAACAACCTGACAACTAAACTGCCTTTAGAGCACTACAGGCTGTCAGGATTGATTTCAAGCTGTCATAGGAAGCTCGAAAAACTGGCAGAACATCACAGCATTATGTAATAGCTGGAAAGTTGGCATTTACAGATCCACAACCAACGTGTGGGAGTTCGTGTGGCAGCATCAAACCTTTTGTCAGATCTAAACTCTCGGCTAGACACCGTTTCTAGAGAGGTACAATAGGGCTTTTTAGCCGAGTTGCCTTTCAGGGTTGACCCACCCATGCATGCAACCATGTGCAATAGTTCCATGATGACTATACTTAAAATGGTTCTTTCTAAGCAATCTAATGTCTTAGAGTAGAGGAGCTCTTCAATTTCGGTGTCCTCAATTATACTAACGAAGTACTGGATATTCTTAATGGTGGACCAAGTCTTGTCTACTGTAACGATTACAATGGGTTGTGAATCTTTGGGGAGTCAATATCTCCGAATTTGATTGGACAAATCAGATTTGTATTCATATAAGGGGTTTGATATTTTTGTCTCTACTTATGTTGTGGAATCCAGAGGTAGATAGTTCTTTATACATAGTTCTTCTTCTGCTTGTTTTAACGTAATTGTGCCATCTTTGTTCTTCATATCAATATTCCTCACTCACTTTAGATGATTTAGGTGATTCTATCGGCTGTACTTCATTTATTACCTACTAACAATTGTTCCAATTTGATCATTGCTCATTAGAGGTGCTTCCAATTTTTTTTTGTGTTTATCTCTCGACGTGAGTAAGAAATACAGTAGTATTAGATATCTAAAGCAAAGATTTATAGAAGGGGCTCATGTTTACACCATATCTCACGTTCCAAATTAAAAAAAAAAAAAACAGACCGTAATAGCTTTCAAAATTATGGACACCTCAAAGGAAGATCTAGTTTAGAAATAGGTGAGATTTGAAGACTTACAATAAAGACAGCCATCGCTTTGTAAAACGACCTTAAACATGCCCCATCTCTCTCCTGTCAAATCTATCTAAAATCGCTGAATCCATCATACTCAGCCGCCCCAGGGCAAGCTTGTAGAACATGACTTAATTCTAGATAAACAATTTGGCTTCTGGAAGGACCTATGCATGTACGGATTACCAGCTTTTCCGACTGACTGCCAATGATGCAATTCGAAACACTCTCGAGACACAAGAGACGATGGGTGCGGTGTTTCTCGATTTTGCACGTGCGTTTGACATGGTGTGGCACAAAGAACTTTGCAAAACGGTGGTGGCAGGGCTTAATCCAAAAATGATCAAGATCTTATGATCATGCCTGCCCTTTTTCTGATGTACATTCATAATCTCCCTAGGAACCATGAGTACATCTGACAATCTACGCGGACGATACATCATGAGATGTTGCGCTGGTCCGTCACTGGCCAGCAATGCATTGTAGAATTGAAGTCGTCCAACCCCAGGCGGCAACAGCCGGTTTGGAGACGGACAGGCCACCTCCCCGCACCATCGTAAGGAGAGCTCAGCATCTGCTTCCACATCTGGACCTGGATTAAACATCATTTATTCCATGGAAGCTGATCTATCAAACCATAACTCAATCAACTCATAGCCAATCAAGGCTGCGTCAAGGAGCATGCTCAGCCATCGGAAGAGAACGAAGTACCATCGATAACCTTAAACATGACCTTAAAGGACTTGACAAACAAGGTATCATACTCAAACAGAGAACTAAACAAATAACCTGACTATCACCCCGAATATTGGCTAGAGTGAATGCAAAAAAATAGGTTTGGTGGAGATTTAATGGAGCAAGAGTTCGTATCAAAGAGCTTGAACATCTCAGGCGAGGGGGTCTCCTCTCCTAAGTCTACCGAACGATGAATGAGTGGGAGAATCCTCCATGTATGATTAGAATCAGAGGCAACGAAGAAGCTAACCTATGGGAACGGAACTGTTTTGCAGGATAAGAATGAGCACCTAAGCACCTCCCGAGATATTCCTTGGAAACTACAACAAGCCTAGAACAAACGTCACTTATTTTATAATGCATCTAATTATATTTTAAGCACAGCACTGTGCGTGCAAATCTCGATATTCCAATCATTTTATGAAATGTCAACGCAACAATTTAATATCTCCAAATCAAATTAAACATTAATATTCGGGATGAAAACATGTATTTTCCGGAATACCAGGACAACATTTATTGAAATCTAACATTGCAATTGTGCCCATTTTATTAAACAAACTGTAAAATAAATACATATTTCATTTAATATAAACTGTCAACTGGATTAATTCATATGAAATTTATTTAATTATAACCTGAAATAGATTGTAGAAATTATACAGTTGTGTTCGTTTCACAATCGAATATGCAACAATTTAGGATTAAATTGAATCCTATATATAAAGGACAAATAATTATTTATTGAATTGAATATATTTTACTTTATTTCTAATATCAATTTTAATCTAATTTCAACCATACTCAACTATTGACTAATCCCTCGATCACTAAATTAAACAAAAGATATCTAAACAAGCTAGAATTAAGGAGAGGGGAAAATAACTCTGTTGCATAGCCGAAACACGGTTGTAAGATAAACATACAATTTCTGGAAATTCGATTGTTTTGAGCGGTAGCAACGATTAAACAGACTGTTAGTGAAGCTGTCCACAGTTTATAAAAGACAAGTTGCTCCGTTGACATTTCATGCATGGCGCTCTGATAAAAAAATAACCAATTGAAACGACGAAAATAAACAACGTCTGGAACGAGGTAAATATTAAGCTTAAGATACTGATATTATTGGACAAATATAGGACAATGCCGTGTATTTCCAGGTATTAAGAAACGTCCATCCTTAAACAAATATATTCCCACAGAATTGGATTTACAAAAATTTATATTTCTTTTATATTATTATTATAAATAAATCTAGTGTAGAATTGTGTTTATTATATGGGTTATTGCAGAGAGGCCAAAGAAAACTTCGCACATATATCACAAGTCTTAACGTTGTGGCAGAAAGTTAGGTGTAATCAGTTCAAGCGCTCGTGAAAATACAGCAGACACGAAGCAATGTACTTGCCGACACAATCAACTTTAATTACATTTCGCTACGAAAAAAAGTCAGCGCAATAGCATTAACAGCGCTAATCCTCAACGTTGTTAATAACCCGAGATCACGACCTCAAAAAGGAAAAGAAAGATTAATGGTCATAGGTTTGTATCTGTACATGTGGTGTAGGAAATGTTATGAATTGCTTTGGATTTATAACGATGTTATTTATATAATGTCACGTAATGTGCAGTTTTGAGATCAATTTTTTTATTTTCTAGAATATACAGGACGATTGGGTGAGCTTGAAATGCCAACGCAGTAATAGTTCTTGTTGTTAGGAGGTCTACAATAAATAAACGAAAGAATATTGGTCTAGGAAAAGTTCCTTGGGGAACGCCTGAGTCTATTAAACAGAATTGATTTTCAAGATGAATTGAACCTGAAGCTCTTGTATAACTTTATCGAAAGCCAGTTTACCTCGAAACCGACGCTTAATATGAGGTCCATGGAAGTACCATTCCACAATACGACAAAAAGGCTAAAGAACTTTTTCTCCAGCCTTAGTCAAAAAAGAACTAGTCTCCTTTCTACTATCATCATGTTGAGACTCTTGGTAAAGAATCTTTTAAAAAGTTTGGAAACATGAGGCCCAATAAAAAGAGATTTTGTTTTCTTGGGTGGTGGAACCACTTCAATCCAAGCTCTTGTAATATTTTGCCAGAATTGCTATAAAATCCTGCTACCTGGTTGGACCTCCACATCATCATTGTCATATCAACCAGTTTATAAGTCCTACGTAACCTTAAACATTTTATTTGGTGCATACTAAATGGTGAATTTAGGAGATGAAACTGAGCTTACTGACGTGATGACGTGAAATTATTTTATGTTCAGAAAGCCAGTTTGAAAAGCACTAATTATTCTAAACAACTATCTGTCACGCTGCAACTTTTTTAGGAGTGTTCCACCTTTCTATAGCCTCATCAGTACACGATGTAATTAATACTGTCTAAAATTCATTTCGTTCACTGTTGACCTTTGGACTTTTTGTTTTGAGCTATTCGGAATTTTCTCGAGAGTATTAGTGTTGCCAAGCTGTCTTTAAGCCTTATCTAAGTCAAGATGCTTTTCTGAATCACCTTTCTTAGTGACAGTTGTTGTTCGTTAGTTGATTTAGCGACCATTCAGGGTTCTACTTCTGAACCGCGAGGAATGGAGCTCTGGTCGATCTAAATTCGAAAACGGATCGCTTATCTAGTACACAGGTGGATCCAATACAAACAAGACTAAACTCTTTAAAGCCCTAGAGTCATCCCCAACTATTTTTCAAGCGTCAAGTTAAATCGACGTAGCATAAGGTGAAGTCACGAGGTGAGTTCAGTTTGAGCGTTCATCTCCTACTCGTTTTTCTCCGAGTCGATCTGTGTTGATAGGACCTGCACCATTGCAGCGATGTCTTCGGCTCCGTACTCGTGATGGCCATTGTCGCCAACGACAGTTTACTCCTGAACACAGCTTTCTCCTGCAACTATTGAGGTACTTGAGTCTTTCTAACCATATCTGCCAATACCACGACAATTCTGCAAGACAAATCACAAGGCTGCAGTTTGGAAAACTACTTGAGAGGCGTTGAGGAAATCAGTTACAGTTCAAAATGCAATTTCAGGATTCAATCAATGTAAAATCATTGGACTTGATTTGTCAGCATATCCAGAACACTCTTACCTGAAATTAAATTGCTGAAGAGCCATCATTGGCTAGAAATAAAGTTGATGTGGTGGAAGAATCTTTAACTAAATTTAAGAAGAGTCTTTCCAGCAATATCTGCCACTACCACAATAATTCTGCAAGACAAATCACAAGGCTGCAGTTTGGAAAACTACTGGGAGAAGCGTTGAGGAAATCAGTTACAGTTCAAAATGCAATTTCAGGATTCGATCAATGTAGAATCATTGCACTTGATTTGTCAGCATATCCAGAACACTCTTACCTAAAATTAAATTGCTGAAGAGCCATCATTGGCTAGAAATAAAGTTGATGTGGTGGAAAAATCTTTAACTAAATTTAAGAAGAGTCTTTCCAGCAATATCTGCCATTATCAAAATAATTCTGCAAGACAAATCACAAGGCTGCAGTTTGGAAAACTACTAGGGGAAGCGTTGAGGAAATCAGTTACAGTTCAAAATGCAATTTCAGGATGCGATCAATGTAGAATCATTGCACTTGATTTGTCAGCATATCCAGAACACTCTTACCTGAAATTAAATTGCTGAAGAGCCATCATTGGCTAGAAATAAAGTTGATGTGGTGGAAGAATCTTTAACTAAATTTAAGAAGAGTCGTTCCAGCAATATCTGCCATTACCACAATAATTCTGCAAGACAAATCACAAGGCTGCAGTTTGGAAAACTGCTAGGGGAAGCGTTGAGGAAATCAGTTACAGTTCAAAATGCAATTTCAGGATTCAATCAATGTAGAATCATTGCACTTGATTTGTCAGCATATCCAGAACACTCTTACCTGAAATTAAATTGCTGAAGAGCCATCATTGGCTAGAAATAAAGTTGATGTGGTGGAAAAATCTTTAACTAAATTTAAGAAGAGTCTTTCCAGCAATATCTGCCACTACCACAATAATTCTGCAAGACAAATCACAAGGCTGAAGTTTGGAAAACTACTAGGAGAAGCGTTGAGGAAATCAGTTACAGTTCAAAATGCAATTTCAGGATTCAATCAATGTAAAATCATTGCACTTGATTTGTCAGCATATCCAGAACACTCTTACCTAAAATTAAATTGCTGAAGAGCCATCATTGGCTAGAAATAAAGTTGATGTGGTGGAAAAATCTTTAACTAAATTTAAGAAGAGTCTTTCCAGCAATATCTGCCATTATCAAAATAATTCTGCAAGACAAATCACAAGGCTGCAGTTTGGAAAACTACTGGGGAAGCGTTGAGGAAATCAGTTACAGTTCAAAATGCAATTTCAGGATGCGATCAATGTAGAATCATTGCACTTGATTTGTCAGCATATCCAGAACACTCTTACCTGAAATTAAATTGCTGAAGAGCCATCATTGGCTAGAAATAAAGTTGATGTGGTGGAAAAATCTTTAACTAAATTTAAGAAGAGTCTTTCCAGCAATATCTGCCATTACCAAAATAATTCTGCAAGACAAATCACAAGGCTGCAGTTTGGAAAACTACTAAGAGAGGCGTTGGGGAAATCAGTTACAGTTCAAAATGCAATTTCAGGATTCAATCAATGTAAAATCATTGCACTTGATTTGTCAGCATATCCAGAACACTCTTACCTGAAATTAAAGTCCTGAAGGACCATCATTGGCTAGAAATAAAGTTGATGTGGTGGAAAAATCTTTAACTAAATTTAAGAAGAGTCTTTCCAGCAATATCTGCCATTATCAAAATAATTCTGCAAGACAAATCACAAGGCTGCAGTTTGGAAAACTACCAAGAGAGGCGTTGGGGAAATCAGTTACAGTTCAAAATGCAATTTCAGGATTCAATCAATGTAAAATCATTGCACTTGATTTGTCAGCATATCCAGAACACTCTTACCTAAAATTAAATTGCTGAAGAGCCATCATTGGCTAGAAATGAAGTTGATGTGGTGGCAAAATCTGTATCTAAATTTTAAAAAAGATAGGCACATCAAACCTTCTGCAAGAGATTGAAGTCATAGATGAACTTCGCTGGTTCCTGGAATATCCTCAGTACTGACTCAAACAAAACTTCTCATCTTCTTGAAGAATCGAATTGTAAAGAACAAAATATAATCAAAGGCAAGAAAGAAAAGGAAATGAATTTGAAGCTAAAGCATGAGGGAAAAAAAATCACGAAAATGTTGAAGCTCTTCAAAGGTGTCTCTAAAAAAGAAACCAAAGAATCAAGATTGCATCGATTACAATGATGTTAGTAAGGGAAGGAGAAACTGATTAGATATTACTGATATTGTTGCCATTTTCTATTCTGTGGTCTGCAAAAGGGACTTTTTGCTGGTTCCAGTTTGTAGCATTTATTAAACAATTCTTGTAATATTTTATCAGAAATGATATCATCTCTTTAATTAAAGTTATAATGAGGCAATTCCGTTTAAAACAAGGGATTTAGAAAGCTTGTTATCTCCTTTTATTTATTTTTGTTTTTGTGGATAACACTCAAGGAAGGGGATTGAAGACATGGTCTAGATGCTTTGAAAAGGCTTCAACTTTTTCTTTGTAATTTTTAACATGTACAACGTAGGTGTCTTTTCTGAGCCATTTTGTCTTTAGCCACCAATAATATTTAACTTATCCCTCAAGGGGTTTCGTAGGTAGACGTGGCAGCCCACACAATCTCTTCTATATTGTTTGTTAAATTTGTCACTGTGGCTTTTCTGTATACTTCTAAATTTAGCGGTTAAATTCGCGAAATTAGATGAGTCTTATATTGTACTGTGACGGTTTAAATATTTGCGTTTTTTAGGCATTCATCTCTTGAGTTTTATTTTATCTCGTGGTAGGTGGTGCTGTTGCGATTTTCTAACCTGTATTGCTTGTATATTTTGCTGTGCTATTAACTATATCTTAATAAAAACTAAAGTTATGTGAGGGCGCTCTCTAATTTTGCCTTTTTAATTAGGTCTATCATTCGCAGTGGCACAAAACATGAACTGGGGTTTCTTGTTCCTTTTAACAGAGCAGAGATCATCTGCCAGGCCGATGTCGATGCCTATTCAGTCTGCAATGACCGGTTAACATATCTACTATCACATTGACAGTCTTCCTATCTTTACTCAGTAGGTCTTCAGTAAACTCAGGTCTTAGGAACTTTTTGAACTGTCTTTGACCTGGTGATCTTTTCCACCATTCCTTGGACCTGTTATATGCCCATTCGTAAACGGACTTTTTAATTTGCAATTTGGTGATGCCGAAGGAAGGGCCAGCTGCTATGAAAGGCTGGGGGCCTAGGCCAATACATGATACTTAATATTATTTTGTACAAAATTATTTTTGCACCAAGCTAAAATTTTTATATAAAAAAGAAATGAATAATGGTTTGATTACGTAAGTTCCTACTTCAAACTTCTGCAAATAGTCGACGCAGTCCCTAAATGATTTCAGTTTAAAATAACAGACCTGTCAGATGTTATGAAATGTGTCGTCAAGTAACGAATTTAAAGTTAAAAACGCAAGCCCACAGCGAAGCAAGACTGAGTGAATGTATTTTATCGTATGTTTGAAATAAATGAGATAACTTCAGACAATTGCATTTTTATTTATATCGAGAGATGTTTAATCGTCTCGATAAAAGAAACAATGCAGATATTCTAAATTAAATAGCACAATAAAAACACACAGAAAAAGGATTTCTATATTTAAGAAATTATTTTCTCTTGAGGAAATCCACTTAACCTAAGTAATTTTTTATTTGTTAAGAGAAATTTTACTATCTATAAATTAATTGAATATCTTGGGAACAGTAAATGAAAATCTTAAAATCAGATTTGATCCAAGAAATAATTTGTACAGACAAGAACATCGTTTACTTGATGGAAATAACCAAAAAATGCTATAGGTGGCGCTTCTGATAATAAATGTTGAAAATGACGCCCCTCGACCAAAATGCGGGACTCTACTCTTCGCCTAATTGAATTCCGTATTCTTTGAAATAATCCTGGTGTATTTCTAATAGTCTCACATGCTACGATGATACGATCCCTTAAATCATCGATATTTTCAACGGTAGTGGAATAAACCAGTGTTTTAAGAAAACCCCAAATGCAAAACTCCAATGGATTCAAATCTGGAGATCGGGCAGGCCAATTCTGGGTGCCTTCTCGTCCTATCCAGCGATTTGCATAAACTTCGTCTAAGTAGTGACGAGCGACGATTAATAAAGTGGGCTGGAGCGCCATCATGCATGAACCATAGTTCTTGCCTAATTGGCACGGGAACATCATCAAAACGTTGGGGTAACTCTTCTTCAAGGAAATGGCAATATGCGTCTCCATTTAAGCTTATTGGGAGAACACCAACCCACACATTCAATGAAAATTGATGTTGAAATTTAGATTCAGCAATTTCGTATGGGTTTTCATCTGCCCATATGTGATTATTATGGAAATTTCTGATAGATTCTCGAGAAAAGCTTGCTTCATTAAACAAAATGAGATAAGAATCGGAGCTTGTGTGATTTGAATTATCCATTGCCAAAAAATTTAAGGAGGTAGAAAATCTCGAGGTAAGAGCGCTTGGACTCGTTGGATATGGTAGGGATACAGCATTTGTTCTTTTAAAATTCTAAATACTGTGCAATTAAATTAAGAACAGCCTCCTCTAGTGCTACAGTTCGTACTTCTCAAGAACGTCCGCAATCGACAGTTGTTCTTGAAAATTTCCTTCCTCTCGTATACGTTATGGTGGGGTAATGTTCGTTCTGGATATAACTCAGCGTAAAGCCTCCGAGCTTTTAATCCATTTCCATTAGCACGACCATATAAAAAATGCATATCTGCCATTTCGGCATTTGTGTAATTTGCCATTTTATTTACTTAATTAGTTTTAGTTCTTCAGCGATTAAAGAATAACACAGAGAAAATTAGGACAATAAAACTATTTGTCATATATGACTTCATTTAACAGCAGCTTACTTGATTTTTTTTTTAATAAATAACAACCCCTTTGTGAATTTATGGGAAAAGAGTCTGAGCAGTATTTTATTTTTTGTGATCAAACTAACAATTTTATGATAAAAAGTCAAGACATAAAAAAGTTGCAGATTGAGTCTATCTTTTTAAATCAATTTTTTAAATAGGAAAATATAGGCGCATTAAAAGGTTCTGATGCAAAATATTATAGGGGTTGTTTTTTTCAGCCCCTTGTGATTACATTTTAGGGTAACAAAAACACTCAAAAACTGCCATTTTATTAGCATCAGTTATCTGCCAAATTTCATTCTTCTAAATTTTTCCAAGGTCGCTATATTAAATAAAAACAATTTTTTTTACCTAATTTTAAAGGGCTGTAACTTGGAGAGAAAGGGGTATTGGACAAGAAGTTATATGAAATGATGTTGAATATCAACTATGGTGTGATTTTCAACGGAACATGTTTATTTCAATCGATAGGAAAGTTCAGAATAAGAAATTCTCTCATGATAGGAAATTAAGAAAGTTAGGTCGTTCTTTTTTAAATAAACATCATGTTCCGATGGATACCATTAACATAGTAGAAAATCATTCTTCGCAAACTTTTAGTGAACGGGAACTTAGTCCTTTGAATAAAGGATTGAAATTTGGTTTGCAGACTCGTGAATCGAATGTTGAGTGGGTTATTGCAGGGATAGAATCTAACATGTATGAAACAGAACATTCAAAAAATTTTTCAGCGGTTTCAACGGGAGTTTTGAGCCCACAAAACAGTTCGTTAGGAAGAAACGGCAATCATACTATGCTGCAAAAATTTGATTTCATTTGATAATCCTATAAATCATGAAATCGTTTTGAAAAGGATTAGGAATCATTAAAACTTTGCGGAAAAAACATTTTTGTTAGGGTTTTTTGAAAGCTGACAAAGGGAACAAGGTTGTTATTTTAGCTAAATTTGACTATTATGATCGGGTTAATGACCTGTTGAGTAGTTTCCTTATTTGACATTAAAAAAGTCAGATTTAAATAATTCGGTTCGAAACCATTAAAGTTCACTTGTTGAAAAGAAGAAAACTTGTCAGCTACCCTTTCGTAAGATACTTTAGTAATTAGAAATAACAATAGATTAGAGTTTGACGTAAAATTAGAAAGGAAACAAGTACACTAAGGCCACATTCCTTCAGATTCCCATCATTGTGTTCAACACAAAATGGCAAGCCTGAATTTTTTTGTCCAACACACTTCTCACTTTTCCCTTGAACAAGGCGAGAATATGAGAAAGAAATTCAAAATTATAAAAGATGCGGCTAAGTGTAATATTAGTTCTCTCTTTCCTAGTGTACCGATTCCAGACACCTTGACATACCTTGAGGACTAGTTCCATCCGCTTAACTAACACCTCAGCATATCTATAAGTTAATTAGGAAGTTTAAAATTATAAGAAAACTGTGAAAAAATCTACGACTTTTCGAGAGGATGTTAAAGCTGCAGCCGTTGTGATCCTCCCTTACGCTCCATTTATCACTAAAGGTTTGAGTAAAATCTTAAAAAAGAGCTAGATTTCAGAATAGATTTAACAGTTCTGGGACTAAAGTTTACTTGTGAAAGAAGTCTCATCGGTAACCCTAAAGATAAAATACAACCTCTAGAAAAGTCAGGTATTTACGAAATCAATTCCTTAAAGATTGTAATCAAAAATATATTGGGCAAACCAGGAGAGCAGTCTCAACTAGATTAACAGAGCATATGGCTAATCTTAGATTTAATATAATTGTAAGTTTCTAAATGTTTTAGAAAGTTTAGAAATATATAAAAATAAGTCATTCGTCATTGTTTTCGTTAATCGGAAATTAATGATGCGTATCGGATTGACCGTGCATAACATTTAGGTTACCTGTTTTTGTAGATTTTATTTTAATTTAGTTTTATTATCGCCTTGATAACGACACCATTGCTGTTGAAACGCGTCGGTGTTTTAGTTAAAACTTGTTTGGTGTTCAGTGGGTTAAAGTGTTTAGTGTTGAATTAAGTTATTCTTACTTAAACCTAGTAATTATTATTTTTTATTAATATATTTTTATATAATATAATAATTTATTTAATATATTTATATATTTTTTATTAATATTTATTTTTTTATTTAGTATTATTATTAATTATTTCAACTGCAAAAAAGATATCCGGAGTTAAAAAATGCTTACCATGAAAGGAAGAAAATGCATAGAGCGCTAGTGGACCAAGTCAAGAAAGAGTTCAATACTAACTACATTAACAATGCTCATAACAGAAGTGCTGCAATGTGGAAAATTATAAAAAGTACAACTAAAAGTAAGATTCTAGAGCGAAATATAACTATCACTGGTAACCGGGGTACTGTTACAGATCCGTATCATATAGCAAACAACTTCAACGAATATTTCTTGTCGTCGGCTGCAACGGTTACTAATCAGATACCTCCTCCTCAAATGGCTCCGCAATCTAAAATACAAAGGATTCCTACTTCCATGTTTGCCTTTCCCTTCTGTGAGGAAGAAATTAAACATATTATCCATACACTCCAGAATAAATTCTCATACGGCTTTGACGAATTGCCTGCTGCTATAATTAAGGAATATTGTGAATACGGAATTGTACAAACACTGACTTATTTGGTTAATCAGTCGTTTGAGAAAGGTGTGTTCCCTGACATTCTGAAGACAGCAGTTGTGACGCCGATACATAAGAAAGGTAGCCGTATGGACATAGCTAACTATAGACCCATAGCATTGACATCGGTAATTGCTAAAATTCTTGAATATTGTATGCTAAACAGATTAAACTCTTTCTTAAATAAATTTGAAATTATTACACACCTCCAACATGGTTTTAGAAAGGGTAAATCAACTTCATCAGCTCTTGTAAACTTTTACAATGAAGTTTTGAAACACATTGAACAGCGAAGAACACCTATATCTCTGTTTTGCGATCTCCGGAAAGCATTCGACTGTGTGCAGCACTCTAAATTACTGGACAAATTGGAAATGTATGGAATCAGGGGCACTGTAGCAGATTGGTTCACGTCATACTTACATGGAAGGCTTCAAATAGTTAAAATTAGGCATGTCAATAGAAACGGTGAAGTTAAATATGTATATTCTCATGTCCTTCCGGTGCAGATGGGAGTTATACAAGGTTCTGTTTTGGGTCCAACATTATTCAGTCTCTACATAAATGACATAGTTATGTTTTTATCTGATGTCTACCTTACAATGTATGCTGATGATATCGCTATACTGACTCCAAGCAATGATTCAGAAAATATATCAAATAATCTCTTACGTATCCTAGATATGTGGTTTGCTGATAATAAACCCTCTTTAAGTCTTGAAAATACTAAATATATGGTATTTCATACAAGACAGAGGCAAGTGAGTGTTGACAATATAAAGCTTAATGGAACGGATGTGTACGAGTGTACTTCGACAAAGTTTCTGGGAGTCACCTTAGAGTCATCTTTATCGTGGACTGACCATTGCATCCACCTTGCAAATACAATCTCGAGCAAATCATACGCATTCAAGTGTCTCAGTTCTCTCGTATCTAATGCTTGCTTACGTTCATTATATTACGCAGAAGTGCAGTCCAGGTTACAGTACGGAATATTGCTTTGGGGTTCCTCTGCTGCAGCTAAGAAAGTATTCCTTGCACAGAAAGCAGCAATACGTTCCATTGTTGGAGCATCCTATAAGGATTCATGTAGACCACTTTTTCGACAACAACAACTGCTACCGTTGCCTTGTCTGTACCTTTTAGAGATTTGTTGTTACGTACACAAGCACAGAAATACTTTTACCACAAATTCAATGGTACATACATATAACACCAGAATAAAAGATGAACTACATACATCTGATAGAACACTAAGTGTGACACGCCGAGGTATTGAAAGTATCGGAATTCATATATTTAATAAATTACCACCTGAATAAAAAAATATTACTACGCTTAGACAGTTCAAACAAGCGATCAAGCAGTATCTCTTACAACATATACAGGGTCCGGCAACGAAGCGGGGACGGAAGATTACATTCTTATTTGAAAGTTTGTCAAATATTTAGTCATCGGATATTGTTCCGCACCAACAAGTGCACGTTTTAAAAATATTTTGTTTTATACAGGATGTTCCAGATGGAAATGCCAAACTAAAGTTGCATTTTTTTAAATGTAACACCCTGTATATTAATACGGAAAATGATCCGCGCTTGAAAGCTGGTTACAACGATATAATGTTGTATAGGCCTAAAGTTGATAGTTTCTGTGTAAACAATGATTTTACTTGATAAATTGATACATTTCAGTAGGCTATTCTGTATAGGGAAAAACAAAAGATTCGAAACCAACAGAGTAGAATATTTTTCACTAGTATGGACTGTCGTTACTATGTGAAATAAATTCTGCAGCTGCTCGCTTTATACAGGGTGTTCACAATTTTGCAAAATCGAAGAAATCTCGAAATTTTTAAATGGAACACCCTGTATATTTTTTTCTCATTGGAAAGCTCTTTTACTACGCTTTCTATTGATATCTCATTTGATGGACCTAGGATAGATCATTTTCTAATTATTTCTTCTTAAAGTTGAATTAATGAGAAATGCTTATACGAGGGCTATCCAGAAAGTAGATTACGTTTTCGTCTGTTTCCGCTAGGGGCGGGGCTAGCGCGGCCATCTTGGGGTCAGAGCGTTGCGCAGCTCAGTCGGCATCTAGCCGTGCTAGTGAGAGGTTCGTGCTGTGCTCCGTTCAGAAACTGTGACGGTTTGAAATGTCTGCGTTAATTGAAAATCCCGCGAGCTGCGTGCAGTAATAAGGTTTCTGACTGCAAAAAACTGTAAACCGATAGAAATCTATCGGCAGCTTTGTGAAGTGTATGGGGACAACATTATCACTGAAGGTGGAGTGCGTCAGTGGGTCATCAGATTTTAAAATGGCCGAACCAATGTTCACGACAAAGATCTAAGTGGGAGACTCAGCATAGTGACTGCCGAACTTGTCGAAAAAGTCGATGCTAAAGTCCGTGAAAATCGAAGGTTCACAATAACGAAACTTTCTTTGAGTTTTCCACAAATTTCGCGAAGTTTGTTGCACGAAATCATCAGCGAAAAGCTTGGTTACTACAAGTTTTGTGCAAGATGGATTCCAAAAATCTTGACAGAGAACCACAAAAATCAGCGAATGGCTGCAGCGTTGAACTTTTTGGACGTTTACCATAAGGATGGTGACTCTTTACTCGATCGCATCGTTACTGGTGACGAAACATGGGTGAAACACGTGAACTGTGAAACGAAATTGCAATCAATGCAGTGGGGGCACACAAGTTCTCCCCAAAAACCCAAGAAATGCATGCAAACAATGTCGGCAAGGAAGATGATGGCGACTGTTTTTTGGGACAGAAAAGGTGTGATTTTGGTGGACTTCCTGGAAAGAGGCACTACAATAAACTCTCAAAGGTATTGCCAAACTCTCCAAAAACTCAGAAGAGCCATTCAAAACAAGCGCAGAATAATGTTGAGCTCTAAGATCTTGTTGATTCACGACAACGCCCGGCCCCACACGGCAAATGTCACTCGTGAAGTTTTTGAATCTTTTAAGTGGGAGTTGTTTCCTCATCCGCCGTACAGTCCCGACCTGGCACCGAACGACTTCCACCTATTCCCAGCAATGAAGAAGTGGCTGGCTATGCAGCGTTTTGATGACTACGCACAGCTGCAAGAAGAGGTTACGAAGTGGTTGAAGGCGCAGGCGGCCGAATTTTTCGACGAAGGAATTTCCAAGCTCGTACATCGCTACGATAAATGCCTTAATTTGAATGGTGACTATGTCGAAAAGTAGTATTTGAGTGTGGCTTTCATCTGTATATAATAAAATTTGTTTCCTATACTTTGTTTATTTTTTATTCCAAAACGTAATCTACTTTCTGGATAGCCCTCGTATTTTTAGAAGCTAATTTGCATTTCAAACCTACTGTAAGATCGGATATTTGACAAATCCATAAATCCATAAATGGTCTATAATAAGAAGAAACTCCATTTAGTATGAGAAACAATTGATTTTCACTCAGCGGTGAAAGGTAACATTAATTTAATATAAAGTAAAGTTTTAAGCTTGTATACTAATAACCAAGTTGTACAAAATTTCATTTTGTGTTATACAGTATTTCGTTCAATCTTTAAAAGAAATTGTTATAATGACTAATTTTAGTAGATACTCAACAAACGCAAGCTCCTACCTTCAATAGCTGTTACCTTTGAAATACCATCTATACTTACATCTCTCCACATACAGAACATTTAGAGCATCTAAGGCCACCTAGAAAAGAGATAGATCTAGAGTGGAGCGGTTGTAAAACATATACGGAATAGCACGCTCGCCAATGCGTTAATTCCGTATATGTTTTACAACCACCCCACTCTAGATCTATCTCTTTTTTAGCTAGCCTTACTCGCTCTAAATGTTCTCTATGTGGATTTTTCTGTATTGTTAATAATGCGGGCAGTTCGCTTTGTTTATTGATTACCGGTTTATTTGTTTCTCCCTTCTTGTAGGTTACACCATCAGTTTCTATAAATTTCTCTAATAATCTTTCAAATGCTTCCGGTCTTCTTTCAAGGTTTGGAAATCTCTCTGCATATACTCTACTTGCTAGGAGACAATTTCTTGTACACTCCTCAAGAATAAATATCATATTTACCATTTCTTGAGTAGGTACCTACTAAAATTAGTCAATATAACAATTGCTTTTAAAGATTGAACGAAATACTGTATAACACAAAAGGAAATTTTTTACAACTTGGTTATTAAGTATACAAGCTTAAAACACCAGATAACTTGATTAGCAGTGAATCTATTGAAAATGCTATATTACTTTATATTAATTTAATGTTTGCTTTCACCGCTGAATGAAAATCAATTGTTTCTCATACTAAATGGAGTTTCTTCTTGTTATAGACCATTTATGGATTATTTGTTGAATATCCAATCTTACAGTAGGTTTAAAGTGCAAATTAGCTACTAAAAATATAAGCATTTCTCATTAATTCAACTTTAAGAAGAAATAATTAGAAAATGATCTATCCTAGGTGCATCAAATGAGGTATCAATAGAAAGCGTAGTAAAAGAGCTTTCCAATGAGCAAAAAATATACAGGGTGTTCCATTTAAAAATTTCGAGATTTCTTCGATTTTGCAAAATTGTGAACACCCTGTATAAAGCGAGCAGCTGCAGAATTTATTTCACATAGTAACGACAGTCCATACTAGTGAAAAATATTCTACTCTGTTGGTTTCGAATATTTTGTTTTTCCCTATACAGAATAGCCTACTGAAATGTATCAATTTATCAAGTAAAATCATTGTTTACACAGAAACTATCAACTTTAGGCCTATACAACATTATATCGTTGTAACCAGCTTTCAAGCGCGGATCACTTTCTCTATTAATATACAGGGTGTTCCGTTTAAAAAAATGCAACTTTAGTCTGGCATTACCATCTGGAACACCCTGTATAAAACAAAATATTTTTAAAACGTGCACTTGATGGTGCGGAAGAATATCCGACGACTAAATATTTGACAAACTCTCAAATAAGTGTGTAATCTTCCGTCCCCGCTTCGTTGCCGGACCCTGTATTTTACTCGGTGGAAGAATATCTACAATTTTAGAACCTGTTCTGCTAATTTACTGGTTTGCAGAAGTAATTGCGCATATTCTTTGATTTTCTTTTATTACTGGCTGCCTACTGCTTATTTTATGGTACTTATGAGTTATATTTTAGTTACCAATTTTATGTTCTAATTGAAGTTTTGGCTTAGTTTCTTTATTTTAATTGCATAAGTTTAGTTTGCTTTTTCCCTTCCTTTACTAGTAAATATATGTTGTTATTCTCTTTCTAATTTAATCTTTTATTGATTTTGTTTGCATAATTTAGTTCTATGTACATACTAGTATTATATTCTGTAGTATGTTTATTATGACTTGTTATATACACATGTGTCACATAACCAAATAAATTATTATTATTATTATTATTATTAATTTGTTTTCTGTGTGAAAGTAATTAAACAAAACACTTCTCGTAGTAACAACCTGTAATTTCCGACGATGAACACTTTAGAAATGATTAAAAATGATGCGGCATTAAGCATTACATAATTTCAGATTTCCCAAGCCCCCAAAAAAAAAAAAAAAAAAAAAAAATCTCAGATAAATTTTCATTAAAAGCTAAACGTTGTTTGGAACAGGTTTTATCATTATTAAAGTTACATAATGCGACTCAAGCTGTAAGATAAGGAGATTACATTATGAGAATAAATGGGTACAAACGAAAGATAACTCATCTTGCATGGTGAGAAAGTTTGTTTATTTAAAATAACTATTTACATACTACAACAATAATTCCTGTTTTAGTATAAAATTTTAGGAATTTCTTAATCGTAAATCTAGTGATTTATTATCTCTTCTATTTCTGTTATATTTCCACATAGCAAAATCGTATATTAACGTCTATAAATACATCAAGTGGGTCGTAGACGATTTTCTTTACAGGTTTGTGTTATTGATTTTGAAGTATTTTCATTCATAAACATTTCAGGAGGATATTAGACCAAAATATTTATATCCTGGAGCTTTATCGTTTCTCAAACATTATTTAGGAATGTTTAATGCGAAGAAAATTTTACTTTTTAGAATTAGAAAATGTTTCATAATAGAATCTAATAACTGAATAATAGTTTAAATGCAACTCTCTAACGGAAGTTAGTCCCTATTGATGTCATCATTGGTACTAATTTGTGTTACCGTAAGCCTGCATTGTCGTATACATATGAGTTTAACATGTTCTCTTCTTTAGGTTGGATTCATCGTCACTCATCAATTTGCATTATTTATTTTGTCTGATATTAATATTCAATATTTCCATCACAATTAACAATGTTCCGTATAATTTAATATTTATGTTTATGTTTATCAAAATACTAATTACGCAGATACCTACATGGAAAATGTATTTTAAAATTGTAGTGCAGTAAATTTAGATCTTCTGTCAATATAATAAATGTAGGCATCGAAATATTGTTATATAAACGTGTGTAGGCGAGTCAAATGGTTACGTACACACATTTAATGTCAGAATCAGAGCAGATTTTAGCATATAAATCTATTGCACTAATATAACAGTATATTTCAATATTACTTGCGTATGATTAATTTTATATAGTTGTCAATTTAGATACGAGGGGAATTTGACAAATTTTCTACCTAATAATTAAATAAAAGGTTTACAATGAATTAAGGAGAATATAATAGTATTATTGGTTGTTTTAAACAATTGAACGCGTATAAATAATAATTTGTTAAATTTATTTTACTTCTGTGTTTCGGGAATACCTGGAAGTCACACTACTGGGGGCCAAATCTCGATAATATGGTGGCAGTTGGAAAATTGCGAAGCCTACAAGACAGCTCCTCCGGGCAAAAGCGTTGTCCTGGTGAAACAGAGGTCCGTGAAGTTGGCACCACAAAGTGGTCAAAAGTCGACAAAAATGCTAGAAAGGATTGATCATTTATTGACCACTATTGACCATCAGCGATTTCGATTGACCACCTTTTGTTTAGGCTACAGCCGCTAGAACCAAATTTTTGGATCTAATGGCGAAAATGCTAAAATTAGCCAATATAGACATTTAGTTCATCGGATACGATTGACCATCGTTTGACCATGTTTTAGCACCCTTCACAATTTTCAAAAAAAAATTATTTTCGAATTTTTTTTTTACTGCAAACTCTAAAATTTTGTTGCAGTACAGGATTGACCAACGTTTGACCATGATTGACCACCAAATAATTTTTTTGAAAACTTAAAAATATTCGAAAAAAATGAAAAAAACAGGTTCGTATCTCCAATGAAATGACATCAAACCCAGATAATATCATAACCTCTAGCGTCGCATTTTCCAGAAATTTCGAGAGGTGGTCAAACGCTGAAAATAATAGAACTTATTGTCTCGTGTCTCTAGATCACACAAAACTGAAAATTATCGTTTGATCACCCTCCGGTTAAATTTTATCCGATCTTAAAGTTACGTATAACAGGTCAATACACGAGACAGTTCTATTATAAAAAAATTTAACCGGAGGGTGGTCAAACGATAATTTTGTGGTCTAGAGACACGAGACAATAAGTTCTATTATTTTCAGCGTTTGACCACCTCTCGAAATTTGTGAAAAATGCGAAGCTAGAGGTTATGACATTATCTGGGTTTGATGTCATTTCATTGGAGATATGAACTTGTTTTTTTCATTTTTTTTCGAATATTTTTAAGTTTTCAAAAAAATTATTTGGTGGTCAGTCATGGTCAAACGTTGGTCAATCCTATACTGCAACAAAATTTTAGAGTTTGCAGTAAAAACAAAAATTCGAACGACATTTTTTTTTGAAAATTTTGAAAATGTGAGGGGTGGTCAAACATGGTTAAACGATGGTCAATCGTATCCGATGAACAAAATGTCTATATTGGCTAATTTTAGCATTTTCGCCATTAGACCCCAAAATATGGGTATAGCGACTGTAGGCTAAACAAAAGGTGGTCAATCGAAATCGCTGATGGTTAATAGTGGTCAATAAATGGTCAATCTTTTCTTGCATTTTTGTCGATTTTTGACCACTTTGTGGTGCCAACTTCGCAGACCTATGAAACAGCACACCAAGTCTGAGATTTTCCCTTCTTTTCTCTTGGATGGAATCACAGAGTTATAGTCTGATCACGTGGTAAAAAGTCTATAAGGATAAATCTTTCGGCATTCGAAAAATCTGTAGCCATAATCTTGCCCGCAGATGCTGTTACCGAAATCTTTTGAGGGGATGGTGGACCCTTTGTTTGTGCCTAGCTTATTTCTTTCGCACCAGTCTACAATGTCTAAATTGTATTAAAGGTGTTCGTCGTCAGTTGTGTTGGAAATTCTGGCATAAATTTTTAGATTTTTTTTGTGTGGTGGGTGCTGAGTTGCAGTGACTCCGTAAGCTGTATCGCTTGTCTGGCTATCACTGCAACTCTCGCGGTGTAGTTTGTGTGTGTAAGTTGTGTTCAATGGCTTTGTGACAGCACCATATCGCCTTCTATGATGCCGCGCTGTTAGTCACTTTGCTCCCAACAGCGAATGGCAAGTCGATCCGGGATTAAACTCTCTGAAAAAATGTCGCCGTCCCTCCAGAGAATTGAACCCCGGCACCTATCGTTCTCCCACAACAATAGTCGGCCGCCTAACCACTGCGGCCATCGACCCGATAATAATAATAATAATAATAATAATATCAATTACATAGCAACTCATAGCAACTACACACACATACATGTCGCTTGGTGCTACTCCAATTAGGACCAGGTTCAGATCGGCTCAAAGACAATCTTATCTTCCACCTGGGCTCCTCAGACAACAACAAACCAATAATCAAATGAGCCTACACGCGCAAAAGTCTCACAATTGTTGTTCGCTCATTAATCGCACCCAAATAAATCGTTTAAAGGCTGCGAAAGATCGTAGCTTCCTCTTCAGTGGAGTTCCAAACTGAGGCCACACGATAGGAAAAGGATCGCTTGTAGTTTTATACTTCAGATGAATATAGTGAACGTCAGTACGAAATGTAATTTTGTAATAGCAATACAGCAGCTTGGGAGTGTGTATGATTTTATAGCTGAGACAAGAAAAATGTAGATTTCTGCAATTCGACATATTTAGCCATCCCATCGGATTGAGCTTATGTGAAATCGGTGCTCTACGTTTGATACCAAAGATAAGTCTAAGACAAAAGTTCTGCACTACCTGTAGTATTCCCCCCATAACTTAAACAGGAGCCGTACACTGCATCGAAATAGTTAAAGCGTGAAGGAATTGGGGACTCGCACAACAGCACCCTGTATTTCAGATTTAATAAATGTCTATTTGCATAAATATATACGTTTTATGATTGGGTAAAATTTACGTATAAGCTTTTTGTCTATAATCATGCCCAGACTCTTGATAGAATTGGAGAAGCGTAGCACACAGCCATCCATAACCACCGACTGAGATGTCTTGACCGCTTGCACAGCAGAATCAGAACCAAATAAAATTACAGAAGATTCGGGAGAAATTTTGAACAACTGTGGAACGGTACAAAAATTGCTTGTGTACAAGACATACAACAATGGACCCAATATGCTGCCCTGAGTGACCCCAGCTTTTGAAAAAAACAAAACTTCTTCGATCATACCGAGGTACTTTAAAATTTCTAACAGAATTTCATAATCGAGGGTGTCGAAAACGTTACTGAAATCTAAATTTACTAAAAGTGCAACGTTACCTTCATCGACGACACTGAAGATATCATCCAACAAGTTTAATAACGCTGAATTGCAACTGTAACGTGGTCTAAATCCACTCTAGTGAGAAGGCAATAAGCTATGTAGATCGAGGTACTGACTACTGATCAACTATTCTTTCTAGAATTTTAGAGAGAGCTGACAGGATACTTATTGGGCGTAAATCTTTTAATTCTTTGGGTCGTGAAATTTTGGAGAGGGGATTAACGAATGCTTCTTTCTAAACAAGAATTAAGAATAATCGAATGCAGACTTTCACGGCCACTGTTCCATAAAGATGTATCTTTCGGGTATTGCCGTGGTTGTTGTGACAAACTTGACGTTTCGCTGATCATGCTGTCAGCTTCTTCAGAAGTTCTCTAAAGACTGATGTTGATGTCTTCTGATCCTCGTTATATACCCAGTCCCTGTTCCGCTCCAGTGATGCGTCACTATTGTGTTTGTTTTCTTCAATATTTCTTATGTTTTATTGCTCAATTTTACTTACATTCTTTCTATTTAATCCAGCATCTCTAAATCTTTAAAACGCGACTGCAAAACCGAAGATTTTCCATTTGAAATGTGTTCCAGAGAGCCACAATCTCGTTATTATCATTACAGAACCAGATATTAAAAAAAAATCTTTTATTTCTCCATCAACGTTTTCCATTGACATATTTGATATTTTAGAATTTTATTTTGCTCACATGTTATCGTTTGAAAGGTTATGCATTTGATAAACCAAGTCTTCGACTTGTTCATTTAATTGTTCCTAACTTTTTTTAACGCGAATTAAGGGTTTAAATATGACAAAATTAGATTGACTTTTGACCGGAATAATAATTCAACAAAAATCACAAATAGGTTCCAGGTCCGAAGACTAGATTATGCCGAAAAATAAGAAGTTATTTTTAATTTCTATCCATACCTTCCCTACCTTTGATAACATTAAAATATAAAAAAGAGTTTGTTGAGGTAACTTTTTGAGATAAATATAGAAATCTTCATGATTGATTCCTATGTTTCGGATGTATTGGATCGCTTTCACGTTCATTTTTATGAATAGAAACCTATTTCGTTTATTACCTCTTTAAATAGCGTGTTTTATTTCTGATTTCAACGACAACAAGGTATTAAAAAAGCCGTCGATAAGTGAGAGATCATTGTTTAGTTATTTGGGTTGGCATATGTTCATGATGTTCGTTTATACGTAATAAAGCAAGACGGTGCTCCACCTTATAATGGCCAAATTAGTTCCGATTAGATTTGTATTTAAAAACTTCAACCCTTACTATTTTTTTAAACTCTGTGTCTTTTCTTTGTTGAATTATTATTTAGACCAAAATTTATTATACAGTGTTGGTCAAATGTTGCGGCACAGTTTAATTACAAACAAATGATAGCGGATATTGATTTTCGACAATCTCCACGACTAAAATTATACTATTTTTTTATGGCATGAGGTTTTCGTTTTGCACTCAGTCTGGACTTATGAGTCACTCCATCGAGTGGCTACTCTCTCACAACATGACTCACTATCTAAAAAGCTATGTTTATCGTCATTTTGGAGCCTATTTCTGGCAGCTGTCAAGCGTCGGCTTCAAGAATGCGATTGGTAAAGACGTGAAGTAGAGGTCTATCTGGATTCAGCTCCCCAGGGAGGCTAACCATCTGCAGCGTACTTCTGACCAGCGCAAATTCGCACAAGATTGCATGACACCCTGTTGTAGAATATTGAGCCTCTTTATTTGCTAGTTGGCGATTATGAATCAGGAAACAGCGTGTAGCTGACAATGTTAATCTTGAGGCTTAGCGAAGTTTTCGAACATATAAGGGAAGTCGGAGCCCATCACGCCCTCAGAAATGTGGACGTTATCATGGTCAAACGCTGACAGAATGTCACCTGCACCTGGCAATTCCAGGAGAGTGATCTGGAAGGGTAGTGGATTGCTGCACTTTTCAGCGTTAACTGAGGCCACTAAGTTGGTCGACAAACTTTTCCGGCCTCTTGCCGACCAGTGCGACTTTCCTTGACATCGTGTACACAGTTTTGTGCCCGGAGAGGTAGGTATTTTGCTAGTACAGAGGATGAAGAGGTTTGGATTAAGAAGTGAACCCTGAGGAACGCCAGCACAAATGTGTTTCACGGTGAAGTATTCTGTGAGATGTCCTCCCGGAGAGGTGGCCTCAATAACTTTTTTAACGGGACAACAGAAGACATTCGAATATTTTTGATTATACCACCTTACGTCTAGCTTCAACTGTTTAGAAAATATTGAACCAAAGAATGCAAATGCAATAATCAAACATTTAATTTTTCAGGATATTGCGTATTGTGCTCCATCATCCAATAGGAATTATCCTCACCTTACAAATAATGCTTTTACAAGTTTTCAGTTTTAATTGACAAAAAAAATGTTGACTATTAATTTTGATTAAGTGGTGGATGAGGCCATCTTGACAAATCATTTTAAGAGAACATCAATTAGTTCACATCAGCGCATGCGTATTATATAAATTTATTATCACCCTTTTTTTACAGAATTTAGAATTAATACTAAAAATAATAATAATAAAATGCTTACGAATTATAACACAAATTAACTTGAAATATTACCGAACTTGTTTCGAAATTAAATCCTGATCGAAGTCGACCAATTTTCGGGGAATTAAAAGAGGAATTCCTTAGAAAATCTATTTTTATAAAGCTTGTGATTCATTAGCTTATACCGAGTTGTTTAAAACATTTCAACCGCACGAGTTTATTAAACCTATCCATGTTGGAATGCAGAAGAATCAAAACATCAACATTTTTTTTTTATCTTGCGAAGTAGGTACTCGCATACGTGCTTTAAAGAAGCACAACAAGATTCGGATTTCTCCCTATTTTATATTTCATAAATTACATAACCTACATAGATATTTGACATTTAAAACTTTCTTATTTATTTCATTCTTATATATTATAAAAACATATTTAATACTCACCTATTATAAAAAACGAAAATATCCAAAAACACAAGCGTCCCGATATCATCCCCATGACAACGTTTACGTAGAAAAATCACTTACTTCCATCATTGTCTATCTTCATAGACGTGCAGCGAGACCGAAAGGAAAACAGTGTCCGAAAAAAAAAGGCAGAGAGAGAGAGAGAGAGAGTTTATATAACGCGTTCACATCACTTATTTGAAAAATTTAACCGCACTTTTAAATCGCAATTGATGTGACTGAGATCTCTAATGAATTAAAATAATTCTTTTGACGTTTCTATTGCCGGCTTATTCCCGGATGACCATCAAGTGAACTACTGCGTGTGTATTCTTCCTCCTATTACATTGAGAACGAAACGTTGGGAGACACACATGGATATAGAATGCATTCGCACGCGTTCAGCGTTGTACAGTATAGAGAGAATTTCTGTCAAAGCAGAGTATTGACCGGGGAGAGAACTGTCTTGCGCTGAGCCGAGTACCTCTCCACCTCCACTACACTTCTCGTCCTTTTCTGTCGCACCATCCGTTGCCGGTATAATGTTATCTTTTTCCGGGTGTTTCTTCTTAGACTCTCGCGACTGCTGCTACTTCAAGAAGTCGGGTTGTATGTGTATATCTCTTACGCACTTTTATTGTTACCGCCAGCGTATCATCTCCTTTCGTAAAGTATGGATGCTGTTATATATGTCATATGTATGTATATGGTACGTCCTATTAATGTTATACAGAAATCTGTTTGTCTTTTTTATGTTAATCAATTATGGAGGTGGAGAACTTGCTTAGACCTGCACTAATATAACAAATTCTATCAACTGTAATCCTGAATTACGCCACTTAGTATTGATTATTTACTCCTAATCTAGGAGAAGAAGAACAGGCTTTTATGTATTTGTTATAGAGTCAGTCTTTGAAGATTTCTTCATTTTATACGACCTACCACATAATAATAATTCAAGTGGTGGGCCTGCTAAAATGTTTAACCCATAATACCACGCACATGCTTTAGTAGGGAAAGATTTGACAGGTCATAACAGAAAATTGACATTAATATCTTCAAAGATGTCCAGAACAAATCTTGCTAAACTTAATGAGGTTTTGCAGCACAGGAGAAGAGCTAGAGTCCTCCTCCTGGATAGATTCGAGAGGATACTTATCGGCCTAAAACTTGTTGGTAAAGACGGATTTTTACCGCTCTTATGGAGCATGAAGACCTTCGGAAAAAACGCGTACACCCAGTATGGCTTTAAGGATCTGCATCAGGATGTCGATGGCATTTGTTGGAAGTTTTTTTGATGGCAGTATTGGCTATCCCATCGTCCCCAGGGTCATTACCATTTTTACGACGAGCTGTAGCTTCCTATCATCTTATCCTTGCTGACTTCATAAAGGGGATCACCTCCCATTTCGCTCAAACCTCTGATGAAAAGGTCAATCTCACGATGTGAAGGGCACGAACATGTTGTATACATTCTCATTCTTAATTTTGTGTTACCTTTTTAAAACATGTGTATCCTGAACTAGTCTCGATAAAAAGTGGAGTCAGTGGTTGTTTTTGCAAGTGTTTTAATTATTCAAAAGTTTTGTTTTTCAATAAAGTATAAAAAAAATGTATGCAACTTATAGAAGGACTAATAATGTTGCTGGGCATCGACAGCCAAAATTATCTTTAACTCAGGAAGAACAAATTTGCGACTGGATTGATGAGAACTGCTCCATTACTCTGCGTCTGTTCAAAGAGAAAAATGTTTAAACGAATGGCCACTTCTTCAACAAATATCATTGTCGACGATTGATAGAGCCCTAGAAATAATTCAAGCTCGTTTTGATTATGCAGTGCATTACAATAGAATTATGCTGGAAAGGGAGACAATTTATTTTATCGATGAGTATACGAGTGAACTCGAGAGTTCCCTATGGAAGGTCTCGAGCATCAAAAATTAAAACCCAATTAAGTGGGGTGGGGGGAGGGAGGTCGTATAGTTCATTTTCATTCGAAGGTTGAGCTCCTGGTATAATTTGTTTCCATTGGCTAAAGAGTTCTTCAATGGGATTTCATCATTTCAATGGAACCTAATGTTGTTCATAATGAGATGTACTCCTTGTACACCGTCCTGATGTAAATGGTTAATTAATGTCGTAAGAAAAATGACCTGCATTGTAGGGCATATTTTGTATTTGAAACAAATACAAGGAAGCAGCACCAGAATAATTGCGTCCTCTTAATTGGGCTTTTATTTTTGATGCTCGAGTATTTTTAATAGACTCTCTTGAGTTCACTTCAGTTCTGGCCGACACTGTAGTGCAGAATCAGTTAACGTTATCTAAATACAAATTTAGATTTAGTTTGAACCCTCGATTTCTACAGATTATATGAACAGCTGAATCTCAACAAACATTTTTCGGCGAATCTTTCATTTGAAGTGTTGTTTTATTCAAAATGAGCAAAAATTCACTAATATCTAAAGAGTTGATAAATTATTTGGACAACGATGTCTCCGATTGGGAGTATTTTAGTGAAGAAGGTAATAAATGGAAAGCACATCCATATCATGAGGAAACTGCATTAAAAGAGTTAAACTTTGCAGCTATATCGGACGTTCAGAATTAGAAAAAATAAATTGAAGCATTGCATATCACTATTGGAAACCTAAATTATTATGTTGTGACTTATTTAAGAAACTATTTTGTGTGTTGGTAAGCAGATGATAATCTTCAAGGAGGAACTAAATACAAGACAATATATCTCAGGGAAAAGCCCATGTGATTCATGGTGAATCAAGTTATTTGCAGCACAAGTCATATGAAATTTATTCTTCTTCGACAGACCTAAACCTTAATTAACAAGAACTGTTTAGCTTGTCGGTTACTCTTGCTAGATTTTCAGTTTGGAACAAAGAGACTTAAGCGTTTTAGGTATTGAAATATATCCTCGTTTTTGCACAAGTATCAAATTTAGCCTCAAAAGACATTTTGGACAATTTTCAAATGCTTTGGAGTTGGAGTTTAATCTTGTTTATCTGGTTTTGCAAACGTTAAATTTATTTGTCAAATAAGATTCTTCTTTTGTCAAATCACTTTCCCCTTATATCAAATGCTTGAGTTGGTCAAAAAATAGCAAAAAATATTATAACTGTCAGATCATGTCCAAAAAAATGATCTCAGATTCAGATCAGTTCAATATTTAAGCACAAACCAAAACAGTTCATAAACTTTCCACGGACAAAAACAATTTATGCGAATTTAATTCACCATTGTACATTTTACAAGACCCTATTGGACGCTTCTTACGCCAATATAAACGTAATTTCCTCCGGGGAGTTTGCATGTGAAAAGGCCACTCAAAGCGTTAATCATACGACTATACTTTCCCAATACAAACCGATGGGTTCGATGGGTCGATTCAAACGATAAACAAAGAAGACGCTGATGGGAAACGAGGCCTTTGTGTCATTTCAGGATCGGTATTGCGTTGTCTGGTTATGCGGCGTAGGGTTTAGCCCTTTTATTCGCGGGAACGAAGGCAGAAGTTGCAGGAGACCGCGATTAGCTCTAATAGCCGCTTTAAAGCCGGCCTGATTAACAGTTAGTCGTTGTCAACTATTCGCATTTCCCGAAAACCTGAATGGCGGTTGTGATATTCGAATGTCGTTCTACCTAAATAAAGCTTATCTTGAATGCGATTAGGTGAAATGAACATGGAATTATTGTTATTATTACCGCAGAATGTTAGAGATGAATAAGAGAGATTTTTTTTAACTTCTTTGAATTTCTAATAAATTAATTCTATACATCGGGATGATATAAGATAGAGAACGGAGTTGAATCCCTTACTTACCAGTTTTCACACAAGTTTAGCCGTAAATTTCTCCTCTTTTTCGAGACTTTTCCCCGAAACTTTTGAACGCTACAGAATATTAAATAAAGGGAGGAATGGCTGTATTTAATGTATTTATGGTGCACAGCTCGAGATATTTCCGTTTAATTTATGTTGAATAGGGCAACTGAGAAACTGTTCTTGTTTTTGGTGAATGAGACTTGTTAGTGCAGAAACTTTATTGTATGCATATTTTGCGTCAAATGTGAGTATGTCGAGTTGATATTAAATAGGTACTTACAAAGTTACAAAATGGTCAAAAGTTTTGATGCTGCCATATCAACTCCCACACTTCGCTTCTGGACCTGTGAGTGGTCGTTCGTTGGCACCTCTTGCTTACCTGTCAACTATTTTGCTGCCTCTGATCGCAGAGTGGCTTGATATCCACCTGAACATAATATCTGATCTCCTAACGCACCCCAGTACCATCTTGGAATCGAACTTGTCCAACCCTGTACCAACCCTTTTTTAAGCAGACTGTTCTAAATGTCCTCTGCGCAAGTCTGAATGCCTTCGACCGGGAAGATGAAGGGAAAATCCTCTAGGCTAATGGCTTCGCTATCAAGTTCTTAATCTTTTCAAATTCCAATACCTATCTCACTCCAAAAATTACCTACATTGTATCCTTCAGTAAAGTAGAGTTGCTTCTAGCCATACCACCAACGGCAGTGGAGGAAGATCAAAAATGGTATCCGCAGGAGCCAGTGGTATACAGGACATGCTCCTCCTAGACAGCAATTATTTAGATCTTACTGAACGCGTTTACAGCATAGCTTAGACTGGCTTCATGACACCAAGTCAGTCTAGTGGACCATCAGATTTTTTAGCTTCAACGTTTTATCAAACTCTGCAGGATGAAGAGGCCCTTATGGCTTCCTCTTCTCTAAATTGCTGATTACTTTCTCCACTTGTTTTGCTATTAGTATTACTATGTTTCCTCCTTTTAGTTATATTTCTGGTTTCAGGTTCAGAAATCTTAATCTTTTCCACCTCTTTCTTTTCTCCCTTACAATTTGAACATCTTTCGGTTCACTTCCTTTAGATTTTTTTTTCTGTTTCTTCATCTTCTTTTAGTAACAGATATTCTTTTGATGCAACAACTTCATAATTGCTGACTCTACATATTTGCAGCGCAGCTCCTACTTTAGGTGACTCTGCACTTGTTAAGGAACAAACTACTACTTAAGAAGTTCTTCACTGGATCTCTTGATGCAGAAGTAGTTGATAATGACAGCTTTACTTGTGGGAGTGTGACTGCAGAGATAGCAATTACTCCAAGTTATTTTCAAAAGTATTGCATCTGATGAGTGAGAATTTTATTCTTGTGGCACCATTGCTGCTCCTGAAAGCACGACAATAAAATTTGGGCTGTTCTCTGTTTGAAACATTGAAATTGGTATTGCTTCTTTGTTTTCTCCCTCTAATTTCAACTCATAAATTCCAATATTCTTAAATCCATTAATAATATTTCTTTAGTCAGCATCATGAACGAGTCTGGTTAAATATGAGACAAATTCCTATTTACCAGAGGAAAAGAAAAAAATTGTAATTTTAGTAGAAATGAAATGAAGTCTTGAGGTTCCCTTTTTAAGCTAGATACCGTTTACACAGGATGCTTCCTAAATGTTTGGAGAATTCAAACTTCTTCTAAAGTGGAGAACAAAAAATTGTTTGAAAAAGTGAAATTAGTATTGCTTCGTAGTTTTCTCCCTCTAATTTCAAGTCATAAATTCCAATATTCTTAAATCCATTAATAATATTTCTTTAGGCAGCATCTTGAACGAGTCTGGTTAAATATGAGACAAATTCCTATTTACCAAAAGAAAAAAACTGTAATTTTAGTAGAAATGAAATGGAGTCTTGAGGTTCCCTTTTTAAGCTAAATACCGTTTACACAGGATGCTTCCTAAATGTTTGGAGAATTCAAACTTCTTCTGGAGGAACACAAAATTCTTTGTCTAAAGTGGTAATAGAATTCCTTGCGTTGGTCAAAAAATAGCAAAAAATACTATAACTGTCAAATCATGTCCAAAAAAGTGATCTCAGATTCAGATCAGTTCAATATTCGTCGGGCTAGTGGTCTAGTGGCTTGCACACTTGCCTCGTAGTCCGGCAGTATCGGGTTTGGGCTGTTCTCTTCAGATCAAATGTTTGAAACATTGAAATTGGTATTGCTTCTTTGTTTTCTCCCTCTAATTTCAAGTCATAAATTCCAATATTCTTAAATCCATTAATAATATTTCTTTTGGCAGCATCTTGAACGAGTCTGGTTAAATATGAGACAAATTCCTATTTACCAAAAGAAAAAAACTGTAATTTTAGTAGAAATGAAATGGAGTCTTGAGGTTCCCTTTTTAAGCTAAATACCGTTTACACAGGATGCTTCCTAAATGTTTGGAGAATTCAAACTTCTTCTGGAGGAACACAAAATTCTTTGTCTAAAGTGGTAATAGAATTCCTTGCGTTGGTCAAAAAATAGCAAAAAATACTATAACTGTCAAATCATGTCCAAAAAGTGATCTCAGATTCAGATCAGTTCAATATTCGTCGGGCTAGTGGTCTAGTGGCTTGCACACTTGCCTCGTAGTGCGGCAGTACCGGGTTTGGGCTGTTCTCTTCAGATCAAATGTTTGAAACATTGAAATTGGTATTGCTTCTTTGTTTTCTCCCTCTAATTTCAAGTCATAAATTCCAATATTCTTAAATCCATTAATAATATTTCTTTAGGCAGCATCTTGAACGAGTCTGGTTAAATATGAGACAAATTCCTATTTACCAAAAGAAAAAAACTGTAATTTTAGTAGAAATGAAATGGAGTCTTGAGGTTCCCTTTTTAAGCTAAATACCGTTTACACAGGATGCTTCCTAAATGTTTGGAGAATTCAAACTTCTTCTGGAGGAACACAAAATTCTTTGTCTAAAGTGGTAATAGAATTCCTTGCGTTGGTCAAAAAATAGCAAAAAATACTATAACTGTCAAATCATGTCCAAAAAAGTGATCTCAGATTCAGATCAGTTCAATATTCGTCGGGCTAGTGGTCTAGTGGCTAGTGGTCAGTATCGGGTTTGCTGTTCTCTTCAGATCAAATATTTGAAACATTGAAATTGGTATTGCTTCTTTGTTTTCTCCCTAATTTCAAGTCATAAATTCCAATATTCGGCATTAAGTATTTCTTTTGGCAGGTTTGGGTTGTTCAAATTCTATTTTCAGAAAAAAACTGATCAAATGTTTGAATGGATTGAAATTGGTAAATGTTTGAAGCTTCTTTGAACACAAAATTTTTGTCCCTCTAATTTTCAAGTCATAAATTCCAATATTCTTAAATCCATTAAAATATGATCTCAGGTTTAGATCAGCATCTTGGGCTAGTGGTCTGGTTAAATATGAGACAAATTCCTCAGATCAAATGTTTGAAACATTGAAATTGGTATCTTCTTTGTTTTCTCCTCTAATTTCAAGTCATAAATTCCAATATTCTTAAATCCATTAATAATATTTCTTTAGGCAGCATCTTGAACGAGTCTGGTTAAATATGAGACAAATTCCTATTTACCAAAAGAAAAAAACAATTTTAGTAGAAATGAAATGGAATTTTAGATACCGTTTAAAATTGCTTAATTAAAATATTCTGGAGAATCGGTGCCAGACTCCACTGAAAGACAGAAATCAAAATCACAAAGACTTCTGTTCAAGTTCAAATAATATTTTTCTAGACTGAAAATATGATAGATGGCATGGATAAAATGTCTACTGCATTTTGACATTAAAATGTCAAACTTGTTTATATTTGACGTTTGACGTTCAAAACGTGGGTCTTGTCACAAGAGTTCCAAAATCTTGGATGATATTTTGACTTAGCAAGTGCTGGACGATGAGTGCCAAAACTGCTTAATAGGCTCTTCGAAATGACAAAGATTAGTTATTATGGAGATAACAACGGCGTAAACTTTATAAGATCCATTTATAGAATTGAATAACAGGAATTAAGAAACTGATTAAACAGAATATCTACATAAATATAAACGACATTCGATTCAGACTTGCGACAATCCTAATAAAAGCCATCAAGGATGTCGGCATTACTAATAACAGACTCAAGAATTCATAAATAGCCATTCCACATGTCACAATTAACAATCTCGCGATAATCCGTCTTCTTGTGTATATTATATTTATGTAGTGTTACATTGCCGTCAACTTTATCTACGAAATTAAATTAAACTCATCAGCATTCCTTTAAGGCAATTTAAGCGTAAACATATATTTATGTAAGCACGTGCATCGAGTAACAAACAAAAATATTTATTCAATGAATTAATTGTAATACTCCTCAAGTTTATGGTAAATGCCGCATTGTAATCTCTGAGTTATGACAATCACTAAATGGAATACAAAATAGTCATAAATACTACTACGTGAGGAATATAGGTCGAATTTTATCAATGTATACATCCATTGTTTATTGTAAGTGTACTACTTAAACTATAGTATTGATAAAATAATGTACACTAGTCCAAATTAGTATTAGGACAATTAACAATAACTTTCTATACATATCAGATAATCAGATAATTAAGAAATAATGGTTGTGAGTGAAACCAATTCTTTTATATTATTTAATATAATGCGCGAATAATATCGGAGCTGGCGTATATGCATTCGGTGGCCTCTAATGCAGCAGTGGCGCCAATTCGGTAGTCGGCTAGTCTGCTTACTATTTTAGAGCCACCGCGGGTCGATTTCCTTCGCTACGTACGAATGAGAACAAACGTGACTATTTAGTGCTTTCTTGGATTAACTAAACGCCACTAACCTAAATGCCAGTGGCGTAGTAACAATTATACGAACAGGGTTAGTTTCATGATGAGAACGTGTTATGGATGATTAAGGCGAATGTGGTAATTTGGAATTTAATTGCCAACTCGCGATATAACTTCCTACATTCACACATACACTACTATTTAATTTTATAAAACGCAATAATATATAAAAGAAAAATACAACGCAATAAAGTGACTCCGATTCAGATTTGGAGGTTTAAATGACAGATATGTCAAGTTTGACGTTTAAACGTCAAATATGAGCAAGTTTGACATTGAGATTTCATATTTAAATGTCTAATATGAAAGATCGGGCATTTAAATGTCAAATATGTCAGAAATTATGTCGATAATTCGATAAGTCAATTCGTTCGCAGTTTAAATGGCTAGATTTAATATAAATAATTCTTTCTACCAGTGAACATACCAAATTTCACATTTAAACGTCACAATATGTCAAGTTTGACGTTTAAACGTCAAATATGAGCAAGTTTGACATTGATTGAGGTTTCATATTTAAATGCCAAGTATGAAAAAATTGACATTTAAACGTCAAATATGCCAGAAAATATGTTGATAATTCGATAAGTCCATTCGTTTGCAATTTAAATTGCTAGACTTAATATAAATAATTCTTTCTGCCAGTGAACATACCAAATTTGACATTTGAATGTCAAATATGTCAAGTTTGACGTTCAAACGTCAAATATAAGCAAGTTTGACATTGAGGTTTCATATTTAATTCTAGATATGAACAAATTCACATTTAAATGTCAAATATGCCAGAAAATATGTCGATAATTCGATAAGTAAATTCGTTTGCAGTTTAAATGGTTAGACTTAATATAAATAATTCTTTCTGTCAGTGAACATACCAAATTTGACATTTAAACGTCATAATATGTCAAGTTTGACGTTTAAACGTCAAATATGAGCAAGTTTGACATTGAGGTTTCATATTTAAATGCCAAATATGAAAAAATTGACATTTAAACGTCAAATATGACAGAAAATATGTCGATCATTTGATAAGTCAGTTCCTCTGCAATTTAAACTGCTAATCTTAATATCAATAATTCTTTCTACCAGTGTACACACAAAATTTGACATTTAAATGTCAAACAGGGTGGGTTTATCAATGTGAGGATAAAAGTGTTAGATAAAATTTAGCAATTACAATGCTTTATCTTGCAGATAACTTCTATTTAACACTCAATAAACGTTTTATTGTAATTATCTTACGAATAAAATTTTATCTGCGAGTTAATTTATTTATGCTCACATTGATAAACCCGACGTTAGTGATATAAATGTCATATATGTACAGGTTTGACATTAGGAATCTTTAATACACTCCCCGCCTAAAAATAGGAGCAAAATCTCTTACGCCCTAGATTACAGTAGCTGTACAAGGTCAGATCGTGCCCTGAGAATGCGTTTGAACTCACTGTAATTAAAATTCGTCTTTTTAAGTTATAAAATCGAATGATACGTCTGTGTGCAATGCCCTCTGCAGACAAAATTTGAACTAAGTGACAGTTCTTTTATACAGCTGTGTTGACTACATTTCTGCTTATGCAGGAGGTTGGAAGTTAAGTGACTCTTTCTAATTGTAAAGACATTCAAGTTGAATGCTGCATATGGTATCATTATTTCAAACAAGGTGGTACGGTAACCTCCATGCAGATGAAAGAAGATCGATTTCCAAATCCAATTAATCCGAGATTGTTAAAAGGCATCACCGACTGTCTAGTCTGGTGACGAATCCTAAAACATTACTGGCCTAAATTTCTGCTGAACTCAGCGAGTCATACAGAAGATACCTACACCACACTATCAAAACGCGTCTTCAGTTCAGAAAGGTCTTGGCAAAGTGGGTTCCCAAGTTGCTGTCTAATAAGCAAAAGATGCAAAGAGTTGATGATGCTCAATCGATTTTAGATGACTATGGTGTCGAATGGGATGATTTATTGAATCGATCGATGAGCCTAGTAGTAGATATACAAAAAACGATTAATACCAAAACAATCCAAACCACCTCTATGTAGATTAGAGCAAACACACCATTGCGACCAGTAATCAACACGAAACGACTTACCAAACCATCAACAATAAGACAAAGATCTCCTTAAATAGTTTAACATGTATCTCAAGACGTGGACCAACATTCAAAACAATACCCAAACCTTCGATATGAACCGACCTATCAAACCATTCACAATAAGAACAGTTCTAATATGAACGCTCTTTTTGGCATTCTGGGGCCATTAATTAGCCCAAACGGGATATAAATTAGATTGAGACTGTCCCTTTTGAGACTCTCACGGACGTCAAACCTCTCTAATCGATTGATAGACCATCGGGAGGGTATGTGGTGTCAGCGGAACTATGCCATTAGAGCACCCACCCGGACAGAATCCGAGTGTCAAAACAAATAGAGAGAATCTGACGAACACAAGAGTTGTAGAGGGACAACTCGCACTAACGTACACCTCGTTGCATCAAAGCAAAATTTGAGTTCGAGCTAGGGTTCATATTAGGTAGTTCCTTCATTTAACGCAATAGGAACCGACCTACCAAACCATCAATAGTAAGACAAATATCTCCTTAAGTAGCTTCCATGAACCTTCTTGATGTGGTCAATGCCAAGATTCCGGTTAACAAGCGTTGTAAAGTCAAATTTCTACAAGACAATTGTCCGAGCCATACAGCAAATGTTACACTAGAAAAAAATTACTCAGTTGAGGTGGGTTATGCACCACGCTACGAACTACACTGATTCTATTCCTGTTCTATATAATAATCTTATAATATAATAATGGTCGCAATCAAACTAACTTGTAGGAAAGCGGGGTATTATGCAGTTATCCACGTAGAGTCGTAATAATTTTACAACCCATATCTTCGACCAACATATGCCCACTTTTTAACTGTAGAAACTTTCCAAACACGTTTATACCCAGTACTAAAAACATAACTGCTAGTTTTAACACTATTCAACGTATGTTTCGTAGAGATTAAATTAAGAGGAAGTAAAACAATTGGTATAAATGAAATCATATTTATTAGGATGCTCATTCTATAATAGAACACAATTCTATACTGAAATAATTTCGTCAAACTGGTTTCGACAACAACTAGGGCTAATTGTAACTTATCCTAAGTAAGCGAGTTTGCTAAAACCTTTTAGGCAAAGTTCCAAGAATGCGAGTGATCAATAATAGCAAGTCCTGCTACATCTTATGTAAACACGAAATGATCTACTTGATTCTGTAGGTCACTGAGCTTGTTTCCTGTTAAATAATACCGCGTAATCGTTATATCTCGAAACAGAAAATGATGTTTTATTGTTAAGAAATACCCAGCTATTTAATATTGTTATAAATTATGTTATGGAGCGTAATCTGCCTTAAGAATGCGTAGAAATTCTTGAGTTGTATTTAAAAATGTTTAACAAACGCATTGTTACAAAGACCTCATTCTGGACGTTGTAACAAAACTATTGATCTTGTTCGAGTTGATGTTCAGGCAGAACCAAAACTTCCACACATTAATGTGCCAAGGAATTACGATTGTTTAAATGGACCTTAAGAGGAATTTGGCATTTCTACTTGATGTCATGGGTAATGCAGTTGCTCTCAATGCAGAACTATATCGAACGAGAATTTCTGTAAACCTTGATCGTTATTGGGTCAAAAATAAGTTGAAAGTTATCTGCAGAATAGAGTTCTTTTAGGAAAGATTGAAGACACAATATCATCCAATTTTAAAAAGTTGTTAACGTTCCTCACAGAAGTGTTTTGGGACCACTTCTGTATATAAATTTGAGGGTGATACAGATATTATTCTCCCTGGCATAGATGGCGTTGATTTTCATAGTCATCACTAATGTAGATACATAATTGTCAATTAATTGCGATGAGTCACATGAATTTTGTCCCAATTTCTGAAATGGACAAATTTGATAACAATATGATTATGAAATATATCTGCAAGAAATTCATATGGATATGGGACAAGTACTAGAAGTGATCAAGTGGTTTACAGCACAAGACAAAAAATTTGTTTCTGAGGGCGTTAAAGTTACCCTGTATAAACGAAAACAATTTTAAGCTATCGCCTCCCTTTAAGAATGAAAGTACTTTCATTTTAAAAGTTTATTTTTATCACAGGTATTAACATACCGACCGACACCGCACTGTTGAAACACTTTTGTATATCGCTACTACCTATTTATTCTTTCTATTTACTTTTAATTACCCGATACATTATAAAATAACATAATTACGAAATAACAACAATATTGACTTAATGACATTTTTATAAATTCCGGTTGACGTCACATTGACGTCACAATAATATTTTAACGACCTAAGGTCGACAAACTCGCGCATGACGTTGAATAGCGGTTCAGTTAACCGTTGACAACGGTAGAGGTAACATCTATAGAGACAGTTGTGTTATTTTACATCGGACGAATTGAATTCTTGTAGTTTTACTGAAATTTTGGGAATCGTTAGTTAAGAAGGCGGTTAATTTTCGAATCGCATTATTACTGGCGGTGATGGCAGCGGTGTAACAGTAATGTTAAATGAAGGAACTACCTAATATGAACGCTAGTTCGAACACAAATTTTGCTTTGATGCAACGAGGTGTACGTTAGTGCGAGTTGTCCCTCTACAGCTCTTGTGTTCGTCAGATTCTCTCTACTTGTTTTGACACTCGGACTCTGTCCGGGTGGGTGCTCTAATGGCATAGTTCCGCTGACGCCACATACCCTCGTGAGGGTCTATCAATCGATTAGAGAGGTTTGACGTCCATGAGAGTTTCAAAATGGACAGTCTCAATCTAATTTATATCCCGTTTGGATTAATTAGGCGCTGTAGAATTCAAAAAAAAAGCGTTCATATTAGAACTGTTCTTATTGTTGATGGTTTGGTAGGTCGGTTCGTATCATTTTAAAAGTTTTTTTATCTTTTTAAGATACCGACCGACACCGCACTGTTGAAACACCCTGTAAAGTTTGGGTATTGCATTGAATGATGGTCCGCGTCTTGAGATAAGTGTTAAGTTACTCAAGGAGATGTTTCTCTTACTGTTGATGGTTTGGTACGTCGGTTGATATCGAAGGTTTGGGTATTGCATTGAATGTTGGTCCAAGTCTTGAGATAAGTGTTAAGCTACTGAAAGAGATCTTTGTCTTACTGTTGATGGTTTGGTAGGTCGGTTTTTATAGAATGTTTGGGTATTGCGTTAAATGAAGGAACTACCTAATATGAACGCTAGTTCGAACTCAAATTTTGCTTTGATGCAACGAGGTGTACGTTAGTGCGGGTTGTCCCTCTACAGCTCTTGTGTTCGTCAGATTCTCTCTACTTGTTTTGACACTCGGACTCTGTCCGGATGGGTGCTCTAATGGCATAGTTCCGCTGACGCCACATACCCTCGTCTATCAATCAATTAGAGAGGTTTGACGTCCATGAGAGTCTCAAAAGGGACAGTCTCAATCTAATTTATATCCCGTTTGGATTAATTAGTCGCTGTAGAATGCCAAAAAAAGCGTTCATATTAGAACTGTTCTTATTGTTGATGGTTTGGTAGGTCGGTTCATATCGAAGGTTTGGGTATTGCGTTGAATGTTTGTCCAAGTCTTGAGATAAGTGTTAAGCTACTTGAAGAGATCTATGTTTTTCTGTTGATGGTTTGGTAAGTCGGTTTCTATAGAAGGTTTGGGTATTGCGTTAGATGAAGGAACTACCTAATATGAACGCTAGTTCGAACACAAATTTTGCTTTGATGCAACGAGGTGTACGTTAGTGCGAGTTGTCCCTCTACAGCTCTTGTGTTCGTCAGATTCTCTCTACTTGTTTTGACACTCGGACTCTGTCCGGGTGGGTGCTCTAATGGCATAGTTCCGCTGACGCCACATACCCTCGTGAGGGTCTATTAATCGATTAGAGAGGTTTGACGTCCATGAGAGTCTCAAAAGGGACAGTCTCAATCTAATTTATATCCCGTTTGGATTAATTAGGCGCTGTAGAATGCCAAAAAAAAGCGTTCATATTAGAACTGTTCTTATTGTTGATGGTTTGGTAGGTCGGTTCGTATCGAAAGTTTGGGTATTGCGTTGAATGATGGTCAAGGTCTTGATATAAGTGTTAAGCCGCTTAAGGAGATATTTGTCTTATTGTTGATGGTTTGGTAAGTCGTTGCGTGTTGACTACTGGTCGTAATGGCATGTCTGGTCTAATCTACATAGAGGTGGTTTGGATTATTTTGATATTAATCGTTTTTTGTATATCTACTACCGTCTTGCAAACGACCAGATATTTTCGTCGCATACTGTGATTTGTCCGCGATGACAATTACGTTTGTTTTGTCTGCGTTCTTGCTGTTGAAGCTTCGGCAGATGGATCTCTACAGAAGATTCGAGCTTGCAACAAATTGTCAGCATCCTATGCAAATGCATCTTAATTTTAATTTATTGTCTTATATGTAATAGTAGAATCTATCGATTTTAACTTTATTGCAATGAAGCTAGCTAACGCTAAGTTTCATTTTCAATAACATAGTTTCAAGGCAAATCGATAGATTCTACTAATTTTTTTTCCAATTTAACAATAGGATCTACCTGATATGAACGCTAGTTCAAACTCAAATTTTGTTTCGATGCAACGAGGTATACTTTAGGGCGAGTTGTACCTTTACACCTCTTGTATTCGTCAGATCTCTCTTTTTGTTTTGACACTCGGATTCTGTCCGGGTGGGTGCTCTAATGGCATAGTTCCGCTGACACCACATACCCTCGAGAGGGTCTATCAATGGATTAGAGAGTTTTGACGTCCGTGAGAGTCTCAAAAGGGACAGTCTCGATCTAATTTATATCTCGTTTGGATTAATTAATGGCTGCAGAAAGCCAAAAAATGCGTTCGTATTGGAACTGTTCCGATTGTTGATGGTTTAGTAGGTGATATTTTGTAGAAGATGTTACAAATTGTTAGGATTGTATGTATGATGTGCAATTAAATACACATTTTTTCAAAATTTTCGTAGTATTTTTTCGTAAAGATAATACGAACTATACAAAAACACAGCTTACGGTTATTATTACGATTATTTTATTGCGGTGAATATGCCAGACACGATCCTGTTACAAATAAAAATCTAAAACTAACTTTACACGAATCGATAATAATCAATCAAAATTACCGTGCGATTTAGTTTCGACACGAACTAATATATTTCCGCCCTATATCGGATGCAAATCCAGGTTGAAAATGCAATATTTTCACATCAATTCGATAATATCGCTTTCGAGCAGATTTTTCAGCATGCAACAACACGCGTTATAATTTAGAAGGGTTTTATAAAAGCACAAACTAATCAATACTTGACCCCGTACCATGTTAGTTATGCGAGGTTCTAAACCCGTGACGATTATTTACAGTTCTCTATTATATTATCCGAAAGGTGTTTCGTTTTAACACTTCCGTAAAATTATACAAATTCTGGGGGCGTCGAGATGTTCAAACTTTATTCGGGTAATGTGTGAAAGTTATAATTACTATACAGTAGATGCGTATACAACATCGGGATTATTTAAAATTCACACCGTCGAGTAAATTATTTTACAACCTCGCCTTTATTGTTTTGGGTCGATATGTTTTAAATGGTAAGTTCTTTCTGTTCCACGATTCCGTCCGACCACTAGGAATTGATTTTTTTTGTTCTTTTTTTAGTGGTCTCTTAGATCAATTTTATAAAGCTTTTAATATCATTATATGGCTGATACCTCACCATACGAAACGATATTCGTCACAAACATCTATTAAATAACTGTTACACTTGTATCTAATTTTTGTATCTATTTGTAACTGTTAAATTCTAAATTAGTTTAATTCTCAAAATATTTCTGACAGTTACTGTATTGCAAAAGCAGTATTTTTCAGATTTGACATTTGTGGTTGTTAAAACATATTCGATGGCTTTGAAATCGGTAACATTTTACAATTTTGAGTCGAATAATTTCTGACAGCTGTCATGTTGGAAACGGCAAAAATGTCAATGAATGGTGAATAATGGCGAAACATGACAATATCGAAAATGTGATGACATGAATTACGAAAATATCGAAAATGTAAAAAAAAAAATTGGAGGCTTTGAACTGATCGAAAAGTAAATTGCCATCGAAAAAAAACATAATTGGTGTAGGCTATGTAAATGGTTTTGATTGTTGCTTTAGCCACTACCACATAATGACATTTATTATTTGACATTTTATTGTACCAAAGTTTATAACCTCAAATTAAATGTCAAGGAATTGCAAGGAATAAATGTCATTATGTGAAAGTGGCTAAAGTAACAATCCATTCACATAGCTTACTCTAATTATGATTTTTTTCGATGTGTCTATATTAAAAATGTCGAGAGATTTCTAAAATGTCATAAAGCAAAAATGTCAAAATTGACAAACATGTCAATTTTGACATCAGAAATGTCGAAAATATCAAAGATCTTAGAATTATAGAAAAGTATTGAAAACGGCAAAAATATCGAATAATTTCGAACAAATGACAAAAATATGTCGAAAATATAGTCTCACCCCCTCCCTCTCCTCCCCTTTCCCCCTCCCGCCGTCTTCCTTTTTCCTTCAATTACGGAATTAAATTTGGAAAATCTCCAAGACGTAAAAATAGTCGACAAAATTAAAAAAATATCGAATAATGTCCAAGATCTCAGCGCATGTCGAAAAAATGACGAAATTTTTAAAAAATTGCGAAATTGATAAAAAAAGTGACTAAAACTACATCAAAAGAGTTAAATCTCAAGAGTTGAAAAATGGCAAAATTAAAAAAAAATGACGAAAATATGAAAAGTGATGAAAATTTCGAGAAATTTCGAAAATGTTGAAGCGAAATGTGATAATTATCAAAAATATCAAAGGCATCGAAAAATGTTGCAAATGGTGAAAATTTCAAAATTGTTAAATAATTTAAAAAATATAAAATTGTGGAAATTATCAAAAAAGTCAAAAGTCTGTCGAAGAGTCGAAAAATGTCGAAAATATCTTGAGGATTTTACAGGTGTCGTAAAATGACTAAAACTACATCAAAAGAGTTAAATCTCAAGAGTTGAAAAATGGGAAAATTCAAAAAAAAAGTCTGGTAGGCATCGAAATATGTTGAAAAGTGATGAAAATTTCGAGAAATTTCGAAAATGTAATGAAGCGAAAGTGTGATAATTATCAAAAATATCAAAGGCATCGAAAAATGTTGCAAATGGTGAAAATTTCAAAATTGTTAAATAATTTAAAAAATATAAAATTGTGGAAATTATCAAAAAAGTCAAAAGTCTGTCGAAGAGTCGAAAAATGTCGAAAATATCTTGAGGATTTTACAGGTGTCGTAAAATGACTAAAACTACATCAAAAGAGTTAAATCTCAAGAGTTGAAAAATGGGAAAATTCAAAAAAAAAGTCTGGTAGGCATCGAAATATGTTGAAAAGTGATGAAAATTTCGAGAAATTTCGAAAATGTAATTAAGGGAAAGTGTGATAATTATCAAAAATATCAACGGCATCGAAAAATGTTGAAAATGGTGAAAATGTCAAATAATGTCGAAATTTTCAAAATATATCGAAAATATCGAAAATGTGGTCCCGCAAACATGTAGAAAAATGTTGAAAATGCCAAAATTGTCGAGTAACTTTTAAAATATAAAGGTGTGGAAATTATAAAAATGTTCACGACCTCAGAAGTGTCGAAAAGCCCCAAAATATATATATATATATATATATAAAAATGACTGAAAGTTGGAAGTGGCAGTTTCCAAAAAATGACGAAAATATCGAAAATGTAAAAAATCTCACAAGCATCGAAATATGTCGAAAAGTGGTAAAAATGTCTAGAAATTTCGAAAATGTAATAAAGCAAAGGTATCAAAATTATCAAAAATTTCAACGGTGTAGTAAGGCCGGAGAAATTTCCGATCAAAGCTGTTTTAGTTATTAACAACTTTCGGACAACATATGACACAAACATGTGAAACTGAATTCATAATTTATTTTCTTCCTCCACAAGTAACAAGATCATTACAAGCCACAATCTTGAAAAGGCTACTTCTTGAATTCCTTTCAATGATGAAAAGACAGGACTAATTGCTACCTTGAAGACCCTAAAACTCCCTAAAAAGAAACGGTGACATTTTTTCAGAGGGTTGAAATCCGGATCGACTTACCGACATTATAAAAGGTGTCACAAAGCCATCTGAACGCAATTTACACGCACAAAAACTACACCATGAGAGTTGCAGTGATAGCCAGACAAGTAATACAGCTTTCGGTGTCACCGCAACTAAGCACCCACCACACATTAAAACAAAATTTCGAAAAAATGAAGACGATAGATAGAAAATGTCAAGTTTGCCAACTGACGAAGAGATGGAGTGAGTCCTTTCTGTTGGATAATTTACCAGAGCTTTTAGGCTTATTACAGACTTAACGTAGCCCCATATTCTTGTCTAAAAAAATAAACGTAATAATCTGAGGTTGGAGTGAGATAGAATCAGACTTCCGCTTACCAAATACAACACCCTATCGTGATGCAATAACACTTTAATTCCCATTTGGAATATCTCACATTTATTTGATCTTGTATCTTCCGTATATTTAAAGCAATAAATCTAAGTATAGTGGGTCTCGGAATGCCTGACACAGTTAGCTGAAAGAAAATCAATAATAGGTCCTCTTACATAAGTTCTGCGTAAATTTAAGTTGAACGAAGAAGTGCCAAAATTAAAAGGATTATCCGCGTTTTTTTAAACATATCAAAGATATTAAAATTAGCCGTTAGATGCAATCGAAAACTTAAAAGAAACTATTACGTTCAATTTTCATAATCCCAGCTCGCATTGTGGCTCTCAAAAGTTTATAAAACAGACTCGTAAATTCAGGTTGTTTATATTAGAAACGATACCGTTCAGTTATATTTACGACAACAATATGAACTGAAAAGCTTTCGAGAGTTTACAATCGCGCGAAGGACAAAATTAACATTTAGGTGGTTGTTTTTCTAACCCGTTCCATTATGCGTATTATAAACAACACACAAATCCGGTTGGTATTTGGAAACTATAACGGCTCTTCGAGGCGTAGAAGTGGTCTTAAGTGAGTTGAAATAATAAACAGCCTTTTGTTACAGATTATATCCATTATATTCTTACTCTAATATATTTTGAGCCGATTTATTGAACTTGAATCCTCATAAAGGTTTAATTAAAATATCTACGATGGCAGTTTAGATATTATTGTTCCTAACTGGTAGACTGAAGAATTAGGTAAATGATTTTAAACTTGGCAGAGAGTTCTGTCAACAAGGTGTTGGTGCTTGACGGCCGAAAATTGTTATTTGCAAATAAAACATTGCTCTGATCTTCAAAGATAGACGAATCATTTTGAAATTCAAAGCGCAGACTTGTGGCTGTTCAATAGGTAGCCTAGAAACCATTTTACATAAATAATTGAGTCCTAAGAAGCAAATGTTGATGCCAGGTCGATAGGCCACTTCAGAAACGAATTTCATTAAACAAGATCCTGCACACTTCTTAGCAAAATTCGTGATTGTGGATGAAATCTGAATCCACCATTATGATTCTGAATCAAAAAGGCATAGAATTGAGTCACAAGGGTTCACCACCCCCTCGAAAGTTTCATACAACAGTCTCTGCGGAAATGATAATGACCATAGTTTTTTAGGATGCTGAAGGAATTATTCTCATACTAACACCTGCGTGGAATTCATTTCGAGTCGATGAGACGCTAATGATAGGGGTGAACGAGTGATTTTGCAACCCAAGACAAAAAGTTTTTTTTTCTGAGTCGCGTTAAAGCACGTTACCATCGTTATACTAAGTGTGTCATTTTCGAGACTATGTTCTAAAAAAAACTTATCTTTCTGGTTTCTCGGAAATATAAACTGAACTCTATTCATCAAGGTGAATATTCATAAATGAGATCCTTAGTTCTTGAAAACAGGCCACTCCTACTAGAGAAAAAGGTTTGACTCCGAATCTCTAGAAGGAGACACGACTTTTGACGAGTAGTGTAAATTTTGGTGGTATTTTCTCTTGAGCTAAAGTCTCCACTTCCAATTTCTGTCTCCTCGCCCTATTAGATTTTCTTTATCACTGAGGTTCTGCAGAAAGTCATTGAAGTACCAGCAAAAAAAGTAGGTTATTTTCCTGTAGTCAAGAACCTAGCAGGGCGTCTCCTTCTCCAGCTTCCAAACAACTGCAAAGTTTTTAGTCAACAGAAATTTAAGAGCGCTCTAAAGCATTGGTTAGAATCTATAGGTGCTATTATTCACTAAGTGAATTTTTTGAGGACGATCTAAATTCATAATTTTTTGTTTTGTTTGTTCCTCTTTTTCGCTCTTTATACTGTGGTGGGGGGTAGTACATAGTGCTTTCTAGATATTATGTTTTTTTTGCTGTATTGACAAACTTTTTGTCGTACGAAATAAAATTTATTATTATTATTATTATTGCGAGTCCCTCAAGGATCCCTCCTTGCGCCCACACTTTTCTTAATTTTTGCCCTAAAACCACTCAAGTTTAACTAGGAATATATGTATGTATGCTGACGATACAACCGCCTACATGTAGTCTAGAAGCGAGGAGGTAATTTGGTACTGACGCCATGGAGAAGTTGACGCAGCCAACCGCTGGAGATCGAGATGGAAACTCAAGGTCAATGAAACTTAATGTAGTGCAGTCCGATTTATTAAAAAGCGTAGCCTTGGTCATGTAGATTTTAAACACCCTTGGAATCAATCGGTCCTATAGCTTGACAGTCCTTTCCTCTACTTGAGAAATTCCATGTCGCTCACACTTTTGGTTTAGCTTAGCAAACCATGATCTTAAAAATTTGAGATCTTACAAAATAAAATGATGAAGAATGATAACTGGTGCACCGTGATTTGTCAGGAATGACCAATTGCGAGCCAATCTAAGCGTCTCATCTATCAAGGATCAAATCACATCATTGGCCCCAAAGCCACGGAAAAGGAGTGCAAGAAATCCGCTGATGAATTCGAACAGGATAGAGCTTCACCAAAAGTGAAAGATAGGAGGATACTCAACACAGCCAAAGACTGAAACATTATAACCAAGAAAAACATCCAAAACATTAACCCTACCACAAGCCTTGAGCAGAAAAGGCAGTCACAAAAGAATACATGGTTTAAGGGAAGCAAATTCCGTCCATAGGAGTGAAAGGAATGACCACAGAGAGTATCTTGATAATTATAAAGTAGTTTCTTTAAATATCGTTTAGTTTGACCGATATAAAATTGATTTTATAATTAATCACACTAGAATTAAAAAATAAACATGTGATACCAACCATTTTAGCAAGGCTAGTTTAGATATGTGCGATATTAAAAAAATCCCATTTTTATCCAGATTTTTTTTTAATAAAATCTGACTCGTTAGTGGCGTAAAAAAATAACCACCAGTTTTTGCGCCACCAACACCCAATAGCTCTCGCAATCTGATAGAAGTTTCAGCTGGTGGCAAACCGAGTTTTACAATTTAATAATACAAACTGTGACGAAAGCGTTAACGCTGCTCTGCAGGAAGTGTTATAATTTAAATTTTATAACAAAATTATGACAGCGCTTATGATTCACATTTATAAAACAGTCGATTCGATCCGAAATTTTAGTTTAACCTATAAAACAAACATCTCTAACCCTTCGGATCAATACACTTCCAACAACGACGGGTGGGTATACTACCACTCAAAAAGTTAGACTCCAACGATCGGATTCGAGTTTGCAGGAGAGGATCGTGTCGGGAAGAAAGAGGAAAACATTTCTATTTTACAGTCGCGCAACTTGAGAAAAACTTTTTCATTTATTCGTTCTTGAACTTTCCACTTTGCGCCTTACGTTACGAAATGTATGTACTTACCAATTTTAGGTGAAAGGACATTCTTTTCGTGAGGAAGAAGTTGTGTAAAACTTAACGAAAATATATTCGTTGTAGGTCTAATGGATCGACGAAGGTGAACAATGCTATGGATGGAAATATATTTCTGCTGATAAATATTTTGCTTATTGATTATGAAATGGGAAGAAGGCGTATCTGGGGGAACCACACGATGAATGTGGGGCCGAAAATGGGGGTAATCTTGAAGACTCTATTTGGCCATCTCAAAGCTAATTAGGAAAAAATATGTTTTCGTAAGAAGCTGGATAGTTTTGAAGAAAAACTTTTAATGTTGAAGATGTTGAAATGGACTACATAAAGGAAGTCATGGGTGCGAGCCAGCGCAAAAACCTTGGTAAACTGCAATATTTTAAATACTAGATCAGGAAGGAGAAGGACGCAGAATCATAATATGATGTTTAAAATTCCTACAGACACCTTGAAACCAATAAACCTCTGGGGCATGCTGCATACAAAGTTTGTAGATCTGGTGGCTCCATTTCAGGCGCCGCCAACGTGAACCACAACCTTCTTAATGCTCTTTTGACTAATATGCTCTGCTTACTGATTCTGAGCTTCAAACTAGCGCAACTGTGTTCGATAAGATTGAGATCTGTGGACTATGTTGACCAGTCCAATAAAACAATGCCTGTATTGCCTTTAAACCAGCACGTCATATAGCCTGATTTATGACAAGAAGCATTGTCTCGTTGGAGTTTCACTTTCTCCAAAGCAGTGTTACCCAAAATAACCGAAGCATTTTCCTGTATTAATTGAGCGTTGTTTACTATGTTGAAGTCTTCAGGGTCTTTTCGCGTAGATAGGTTTGCACTTGACGTTTCGCTAATCATGCTGTCAGCTTCTTCGGAAGGTTTTTGAAGACTGATGACCGAAAAGATGGGTACACACTGAGCTGAAGTACTGACCTGGCTATTATTGTCGAATCAGCGAAGCGAGGGAGGCACAAGGTATATAACGAGAAGCAGAAGACAACAACATCAATCTTTAGAAACCTTATTCTGAAGAAACTAACAGCATTATCAGTGAAACGTCAAATGCAAATCTATCTACACGACAACACCTGGAAGACTTCAACATAATAAACAAATGTGGTGAAAACCTACGCTCAAATAAATAGATAAATGTGCAGGGAAATGCTTTGGTTATTTTGGGTATCAGTGTTTTGGAGAAAATGAAATTTCAACGAGACAATGATTCTCGTCATAAATCAGGTAAATCAGGTGTGCTGCTTTAAAGGCAATAGTATTGTTTTGTTGGACTGATCAAGACAGTCCTTAGATCTCATTTAGATATTAATATTTTGCTGACACCATTGGCGATCATGTAGCCTCTGATCCTAAAGCTGCTTTCCCCATGCTTAACAATGGATACTAAGCAGCGATGTTTCGAATACCTTTACGATAGAAACAAAGCGGATTTTAAAAACTTTGTCACCACTTTTCCGAAACCAAATGAGATCAATTTAAGATAGTTCATGATTCAACGGACCTCGAAACATTTAACCAACCCTCTTCCACAAAATGTTGGTATCAAAGAATCCATTCCAATGGATTTTTTGCTATTTTCTGAAAGCCATAGTGTCTCTCTAATGTTACATTTTTCAGTCCCACATCTATGTCTTCTGTTTATTGTTTGAGCATTAGCAACCTTCCCGATATCTTCCGATCCTATTGGAAGCCATTCAAAGACTCTGTCCTAGCGTTCTGTAGTGTTACCTTTTTACCTGCCTATTCTTACTTTAGTTTCGTGGGAGCCAGTTCACTTAATTTAGACGTTTCTGAAAACTATGTCAAGCTCACTAATAAATCGCACACCACAGCTTCCTAACAATATGAATAATAATTGAAGACTGCCAAATCCTATTTATCAAAAAATGTCGGTGTATTACCTATGTTTTATAGGGGGTGCCTAAAACTTTTGGCCAATGCTGTATTTCTCACTTCTCTCTAAGCCCAATACATAATAACAATCCATTTAACTTCGATATCAAGTAATGAGTTTGTCTGTTTCATTGCAGTGATTTCGTTCCCATTTCCGATGCAAATGCCCAGCGTCAATATCATAATTCTTCGTCAGTTCTTCCTTTTTGTTCGTAAGGGTTTGTTGCGATTGAATTAGTTTTTTCCTTGAATAAAGCTTAACCAGTCATCCTTTCCTAAATCTACGACTAACATAATTTACTCCATTTGTTATGTGCACTATGCTCTTGCAGCTTAAGCCACCATCGTACTGTCCGTGGTCTCTTTTTGACAGTATTTCCACGCCACGGCAATTATTTCCAGTTCTCTTGAATCATTCGCTTTGATATGTGACTGGATGTCAAAGTCCGTTCTAGCTTTGTTCTAGCATTAATGCTGCGATTTCCCATAGCTTGCGCTTCAATACATAGAATGCTTCTTATTCTTTAAGCCTCCAAGCCTATGGTATTCTCTTCTTTGATGAGTTGCTCAAGATTTGTGTTTTTGTACCATAATCGTTCATCTTCATCTTCTAAAACTTTGAGATGGTGGCAAATCTTTTATCTACTGAGTTTTTCTTGATACAAACTGCATTTTTCCTGCTTCCATTTTAAATATAATCTTTTTATAAGATAAAATGCATTTCTTCGGGTTCAAAGTTAGTTTTAAAAGAAACCTTCAGTGTACTTCTTTCCTCTTCTTTCTTTAGTCCTGTTTAATGCTAGCACATAAGAGTAATAAATCATTCACGAAAGCTACCACTATAGATACCGTATCATAAATGATGTAAAATTGTTCTTTGCTTCTGGCCTATCTAACTGGTTGTCAATTATGCCAATTGCAAAATGTAGCAAACGCTTAGCCACTAACTTCTCCAGCTTCTACGGTTGTGCAGAAGGAAGGTCAGCTTCAGAATCTCCTTCGTTTTTTCCTCTTCAGTTTTATCATGCATCATACATATGTCGCACAACAACGCCTACATGGTTTGGAGAGATAATCACTGAATTCTTATCCTATAGACTGACTGCAGTTTTTGGTATGATTGGTGTGTCCATTTTCCCTAAATTATCTGCCAAATAAAGAGAAGCAAAGCTTTCCAAACGGTTTATAATCGAAATTTAACAAAACTTCCTTAAAACGTTTCAAATTGCTTTCGCTATCAAGTCCTTCATTATAAATCATCAGTGTTTTTCTGTATTCTTGACAACTGTCACTGTCAAGTGTCAAAATGTCGGTGATATTTTGAAAGTATTAAACATAGGTTAACTTCTTCATTTCTGCGAGGTATGTACAACTTCTATATTAAGTAATGTCTGAGGAAAACGATCGAATGGACGTGAGCGGACGAAAGTTTGATATGATGTAAAAGGGAAGTTAATGGGATTGCAACTATTGGCGTTAGAAATTAAGAAGACGTGAACCTTTTTTCGTAAAGAATTAGCGAAAAAAGTTCACGTCTTCTTAATTTCTAACGCAAAGAGCTGCAATCCCATTAACTTCCCTTTTATACCTAACGTGTAACAGCTAAGTAGGTACTTCTTTTCAACTTCAGTTTGATATGGATCGTCAAAGGGGAAGACATTATTTAGTGCACAAACTGTACATTGTTATACTCTAGTGTTTAATGGGCAGATTTTTTTTTGTCTGCAGTCGAGATAACATTAATACTTTCTTCTTCCCTTAGATGGTTTGCCCAAGCCATAGTCTTTCATAACAGCTATAAACATCCCTTTCGATGCCATATTCCAATCAGAACAACTCTTATTTGAGGTGTAGGAATTGTCAGACAAATCTACCTTCACTACTATTTTTCAATCACGTTGTTGTTGTTGTAGTGACTGCAATTAATAGAACGAATTTTCCTGGACACGTCCGTACTGCCCGAAATAGAGTGAGACAGGATTCCGAGCTGAGAAATAGAGTAGCTGCAAAGAAGCCTTTCCTAACTGCAGATAATAAAAATCGGAGAATAGGTTTTGCATTAGAATTTCTACCGCGTGATTTAAATTTCTGGGAAACCGTTATTTTTACTGATGAGAAAGTCTTCCAGTCTTCGTACAATGGTTGCGTTCGAGTGTACAGACCGCCAAATTCAAGATACAATGAGGCTTATACAAGCAAATCTCGAAAGAGTGGCAGATTTTCGGTCAATGTTTGGGCCTGGATTAATATGCAAGGGCCAGGCATTTGCTGGATGATTGAGGGTCGGTTTACTAGTGCAAATTATATTGCAATTCTCGAAAATATTTTTCTGTCGTCGTCAGAAATTATGTTTCCTGAAAGAAACTTTATATTTCAAGATGACAATTGTCCCGTTCATAGATCTAGAACTGTTCAGAACTGGTTTCAAGAAAATATCGTAACTCGTTTACCATGGCCGTCTAAAAGCCCGGACTTTAACCCTATTGAAAACATATGGGGTTTTATTGTGAAAAAAATGTGTGACGTCAATTTTATACCTGCAAATGTCCAAGAATTATCTGATAAAATCGAGGAAATCTGGAATGAGCTTTCGCCAGACTACATCCGATCTTGTATCATCTCAATGCCTAAACGGTTGCAGGGTGTAGTGGCAAATAATGGAGCAGCTGTAAAGAACTAAGTGTTGTTTCTTCTATACTACGTGTTAATTTTTATCTTAATAAAGTTCATGATTAATTAATTTTTCCTTAAGATATAAAATATCAAGGCAGAAATATTAAGCACACAAACGAGTGAGGTTTTTCAAATTTAATTAAATTATGTGTAATTATTCTTTTTTTTCTATGAATACCAATAATGTGATCTTGCCATATGATTTTACTAATTCATTATCAAAGCAATATGATAAAGAACAAATCAGATTAGGCAAAACTGACACAAAGCGATCTCACGAGTTGTACGCTTTTTTTAATTCCGCCACTGTACTTCCTCCTTCTTAATAAAATACAAAACAAAGCTATGATAATTAAACCACAAAATGAATGATGAAGGAAATAACGTTAATGCTTATGTCGACAACATAAACATTAACAAAGTCCCTTGAAAAGTGACGCACTCAAAGAAATTAGTTTTATTAATTTATTTGAAATATTAAGCTTAATCCGTAGACATCGGAATAGATGTCGCCACTTGCACTGTATTGAATTGACCTCTATTTCAGTCTTGCTTGCAACCGTACTTCCACCTTGTACTACCTACTAGAGCATCCAGTTTCTCATAGATGGCGCTCTATGATAAGTAATTTTGGAAATCTTTTTTATAAATTATATTTAAAAGTATTGTTGCTGAAGCAATTTGTGGTTTTTAAATGATAAAAATAGCGTAAAATAATCTAGAGGAAAAAAGACAATTGCAATAACCATAATAATTTCAATTATAAAAAAACTGGGCCGAAAATTGCGTTGTCTTTTCTCCGGAATACATAATTAGTCTGTAACAAATTGTTATTTACATCATGCCCACGTTGATGACAGCTATCGTTGCAAGCCATGAATCAGTGCTTGTCATGTTACCTAAAAACATTAGTAGTATTACGGTTTCACGAGCGTGACCCGAATTAACGTAATTTAACCTACTTGTATGGTGTTTGATGTAGAATGAATTAAAATTGGTGCACTTACATAAAAAAAAAATTAGTGAACAAAAGCGTTCATTCATTATTTATGGGAATTTATATATGTATATGTAAATCTATGGTGTTTTAATACACGGAAGAAAAAAACTTAGTTCTTATATAAATTATTTATTAATTAAGGTTGCAGCTTGGGAAAATATTTTCTAAATTAAAGACGGAATAACTTCGTAATAAAATGTGCAACAACATATTAAGAATATTGTGTATTGTCTGTCCCATTAATTATTTCCATCAACCACACATTCAATATTATTTGCTCTAACTATTTCGATTATTGAAAGAAATAGATTTTAATTTAAGTTTTTATACCAAAATTTATTCTTTTTCTTTTGCTTTTTTTTGTCAATTTCTTTTCAAAATATGTCTAATGCTTTTCTAATGATTCTGTACTTAGTAGGCTTGTTTTATCAATGAAATTCCTTATCTATCAAAATTCCTTATTTATCAAATATGTTTCCGTATTTGTCAACTAATAATGTTTGAGTTTCGAGGATTGCTCCACTATTCTATGTCTGTTCAAACATTTTACGAAAGAAAGTGGTTCCACGATGAAAAACGTAGAATTTTCGGTTTTACCTGAAGCTAAAAATATCAGAAAGAACAAAGAAATTGATGAGGATTTCATTCTAGTCTGTTCAAAGAAAAATGTTTTTGATTACGATTGCCTTAAAAGCTTGCACTACTCTTTTGCATTACAATAGAATTATGCTGCAAAGAGAGAACATTTATTTTATTGATAAACTCAAGAGTTTCATATGGAAGGTCTATTAAAAATACTCGAGCATCAAAAATAAAAGCCCAATTAAGAGGATGCAATTATTCTGTTGCTGCTGCCATGAAAATTAATTCCTTGTATGTGTTTCAAATACAAAATATGGCCTACAATGCAGTTCATTTATCGGAATTTCTTACAACATTAATTAACCATTTTTATCAGGACGGTGTAGAAGGAGCACATCTTATTCTGGACAACGTTAGGTTCCATCCAAGTTTTCGTTAGCCTGTGTTTTTCTTGAAACAGTTTATTGTCTTGATCCCGATTATGGAGCTATTGATGATGATACACAATTCCCAAACCGCAATTACATGGTTGAATTAGCCAAAAAGTTTGAAGAGACCGGTAGTGTTCAACATGCAAAGCGTACCGGGCGTTGGTGCACACTGAAGAGAATACCATGTTTGTAAATCGGCACAACTACGTTTATTGGGCCAATATCCTTATGAGATCCTCAAAAAGGAAGTGAATTCTCCCGGAGTTATGGTTTGGACCGGAATGAATTATCGAGGGATTCTTGGCCTCTACTTTTTCGACGGGCCCGTCCATTGGGAAACGTACTTGCAGCTTTTACAAGAATTACGCATCACTTTGGCTGAGGATGATAGATGCAACGGATGGGACATCATTTTGTCGCAGGACGCCGTCCCGGCGCAGCTTGAAGTTTCGCGCTTTCCTCAACGAGCACTTCCCAGGATGGATCAGTAGAGGCGGCTGCATTGCTTGGCCCCGAAGATCTTACAGCGATGGACTTTTCAATTTGAGTCCCGATGAAGAACCGGATTTTCGCTCATCCGATCGAAAACGTCGAAGATCTCATTGGATAACAATCGAGTTCGATATCATCAATGAATCATGAATGAATTTGCTAGGTGACTTATGCCCACCACTTCACTAAAATACTCCGAATCGGAGACATAGTTGTCCAAATAATTTATCAACTCTTTAGATATTAGTGAATTTTTGCTCATTTTGAATAAAATAATCACTCAAATAAAACGCAAAGATTTGAAAGATGCCGAAAAATGTTTGTTGGGGTTCAACTGTCCATATAATCTATACACTATATCATAAAATATTGACATAAGTAACCAAAATATGCCAAAAAAAAGTCAACATTTCACTTTCTGCAATATTCATTCCTTGTGCATTCACATTCTTAGTTAATGCACACACAAGTTCAGAGTAGAAATCGAGGGTTCAAACTAAATCTAAATTTGTATTTAGATCACTTTAACTGATTTTGCAGTACAATGTCGGCCAGAACTGAAGGAGAATGGAATTTTTCACAGCAATAAAGGAATTCACATGGTCTCTACTTTATTATTTCCTCAAAATACTGAATGTTCAGTGGTCAAACAAAACATGGTGTGTATAAGAAGGAAACCTACCACTTAGATCAACCACAAAAAAATATGAACAACCATTAACAAAATACGCATACGAAAATGTCCAGACTCTCTATATAAATAGACCAAGGCTCCATCCTCAAACTGTAATAACCTAGCTGTTCACATCGTAATGGAATGTCCCACCAAGGCGTATAAATGACATTCTTATGATTTCCTAGTGGCAACTGGCAATGCAATTAATTCTATTCAAAGCTCAGATGTCTGAGAAGTTTTATTTAGGGAAACTGAAAAATAGCAGAATGGACATAGACTCTCATCATAGTAAAGTCTTCTTCTTCTTGTCGTATCCTTATACCTTCTCAGGTGTCGGATGTGGAGGCTGGTTCTTTCTGCACCCAATTTTTCCACTCCCTTCTATTCCTTGTCATTGCTTGCATTTCTTTAAAGTTCTTTCCATTTTTTAACCGATTTCTCTTATCCGATCAATCGACTTCCTCCTAGGTTTTCCTCTTCGTTTCTTTATTGTCGTCTTCAGTTCTTGTTTTGTTATTACTTCTCTGTTCTTCATTTTTGATCATCTTTCTTCCGCTCTGTCCTAGAATTGTCTTGAATAGTATATTCTCGTTGATTTATTTTCTGTTTCTTTGTTAATTCTCTATCTATTTTGCCATCATCTATCACTATGCTTCCCAAGTAGTCGTTACCCTCTCTAACGTCTTGTTTTTGTACTTAATTTCTTTGTTAGCTGTGTTGTGTGGATTCTCATTTACGATCGTTTCTTTGGTTGCCCTTACAAAAATAAAACAAAAGCAAAAAAAAAAAAAAAAAAAAAAACAAAAAGTGGCTACTCCAAGAGCAAAAAATGGGATGACACAAGCTCACGATAACTAGATGTGTAAACCACCTTCTGAGCAGAAGGTTTTCATCTCTAGTAATAAATGATTTATAGTTTCACTGTTTGGCCACCTTACCTATACCAATCTCAAGATGCAAAATATTGATGGTTTTTTTTTTTTCAGAAAATATCTCCATTTTCATATACTCATAGTGAACTTGAGGACATTCTATTCTATTATAAGCAAGTTGAAATGATAGATGATCGCTGTGTTAACAGATCTTAAAGAGATCATGAATGAACCTCCACGAAATCCTCCAGTATCAGACGAAAACTTACGAAGAAAAGTTTTTTCTGATCAGTCTACTGATAAGTTCTTCACTGGATCTCTTAGTGCAGAAATAGAACACTAAACACTTCAACCCGCAAAACACCGAAAACACCATTTTTTTGCTAAAAATCGACAATCAAGTCTTTAGTAAAAAGTTTTTGGTGTTTTGTGGGTTAAAGTGTTCAATGTCCCCAGTCTACTCATATTTCTAAAACCAAGAATGTTATTGTAATTTCTTTAATTAACGACAATGAGTACCTAGATGGAATCACAATTAACTGCTTAGCAGATCAAGATATCTAGTGGGACTGACAATCCATGAATTGCCCGAACTAAATCTGTATCTGCTGTACCGACCTGTGTTGTGTAGTACCATGTGATATGCTGCTATACGATTAAGGAGGAGCAAAAACGATAAAATTAAATCTTGCATTTAGAGGATTGCTGACGAGATCGGATAGATCGAAACTAAATGGTCCGGTTCTAATCCTGCAAGGTGATTTCCAACGATATATCATGAGAGCCTATTACAGGCATTATTTTTTCTAACTGTTCAAAATAAACAAAATAAATAGTATTTACAAGGAAGCATTATTTGCAAAATTTCAAATTACAAGTTCAATGAATGAATTGGCAACTTTTTTTTTCTAAACTAAACTCGTCTTAATACAATACCCAGCAGGAACATATCTAACGGTCGATTTTTTGTTCTGTTCTTAAATTGATTTAAGTGTAATGTGTTTCGTTAGTGTTTTATTTTAGAATGTATGTATGTAGCTAGTTAAAAGTATTCAGTATCTACGACGCGCTCAAACTGCAGATACCGGATCTGAACAAAATGTGCTTGTTAGCGGATAACATAGATAAAGTGTTCATTTAAAAAGAACTATGAGAATCTCATACGTTGGGGTAATTTTTTTGATTGTATTATGTCTATCTTTACAATGTAAGTACTATTTTTTTTTCAATTACTTATGTATTTTTTAAACTTGATATATTATTGTGTGTGAAGTACTGAATCTTCAAAGCTCAGCATCAAAATTTAAATTTAATTTTAATGATAAATGTGGCATTTTTTAAATAAAAGAAAGTCATGAAAGGTGCAGGCAAAACACAAAAAATTATAGGTAAGGAAAAAATAAAACATTGATTTCTCGTTCGGAATTAAATTAGACTTAGCTTGCAGATATGTTATTGAAAGCGGAGTAAATTAAGAATGCATGTTTTTTTTAAATAAATAAAACTGTTTTGAAAAGTCTATTATCGTAAAATTAATTTATAAATCAAAAATATTCCAAAATAGCCGGCCTTCAATTACCTTCAAATATTACTATAGGATAAATTTACATGTAATTTTATGTCATGGAGACCATTAAAACATAATTATTATCTGTAAATAATTTCAAAATCGTCACGTAATAATTGAGAAATGTTCTTTTGTTCATTGACGACCACACTATGTATTATAACAAGTTAATAAAAATGACAAACACATTTTACAAACATTACGTGAATCCGCGATGGTATTAGAATTGGCGTTTAATTTTATATTCAGCATTGGTTGGTGATTTAGTTAAAAATGAATGCTTTCTTGCATTCCTGTTTCTATGTATTTACAATTAAAACTTGGTAAGTCGTACCAATAATGAGAAATTACCATTAACGGTCACTTTCTACTTAAATTGCTATGCATACTATGAGAATCGTGTGAAATTAATGCTTTTATTACATATTTATGATAATGTAAATTTAAACTGTATAAGGAATTTGTTTGTTAGAAATGTACACTCGTGGAAACCTGTAAGTAAATATATCATTTACATTAATGCACCTAAACATTCTCCCCTTCCATAGAATAAAAGCGTTCAACCAGACGTCTTTAGGAATACTATCAAAAAAAAACTTAACAGCGATGCCAATCTCTTCTTCTGTCTAGAATCTTTTCCCTCTCAAATATTTTTTGAGCTCAACAACTCACACACTATTCAACCGAATTGCACAAACTCAAAGTTTAAATTCCTTACCAATTGACGTGAGTTTGATTTGATTGTGTCCATCGAAATGGAAAATGAAAATTAATTTAATAAGAAGATTGTGGTATAAAGAACTGTATAAGAATACTCAAATATTTCCAACAACGTAAGCAAGCAATTAAAAGTTTAAGAATCCGACAAAATATCTTACCTTGAGAGAATTCCATTCAATAGCACCAATACTAACAATAATTACATCTTGTACCTGTAAACATCTTTGTTTAAAATTATTTTGCTATTGGGCGCCTAGACATTTATAGACCTCTTAATGTAACATATAATTTGTTTGTATATGTATTGTTAATCATGTTTTCTTAAATTAATTTTGTAGATTTGCGTGATTAGTGTGCTTAAATATATTAAACCTAGACCTTTGCTTTGTTGTAAATTCCTATTTACTTTCACGATTATTACCAATGCATCTAATTTCATCTTAATGCAAGTAATTAGAATTGTTTCTCTTTTTCAGTAATTCATTTTTGACGCTGTTGCCTTACAATTCTCCTTAGCTTCCACTAAGCAAATCAATTTAATTTGGATAATCAGGAGTTCTAAAACCTTTCAAATAGGAATTTTTATCTTGCTCTGCAAACCAGGTCTCCACAGCTTCTATCACCTCTTCGTTGGAAGAAAATTTACGATCTTTTAAATTTATTTCACTTGAGGAAAGACATGATAGTCGGATGGAGCCAGATCTGGGCTTGCGTGAACCCACCTTTTCGAATTTCGAAATTTTGAAAGTTGTTCCAGATTGTTCTAGCTTTGTTCTAAATTGTTCCAGAATTTTGGAGAAAAATGTTAAAGAATTGTTTAGAAAAATCGAAAAAACCGTTTTTCTGGTCAGCCCCCCTTTTTCAAAATTCGAAATTTTGACAGTTCTAGGTTGTTCTAGTTGTTCTGAACATTGTTCCAAAATTTGAGCCTTCTCGCATTAGTAGTTTATGAAATAATTAGTAAAAATGAAATTTTGCCAACCCCTCTTTTTTCGAAATGCAAACTTTTGAAAGTTGTTCCAGGTTGTTCTAGGTTGTTCTAAATTCTTCCAGAATTTTAGAGAAAAATATTTAAAAATTGTCCAGAAAAATCGAAAAAACCGTTTATCTACCATCCATCAGACGTCCCGAAATCCATTTTTTAAAAAATTTGAAATTTTGACAGTTCTAGTTGTTCTAACATGTTAAAATATGATTGATTTTTATGAAATAAAATCAACAACTTTTTGAAATTTTGCCAGCCAATATTTCAAATTTTGAAGCTTTCGCAAATATTGTAGTTTATGAAATAATTAGTAAAAACGAAAATTTTGAAGCCCCTCATTTTCGAAATGACAAAATTTTGAATTAGTTTTGTTGTTCTAGTGTCTTATTATGTTTAAATGTATTGTTCTATTAGTAACCTTATTTCAGCTAAAATGAGTTTTGGAAATAATTATATTAAATTGAAATTTAGTTTTCAAACTTACTGCAAACTGACAATCGAAAAAACAAAATGTTTTTGGTGCAGTTTGACTTATTGACCAAATTGCATTAAATTTCGGCAAGTTCTAGCCGCTGGCGGTATGAGCTGTATACTTTGACAATCCCCTGTTAAACACAATATTTTAGTCATTTTGTTGCGCAAATAGTACTTGCATGGGAATTATATTCAAATAGTTATTATTAAATTTTGTAGTTTACACTTCTATTTTAAATTTGGTTTTGAAAGTTACACTTTAAGATAAGCAAATGGCAGAATTTTGGCTAGTGATTTTCAAATTTGACAAATCACAAACATGGAACATGTTCCGTAAAATTTTTGCATTTGAAACTTGAAATTCGAAATTTAATTAATCAAATTTTCAAAATTTGAACTTCTACAAATAGAGTTTATAAAATATTTAATAAATTGTGAGAAAAACATAAAATTTAAAATGCTAATTGAACGTCATCTAGGTTATAAAATTTCATTGTTATTAAAATCATCGAAAATAAGTTTTTCGGATTTTTAAAATTTGTTCCAATTTGTTCATTTTAGGATTGTTCTATATTGTTCCAAAATTTTAGCTTTCTATCATGTATACTTCGTGAAATAAATGAGAAACACAAATTTTCATGGGTGTGAAGTTAGCCCCCTTTCCCCCTCCCTCGAAAAAAGAGACGTTACTGAAATTTTGTTTTTCTCAATTATTTCATAAACTCCACATGACACAAGGCTCAAATTTTGGAACAATGTTCAGAACAGCTAGAACAAACTGGATCAACTATCAAAAGTTTGAATTTCGAAAAAATGTGGGCTGGCGAAATTTCATTTTTATTAATTATTTCATAAACTACTAATGTGAGAAGATTTAAATTTTGAAATAATGTTCAGTACAACTAGAACAACCTGGAACAACTGTCAAAATTTCGAATTTTGAAAAAGGAGGGGCTGACCAGAAAACCGGTTTTTTCGATTTTTCTGGGCAATTTTTTAATATTTTTCTCCAAAATTCTGGAACAATTTAGAACAAACCTAGAACAACCTGGAACAACTTTTAAAATTTCGAAATTCGAAAAAAAGGGGGAGGGCTAACGCAGGCCAGATCTGGTAAATGAGGAGGGTGTTCGAGTAATTCGAACCCTAAATTATGAATTGATGAACTGATGATTTGTGTGCGGGGGCATTGTGCTGCAAAAGCAAAACACCATTTTCCTCTCAGAGTGATCAGTAACGTCGAATAATAATTTCCAGTTATTGTTCCATCATTATCTAAGAAAATCAATCATGATTACTCCATGGCAATCCCAAGATTTTTGAACACAGAGCTTCTTAGACTTTGGAGAACCAGACTGTCTCCATTCCATCGATTGTTGCTTTGTTTCTGGGCCGGTTTTCAAACCGAGCACAAATAGAACGTGATGCTTTCACACTTGCATGTTTCTGGTCAACATTCAGACTTTTAAAATTGCAATGGGAGGATAATGGGCTAGTCAGGCTAGTGGCCTAGTGGCTTGTACACTTGCCTCATAGTCCGGCAATACCGGGTTCGAACCCCGGTGCTTCCTTTCTGAGTTTGGTTTTTTGTAGTTTTCCAAATTCCACGGCAAATGCGCAAAGGTAACATCTTAAGTCGGCCTACAGTTTGCAAGCGTAATAATAACTCATGGCTAACCGACGCCCCCTGAAATTGGTGCAAGCTATTGGGGGATGCTAAGGCATGAATTATTATTATAAGGGATGTCCATCACCTAAAAAAGCAAAGACTAAACCATTTACTGGAAAATCGATGAAAACAGTTTTGGGGGACACTAAGAGCATCCGCCTCATCATATGTCAGAATCAACTACGATAAATGCATCCACCGATGGAAAGTTTTTAAGAACTTGCGAAAAAGAATGAATCAGAAACGTCCAGAATTTTGTAATCGGGAAGTGTTTCTATTGCACGACATTACGACTGGGCATAAGGCATCGTGGAACCAATTATCCAGGAATGCAGCTTAGTAAAGATAGGCCATCCCCCTTGAATGAGTCTTGGAATCTTGACCTCGCTCCATCAAATTTTAGTGATGGCAGTAAAGAGAGGTCGATCCTAGACCTAGGGTAACTATGGGACTTCTAGCTGACCTCATCGTATTCGCAATTTTCTGATTTTCCCCGTGCACACTTGCACACGATAGTCATGGACATACGTTGGGCAATTGCTGTTCTGAACTGATCCAAATTTATCCTAGCATAAGCAAGTTCTTCAAGATCGAATTTGTATTACATCTTGTACAAAAAATAAAGTTTCATTTTTAATCTATTCTTTCAGTAACAGATTCTGGCATTGGTAACATTCTGGACATACGCTACTGGTCATGTCGTCTAAAAAGGAGCTACACATGTCCAGATAACGATATTAGATTTTACTTATACGTACCGTAAGTACTAATTTTAATAAGACCTTTTTAAAATTCTAATCTAATCTAATCATTAATTCCAGTGAAGATAAAACACCGACTAGAAAACGAATAGATGTAAGAAACCCATTAGCATTAAAAATCGCCGGATTTAATCCACGCAGGAAGAGCGTCATCATAATACACGGTTTCAACGGGACGGAGAGCAAAACCCCAATGTCAACCCTACGAAACGGTAACGATTAAATAGTTTGAAACTTAACCGTCTCTCAGACTTTAAATGATTCACAGCGTACCTCTCTCGAGGAGACCATAACGTCTTCACTGTAGATTACCAACCATTAGCTCGGTTTCCATGCTACCTTTCAGCACTTTCCAACACTAGATTGGTAGGACAATGCGCTGCACAATTATACGCTTACATCATGGATTTGGGCGGGAGAGCTGATAAAACGACATGCGTTGGACACTCACTAGGAGCTCATATATGTGGAATGATGAGCAATCATTTAACGATAAAACAGCATAGAATTATTGGTAATATCAAGAATTTAAAATAATTCGATTTAATTTTTGATTATTTAGGTCTTGATCCTGCCAGACCTCTAGTATCACGTTTTGCTTCGCGAGAATTTAAATTAACAACAGAAGATGCATACCAAGTCGAGGTATTACACACCAATGCAGGAGTTCTCGGTGAAAGCAATCGAATAGGTCACGTGGATTTTTGTATAAATGGTGGAACGAATCAGCCGGGATGTAAAGGTCATAAATTACGTGAGTATATTGTTTACTAATTAGAACACCCTGTATACATATAATATGTTTATTTTTAATTGAGGACGAGCGAGATGCAGCCACTTCCAAAGCGTTTGTTTCTTTGCTGCTACAGTACGTGGTACCTCTTTAAAAGCTAGTCCGTGCACCTCGGAGTGTCCCAAGCTCAAGAATTCATGGGGACTCCTTCCAGGGAGGCCAATACCTATGGGTTACGAAACGCCTTTTACGTGAGTCAACATCATCTATTTATATGGAATTGTGTTCGATTAATTTGATTGAATTTTTTTGACAGGGCAAGAGGAACTTACTGCATAAAACATATCGTAGATACAGACTGTCCGTTTAATTAGGAGATTTATAAATATGTTGTTTTAGAAATGAAGTATTATGATTTTAATAAAATATTTTGTATAAATGTCTATTCTTGCGATTACCAATGCCTAATTAAATCATGACCAGTAACTGTTAAGTCAAAATCTTCTACTTCAGATTCCTCTAACTAGTCTGATTCATTTAAATAATAGATAACCTAGCAAGGCTGAGCGACAAGCTCTTGAACATTCTTGACTTCTAAAATGAACTTGGTGGTGAATAGATGAAAGATGAAGGAAGACGATGGAAGAGGATTGACCTACTACTTCTTCGGTTCCGATGTTGTTGACCCCTCAAATTCTGTCAAGTGTTTTTATAGAAAGCTACTCTCCCCTCTTCTCCTCTCTTCCAAACCACCAATATGCCATACTGATGAAATGATAGGACCTGCAAATCATGCTGGAGTTGATCTTTCGAGCAAAACAAGGAGTGTCCACAATTATTCCCCTAACTCGTGTTGATGAAGTTCGATCCTATTAAGGTGTGTCTTCTCCATGTATTATGGTGATTATGTCAGCCCAAGTTGTTAACAAAAATTTAAAGCCTGTTATTGTCAAGCTTCAGGAGATTGATTAAGATGATATGGCCACAATTTGTGACCCATTTTTCTATAAATAAATCAATCGTTTTTATTTTTGTATTTATAGTCCCATCCCTGAACTGGTTAGACCACAAAACTCCTGTTCTGGAGGTAGTCATTGATGATCTAGACGATTTTTGGGTAAATTTTGCCCCCCCCTTTTTTTTGGAGATTAATCCCCGGTGCCAGCATTTATCAAGAGTCCTATACATCGAGAAAAAACACATCCATTGTTTCCCTATTACTCTCCTTATAAGAGTTAGCTATAGATAGAGATTGATATCAAATCTCCATTTTCATTCATCAGATCGTTGAGACAACAGAGAAGAGAGAAAGTTGTCCAAGCGTACAAAAAAATCTAACTGATATCACGCTCTTGCAAAAGAACTAAAGGCAAGTCCTAATGAGCACCACTAAAACCTTTGCCAGCCAATCTAAAAGCATTTATTCTATAGAGGTTTGAGTCTAGACCAGTCCATGAATATCTAAGCAATGTTACTCAGCTATCCACAAATAAGGAGATAACCTTGATATGAGTTCCATAATCTTAAACCAAATTTCAGTTCCTTGAAGAATTGCTTTCGAACCACCACCATATATTTAGATCCTACAATGGCACGATAACGACAAATGGACACTAATAGCTTTAGCAGCTGGACACAATTAACAGAATAACCCTGGTATGTATGAGTTCCAAAACACTACAATGTTGAAGCAAAAGACTAAGTTAGGACAATAGGAATCCAAAATGGATTTCGTTGGACCTGAAGCTTCCTTTAGAGTTTCCAAAAACCAATTTAGATCAGAAGAATATTGAATTGGAAGGATGAATGGGATGAGTTTTTAAAGACGCTCCTATTGAAGCACATTCCTTTGAGACCCACAGACATGGATGACGTTCCGGTTGTTATCCACCTCAAATATAACAGGAAAACTTTAAGAGAGGGTGGAATCTAGAATAAGGAACTGAAATGTTTCCTCCTCTTGCCTAACAACTTTGATATTTGCTCCAAATTGATCAAAATTGTCGAAGCTCTAATTTTTTAGAGGAAACCTTTGGCTTTAGGCCAGAACTTTCAATTGATTTAGAACTCTTAGATGAACTAGTCATTCATCTAAGAGTTAATGATTCAATACCCAGAAGTCTTGCAATGACTTCTTATTGAGGCACAAACTGGTAGGAGTGGAATTTTATTCTAATCTTAGATTAGATTAGATTCTTCAGGATGGACGATGCTGTTCAAAAAGAGCTTTTAAGTTTTGTGGGTGGACTGGATTCTTTTCTCTTCAGACAAATTGTGTTAGAAAACGCTATATTGCCGTCATGTGCATACCTAGACAGGTTGAAGCCAATTTGTGTTGCCAACCTTTGTTTTCATTGGTCACATTTTGTGCACTATATTCGTTCCTTCAGTAAATCTGTGCCTTTCTTGTTTGTGTTCGGCCAATTTCGTTTATGTAGTAAGTCGTACGTAAGTGTTGGTTTCGGGCAAATAATTATGTTTCTTCTTATGAAATGTTTCGGAGATTTTTGAATCCGAAACGACAAGATGCTTAAGCGATTTTAAGGTTACTATTAAGAGTAATTTTTTACCAGTTCTCCTCTATGACTAGGTACGCTTGAATTAGCATCTTTGATTATTTTATTTACTTTCTTCTCGTCTAAGCCACATCTAGCTGTCAACTTGTGTTGCCAACCTTTGTTTTCATTTCCTACGATTTAGATTTAACTGAACGCGAACTTCTCACACATTATTTAATGGTGTTTTCTTTTACAGAATAGATAGAGAGTCGCCCTCCCTCCTCACCTGATCCACCCTGATTCTCTATTACTACTTAGCTTCGTAAAAAAGTTCTTTTCGAAACTGTATTTCCTAACCATTTCATCGTTAAGTAGTCTTAAGAGTCCTGTTCGAGATTACCAAGCTCTCTGGTACGGATTTGGGTCTCTTTCAGTTCTCGCTCTGAGGACTATCTCTCTGGTATGGGGTCTCCATTGACGCTTATAGATCTGTTTGCTTACTATCGGGAAAGTGTGTTTTAAGCAGCAGGTTAACCCTTTGAGGCCTACCGGTTAGCTAGAGTAACCACAAATTAAATTCTTTTCTCTAAGTTGATGTCTATAGTAACCAGGAAGGTGATTCTTAAACTTGAAAGCATGTCTTTACCGCTGCTGTTGACTGCTTTGCATTTTTAACAGTTCATCCCAGAGTGGTAGGTTAACAACAATCCATGATTTGAAAAGTTTGTGGTTTGTTTTATTAAAAATTATTTCAATTCAGGTATAATGCATTTATTTAATAAAATTGTTACTTCCAAGAAATGTTGGACAATCAATAATTTGAAGCAGTAATTTGCTCGTATCATATAAATTCGTTACTAAGACAACACTCACGGTAGTCACTATGAACTTAAGTATCATTATGTCATTCATATTGAAATGGCATTCTAGAAAATAGTACTGTCAACGTTTATAGTAAGATGCTAAACGGTAATTAAGCTTAATTAAAACTAATTTTTAATAGTATTTATTATATTATTACAAATCTGTGTTTCAGTTGGTAAACTAACAGCTTTATTAGCAATATTTGCAATGAAACTCAGCTTTTGTTGAATCATCCAAGGTAATTGGTTCAAAAGAAAAGTAGGAGAAATGTACACCTAAAGTCACTTTTCTCTCATGGTAAGACTAAATAAAATAAAAAAATAATTAATTTTGAAGGATTTTACATTTATCCAACAAGTCTAGGTAATTCACCAAATAAACCCAAAATCCAATATAATTCCTTAACATACGTGATGGAGATAGCAGTTGAAAGAGGCTGTGCGTCATCGATCTCCACAATTATTGGTCTTTAGTTGATAGAGGTACCTATATATGCATTTAATATGATTATCCCTAGTTTTATAATTTAATATTATAGATTCAAAATCATTAATAAACCCTTACAATGACAGAAGAAACAAACAAACCATTATTATTAATAAATCTCAATTAGATATTGGGGATTATATTATAATCGCTCACGTTAGAGAAACAGCTGTATTCACCGGAGATATATGGGTAGAAAAGAAGGTATCACCCATCAAGTTATAAAACACGTTGGAAAGATTCAATTCAAGATTAAATTTTTTAGTGTTATATTAAGGTTATAACAGCTTGTCCTGAACTTACAATCGCCGGTGGTTACAACAAGACAGTTCCTAAAGGATTCGAAGTCACTTTATCATCCGTACGCTCTTTTACATGCAGAATGGATGTAACTTTCGTTTGGAGTTGTAGGTCTTCTCAAAATTCGAAAAATTGCAAAGCAATCAACGGCAAAAGAGGTAGCCAATTTTAAAGATCCATCATCCCCTCCGATGTTTAGTATATTTTTTTACATTTCTAGGTAGCGAGATTAAGATGGTTGTGGATGGTAACGTTGGAACCACATATACGATTACAGTATCCGGTATAGTTCCTAAAGCACGAACGAAGACATTCACGCAAGTAATTAACGTTACCGATTCGGAAAATCCAGTAGTTTTTGTTACGTAAGTTATTTTATTTTCATAAAAAATATTCTAAATTAATCTAAATTTCTAGTTGTTTAAAGAATTGCTTACGAACCGGCAGCATATATTCAGACCCAACGATTTCACTCTTCATGAAAGCTTTCTGCCAACGTGATTGCGATAAAGTCAAACGTTACAAATGGACGCTCGAGGCCTTAACAGACAGTAAGCCCAGCGTAGAGGAGATCATGCAAAACGGTACGTATCTGGGTACAGATCGGGCGGAACTCATCTTCAAACCGAACTGGTTAAGCTACGACGCAATCTACGACTTACGTTTGGTGGCATGTAAATATATCCTATTTTAATATTGCATCCTTGTTATTTAATTACGCGTATTATAACAGTTGGTAACGATGATACTGAATTGGCGGAAACCATGGTTCATATTAATATGACGGCTAACGTGGGTGGTAGGACTGAATGTACAACCTCGAATAACGGGCAGATCGGATTATTGCGTACTTACATCATAAATTGTAAAGTACCAACTGGGACACGACCTGTAGTTCATAAGCTGCAGCAAATGATCGTCGATCCTCTGTCAGGTGAACTTATCGGTAAGTTAGGTAACGACAAATTTCAAATTGACAGCTGTCAAATTTATTAACGAGAAAAAATAATTTCTTGCGTTAAAGATTATCTAATTTACCAAAGAAATAAACATTTTACAGTAGTAAACCGAAGTCGAAGTCAAAGAATCTGTTCATTTATCCTGACAAACCTCGTGAATCTTATCTTTTAAGTTTTGGAGGTTATTCCGATATCAAAATCAATGTCAATGTCAATGTGACAGCGACGATTCATAATCTAATGACAGATCAAGAATTATTTTGATATTGCAAAAATTAAATGGACAGTTTTCTTGATCACGCGCAATCCATTACATTATTTTTTTTTAAAAGAAATGCGATTGTTCATTATCAACAGACTTGTCCTTGTTACAATCGCAACATGGTTAAGTTTTGACATTTTCAAAGGATTTTGTTGTATCTTCTTCTGTCTTTCACTATGAAAATGTGAAATAATGTTTGTTCTGGTGAGTCTTCTTCATCGAAAAAAGCCAAAGCAATTACCAAAATATCATCAATTTTAAAGATCATAATTCTGATATATAATATACATTTTAAAGATAATTGAACCTCATACAGATCCCAAGCTGTTTTACACGAACGAAGTAAATTAATTTTTTCGGTGTAGTTTTTGTTCTAATAATCTAAAAAATATAAACAATCTAAATTTAAAGAATTGCGAGAACCGCCTTGGTCCATTGGACATTAAAAATGAAAAAATTTAATAGTTACTAATGTTATCAGTTGAAGTTCATCCGCAGAGTAAGGAGCATTGTCCATTAACAAAACTGCTTTAATAGAGAGACCGTTTCTCTTAAACAAAATTTTGTCAGAGATGGAACGAACTCTTCTTTAAACCAAATGGACGTTAGTACATAAAGCACAGACATGGATCCAACGTTTCTGACTATTGTAAATAAACTTAATATTGCATCCTTGTTATTTAATACGCGTATTATAACAGTTGGTAACGGTGATACTGAATTGGTGGAAATCATGGTTCATATTAATATGACGGACGTGGGTGGTAGGACTGGAACAACCTCGAATAACGGTTAGATCGGATTTTGCCTTACATCATAAATTGTATACAAAACGACCTGAGTCGAAGCTGTCAGCAGATGATCGTCGATTTTGTAGGTGAACTTATCTGTTAGGTAACACAAATTTCAAATTCAGCTGTCAAATTTTTAAGAGAAATTAATTAATCTTGCTTAAAGATTGTCTAATTTTAGAAATAAACTTTTAAAATATTTTTTTCAATAGGAATAACCTTGAATCTTTAACGCTTAATTTTGTTAATTATAAAACGGCAAACGAATAGCCTATTCAAAACTAGTTCGTATACAATTAACTAGAATTCCAACGAAATTAATTATGCGAGTTTTATACTTCTCTATAGCGAACGAACGAACTGCATTCGCGCAAATTCGAGGATGCTAAAAATAGTCTAAAAATTTTGATAGGGGAACCACTCATAGGTTAGATTCTAATTTTAGAAGAAATCGATTGTTCAAAGATCGGCTAATGTGTTAATCCGGAGATAATATGTTAACGTAAATCATGTTTGTTTCGTTTTCATAAAAAGAGGCGTGCAGTGTTCTAGGCCCTCTACTATATATAATATACATTTGATATTGCCCATGGAAGATTTTTATCATTAAATGAATACTTGCAGTCATAATAATCTTTGTAAACAATTGTCAAGGCTACTTCGTATTTTTTAATAGTCTAATGGTATCAGTTGAAGCAAAACCAAAGGTAGATTAAGTTAGGACAATAGGAATCCAAAATGGATTCGTTGGACCTGAAGCTTTCATTAAAGTTTCCATCAATTTAGATCGAAGAATATTGAATTGGAAGGAAAATGGTATCATTTTTAAGGACCTTCCTACTTTTCACCTTCCTTTAAGAGCAAGATGGAGGACGTTTCGGGTGTTCATTCAAAATTAGCAAAATGCGTCTCTTGTTTGCCTCAAATTTATCAAAAATAATCTCAGAAATTTTTTCAGGAGAATTTCGTAACAGATTGATAAAGAATTTTTTTTTTTTTATCAAAAATTGTCGAAGCTTCAGAAATTTTTTTAGAGTAACCTTTTGGCTTCAGACCAGAAGTTTCAATTGATTTAGAACAAGCTATTCAAAAATATTCTAATATAGTTAGATTCTTCAAGATGAAATACCAACTGTTGACGTTCAAGTTTTTTCTGTCATTAGTTGAATCTGAACGTTTTGTAAGATTCAATTTAATAGCTAACGGAAAGCAAACAAAGGTGCAGTGTGTAATCGTAGAGTATTTCAAGATGTGAAACATTATCTAACAGGGCAAGTTTAAGGAGTTAAACCCAAACGAAATTTATAGCAATTTGAGGGCAAAAATTGAAGATTTTAACGTAAAAAAAACCAGCGTTTGGTGTGCAAAATTTAAAACTGGAAACCATTTGATTGATAATCCAGAGGAGAACAGAAGGTCCTAAGTGTCCATAACATCACTGATTTTTTTCTCCTCATTGCTATTTAATTAATCGTTGCCATTATTTTAAAAATAATATCTCGTCATTTAGATCTGTGCTTTATAAGACGTATTCCCTAAACTCGAGAAGATTTCCCATATTGCATTGCAATCGAGATGAACTATCTATCTATTTATAACATTTATAACATCTTTTCAGCCGAAACTGTGGCTTTAAATCGAGTTTGGTTTAATTAATTTATATATTATTTTGAGGTTATGAAATTATAATTGCTAACTCATTAAAGTAAATTTTTATTTTAAAACATCTTAGTAAAAAACACATTTGTAACACTGAACGAAACATAACCGTAAACAATTGTTTTATCCATCCCCTGAGGAAACCATTAAGCTTCAAATTTATAGTTCATGCTTATGGTTGTCCAACGCGATTTTGACGAAAGTTACTGAAAACGCTGTACCGGATGTCGTGCTCTCTTCGTGCAGCTGTTGGAATATTAGTTAATTGAATTTCGTAACGTAGTATAATGTAATTAAATCGTATTTTCCATCCTATGTCTGTTGTCGAGGAAATTGGATCAACCTTTGACGATTAATTACCAGAAATGTTGGCGGAGCTCCATTTTTAAATTACCGGGAAGAATCTTTAACGTATCGATTATCGTTTTCTTGATGTCTGTTGTATTGGATCAATATGTTTGAAGTGTTCAGATACAATTTCCTTTATGTTTCGTATACATAACTGTTGGTTTGGGGCAAATAATTACGTTTCTTCTCTTCACGCAAGCAGAAATATCCGAATGGTTTCAGCCAATTTCCTTTATGTTTCGTATACATAACTGTTGGTTTGGGGTTAATTAGTTTCTTCTCTTCACGCAAGCAGCTTAGTCGTGCGATTAGTCGTGAAGAAACTGTAAAATCTTGTCGTCTGTCAAATATGGGACTATTCTAGCTTGTTCTAAGACGCTGAAGCAATTTCAAAGTGACCATTAAGAGTAATTCTTTACCAGTTCTCCTTTACGACTAGCTACACTTGTTGAATTTTGCATCTTTGGTTATGTTATTTATTTTTCTCCCCATCTAAGCTAGATCAAGTTGTCGACTTGTGTTGCCAACCTTTGTTTTCATTTCCTGCACTTTAGATTTAATTGAAGGTGAACCAATAATAAAATAAAAAAGTTCTTTTTAGAGTTGTATTTGCTATCCATTTCATCGTTAGGTAGACTTATAAAAGCCCATTCGAGAGGACCAACCTCTTTGGAGTTTCGTTCCTTCAGTCCTCAGCCTGGTCAGTCTGTGTAATACTGCAAGGACCATTCCCTCTACCAACATGTGTAGGGGTGTGAGGTCTAGGATTATCTCTTTGGTATGGAGTCTCCAGTCCCCAGCCCATCCACTAAGCAATTTTCCAGTCCTCCCGGTGTTTATAATTGGCTCTTACAGATCTGTTTGCTTACGATCAGGGAAGTGTGTTAACCTGCTCCCTTTGCCTTTCTGTGTAGCTACCATATGGTTTTTTCAAGGCCATAACAGGTCCTATTGCCGTGGTTCTGTGGAGCCTGGCTGCTTTTGGCAACAGTTCTTAAAGCTTTGCTGACAATGTTGCTTTTTTGACAATTTTAGCACGGTTGGTTCTCCTCCACAATCCATTTGGCTATTATACACTACAAACAATTTAATTTATATTAAATTATATTTATTTTTAATAAACACTTATGTGTCTTCAGCGCGTACCCTAATGTATAGTGGAACTGCTCGTTTTGAAGTCAGATTAGGACATAGTGGTAATTCCTCTTTACAGAAGTTAACATTTGTCGCGATAGATGACACCAAGATCATGACTAATACTACATTTGAAATCGAAGTAAGTTATGGTCTATTTAATTATCTCCTTGGATATAAATACTCCATAATTATTTAAGGTAGAACGTCCTTTCGGTAATATAACATCTAATGACTTAATAGTATCGATATTGCATGCTTATCACGGATTGCGACGTATAGACTCGGTAAAGTTCTTGCTGGAAATTGGTAAGATTGCCGAGGCGTCGAGGCTTTTAAATGTGATCTTTTGCGAAGGTGGCAAGCTGGATTTAACGGAAAAGGGTATCAAACGTTTAAGGATAAAGGTTCAAATTAGAGTTTTAATAGATATTGTTTCCGTAAGTCGTCCAATATTTTAATATGCGACTCAATTAAGCCTACAAGTTTTACAGACGACGAAATTACTAAGAACCGATATGGAATACCTGTTGGCATTGTTACCTCATCTAGTTATCGATAAAATGAAAGATTTACGTCATTCGAAATTGAAATCTAGGTTTTGCCTGTATATCGCGGATGGGATTCATGATGCCGGATTAAAGTCGAGATATCCATTGACTTATCAAGCGCTTTTAGAGATACAAACGATGTAAGTATTGTTTAAATCTGAGCTGCATATGTATGGTGTCCTGCGTGTTTATATTTTAGCCCCTTACACAAATGTGCTAACGATTATTTCAACGACGAATACGAGAAGCCGCAAAAATTTTTCGTGCCGTTACCTCCTCCAATTCCTCAACATATCCCTTTTGTTGAGGATTATCCAAACTATGGTGATGAGATTGATGATATTTCAGACGAAGATGTCAGTATATACATATAGATTTAAGGTTTATAACTCGGTTAAACGTTTATATAATTTTAGCTGAAGGAATCGGTAGCAAATGCGAAAGAAATAGTCAGCGATATGTGTCACGTGTACGCCCAAGCCTTCGTCTATGGCGAACCCCGTGTTCATATCAATTATAGTGCTAACACCTCAATTGATGTAGTGCTTGCGACGCAAAAGAATCGTCAGCCTTACGAGAGCACTGATTTTAAGATCGTCTTACCAGAGTACATTGGGGGAAGACCCAACGATACAGTCCACGTTATAGTAATGTTCTTTGATATACTTCACTCTCAATATACCCTCAAACGTGTTCTTTAATTTGCTAACCTCCTATTTAGCAGTAGTCAATTTGACGTCATCCTCATGTAATTTAATAACCACTACTGGCGTCATTAAAGAGCGTCAGTAATAAGCTCATAATGATGTTTAAATATTACAACTTGTTGAGGTCACTAGAACGTTTAGACGTCAAAATAATGCCTAGATTGATGATCTAACTGGTTTAGTTAGTCCATTACTCAAAACTAATTATTTCGTTTATTTTGAGACGTCAGTATGATCTAGCTATCGTTAAAATGATGCCAATATTTGGTCATCGCTTGATTTTGAGCCATTTATTGACGTCATAATGACTATTCTGTGCTACCTGGAGAATCACATAACCTTACTGTCATCACAGAGAGAATTTGTAATTTGTAATTTATTTAATAACTATTTTAAGTCTGTTTTTGAACAAGATGACTGTTTGTTGGACTCTTGTCTTTCGGTTGCTGACAATGCATCTTTTTCGGCTATCAGTGTATCTGTGATTGACCAAAGATCCGTACTGCAGATGTGAAAATCTTTGGACGTGAGATAGGGTAGTGGTCCAGATTATATTTCCTCTTTTTTTTTTTTAATGTGTGGTGGGTGCTTAGTTGCAGTGACTCCGTAAGCTGTATTACTTGTCTGGCTATCACTGCAACTCTTGCGGTGTAGTTTAGTGTGTGTAAGTTGTGTTTAAATGGCTTTGTGACAGCATCATATCGCCTTTTATGATGCCGCGCTGTTAATCACTTTGCTCCCAACAGCGAATGGCAAGTCGATCCGGGATTAAACTCTCTGAAAAAATGTCACCGTCCCTCCAGAGAATTGAACCCCGGCACCTATCGTCCTCTCACAACAATAGTCAGCCGCCTAACCACTGCGGCCATCGACCCGTTTATTAAATCTTGTGCTGAATCTCTTGCGTATTCCCTAACCCTATTATTTAATTTATCTCTCACGCAGGGATTTTTTCCTCAAGTTTGGAAAAATGCTTTGATTACTTCCATTCGCAAGAAAGGTAGCGCAAGTGAGATCTCAAACTATAGGCCGATCTCAAAACTTAGCATTTTTACAAAACTTTTCGAAAAAATCGTTACTGTCGAGTTCTATCACTCCGTAAAGCACATTATTCTGCCACAGCAACCTGGTTTTTGTAATGGTAGATCTACCATTACAAATCTACTTACTTCTATCGATTTTTTTGTCGTCTGTCCTGGATCAAAGGTTGATGTTATTTTGACAGACATTAAAAAAGCTTTCGATAAAGTCAACCACAGTTTATAGATTTCTAAATTAGTTGTAGGTTGTCATGGAAACCTTCTCCGATAGATTAGTTCTTATATTAGAAATAGGTCACACGCTGTTGCTATTAATAGGCTTAGATCTGACTATATATGAACGTGACCTTCGGTGTGCCCCAGGGATCCCATCTCGGTCCACTCCTTTTTAATTTATACATAAATGACATTGTTCTGGTCTTCAGCTCTTGCAGATTTTTGTTGTATGCTGATGATTTAAAAATTTTTAATAGTATTTTTTTTTAATAACTCCGTAAGCTGTAACTTGTCTGGCTATCACTGCAACTCTTGCGGTGTAGTTTGGTGTGTATAAGTTGTGTTCAAATGGCTTTGTGACAGCATCATAACGCCTTTTATAATCACTTTGCTCCCAACATCGAATGGCAAGTCGATCCGGGATTAAACAAATCTGAAAAAATGTCACCGTCCCTCCTGGTTATTAATGATGAACGTCTTAAAGTTACAATAATTTCATTGAAAAAATTGAAAGTTGTTAATTCCAGATTATTGATAATTTATAAGATTGTTCATTATTCTATTGTAGATGGTTACTATTCTCTCCATAAATGAGTTTTAGTCAAGTCCCGTGGACTTCGCCATGGATCTTTTGGATTTCCTAGAATCTTTCCAAGGATCATAAACTTATTACTCTTTTCAACACGCTTGTGGTTAATAATCTGCTGTATGGCTCTGTGATTTGGAACATGTATAATGTTCACATTGATAGAGTTGAATCGGTACAAAAAAAATGACAATACAAATTTGGAAACAATTTTCAGAGTTATCATGAACGTCTGGTTGCTTATAGTTTATTATCATTAAAACATAGAAGGTTAATTCCAGATCTATTGATAATATATAAGATTGTTCATACTCATTTTGATTGTGACTTGCTCTCCCAAATGAGTTTCAGTGTCCCGAGACTGGAGGGATCGGTGACATTTTTTCAAAGAACGGGTTAATCCCGGATCGAGCTTGATTTGCTGTTGGGAGCAAAAGTGATTAACAGGCGGACATTTTTTCAGAGAGCGATGATGCTGTCACAAAGCCATTTGAACACAATTTACTCTAATTGTACGATCTTCCATTTCGACTCATAATTAACACAATAGATGCAGAGTCACTGCAACTAAGCACCCACCACATTAACAAAAAAAACTCACCGTTTTATCGAATGTGTAATAACAGCAATAATTTCGGGAGTAGTTTAGATATTTTTGACTTGTCGCTGTCTGCATTGAGGAGTTCAGTGATCGGTCTTTTTCCTTCTGTTAATCCTACCACACTTTCATTTCATTTTACTTCATTTTATTTACTGCTGTTGCTTTTGTTCGTTAAATAATTTTTGTACTTTTCCTTAAGTTAGTTCGGCCTTGGCTGATGTTTCATTTTTGTATTGTACTTCTAATTTCTTTGGGGCTACAGCCCTGTTAATTTCCCGAATATTAAACAAAATAAAATAAATAAATAAAATAGTATATGATCAAAGGATGACGTGAAAGATACAGATAAAAATTTCCTTGTTTGCTTTCGTATCAAATCTGGTGCAACACCAAAAGCGTTCATTTATTAAGAATCTTCAAAATTCGTGACAGATTCTCTAGCGCCCTTTATAGCAATGCAAAGTACACGATTCTCTGTCTACCATAACAGATGTTTCAAAATTTGCTGTAGTGGTAATATCTCCATCATTACGACCCCCTATTGCGCGAGGGATTGAGCTACACTCAATCAGAATCTAAATATACAATTGCCACTTGTATATTGGGCTACAGGGCCCGCAACACACCCCACTGGTGTGGGGGGAGGGTGATCTATCAAACTCCCTACCGGCTATGCAGTGTCAGTGCCCGAGCAGATACGCTGCCCACCCGACGAGAGCTCACACAGCTAGGTGGAAGCTCTTTAGCCTGCGAATCAACCGACTATCTCCGCTATGGACCCACTTTTGATCAGGTTAAGGAAAAAACTTTAGAGACCTCCTCATCACCTACAGTACCGGTTTGCATCACTGGGTGAATGTTCCTAGGTAGACCAAGCTCAGATACGTGGGATCGCCATGCCTAAGTGCCATGCGTAGCCAGCATATGATCTAGTACTTTTGGATTGAAGGAAGTTTCAAGCCAATTGTTTGGTATGGGTTAGTGTTGATCACCAAAATATGATCTGATGAAACTCCGGTTGTTCTGTTGTTTGTTCTATTCCTCCAATCACTGATTCTAATTTTCTCTATATCTTCTTTCACTTATTGGTACCATCTCTTCTCCTCTTACTCCCTACTCCCTCAGGTAGACACCTTTTTACCACCCTATCGTCCAGCATTCTAATGATGTGTGCTAGCCACCTTCATCTCTGCACCTTAATTTTGTTTGTTATTATTGATTTTCAGTACAAGATCTTTACTTCCATATTTGTTCGTCTTCTCCACTGTCCATGCCGATCCCTTATACCTCCAGATATCTTTCTGAGGACTTTTCAAATTTCCAATTTATTTTCGCTAGCCCTAGTAGTTGATGTCTACGTTTTGCATGCGTACAGAACCACAGGTCGTATAATTGTTTCATAAATGCGCATCTTGGCTACCCTGGATACATTTCTTGCCTTTAACATTCTTGATAATGACCCCACTGCTCTGTTACCTTTTAATATTCGTTGGTGGTTGCTTTTTCTCATGATTAGTTCAAGAACCAGATTAAAGAAATTTGTCGAGAGCGGGTCACCTTGTCTGAGCCCTCTACTCACTATAAATTGCCTTGAGAAACTTCCTTCTACTAAGATTTTGCTATTTGTTTGCTTCAGAGTCATTTCTACCAATTTTACCAACTTATTTGGTATTGCCAGAATTCCGAGAGCCTCGATCAAACACTTTATGGAGAAAAGAAGTCCATCTTTATCTTTCTTTGTTTATTAGTTTGTCTTACTTTCTTGTACCCTTGGTAAAAGTTTTGAATTTCTTTCGTTCTATTAGCTCTAATTGAAGTCTCCTTTTATTTCTGAAAATCCTTTTTATCTAGTTTTCTGTTTTCATTATGAATTTGTATGTTTTCTTGTGTCTTTTTTCTATTTAATTCCATTTGTGCTTTCTTTCTTTCCATTACGGCTTGCTTGCAGTCTATGTCAAACCACTCTCCTTTTCTCTGCTGTTCGTTTCCTCCAAGGGTCTGTTCTGCCAATAGGACCTAACTAACTAAAGTAATGGAGACATTACCCAATCAGCAAATTCTGTGACATCCAGTTTAATATATCGACTTTAGATTAAAAAGGTATTTTCCCTAGTATACAATTTTGCCGGTGAGCGCTTACTTTTGGGATCATCTCAGCGGTAACATGTCCAATCATGTTATCATGGTAAGGTTCTACGATTCTGCTGCGAAGAGGATTACAAAGTTAGCAAATGACGCACACATTTATCTAAAACCCACACCAGATCAAGGTATCTCCTATCATAATGTTAGTATGGATGTACCGGTAGACGATCTGGAATGGAACGACGATTTTGTCGAAAAATATATGAAGGTGTTCAGGGTCGCAATAGAAGCTCGACATACTTTCATGGCCGTGTTCGATGATGTCTCTCCGGTTAAGACTATGAAGGTAAAGTGAATTTCCTTTTCAGGAAGGTCTTAAGTTGAGGATGTGTTATTTTTCTTTAGATAGCGATTACTAAATTTCGTAAACCTACCAAAGCGGATTTGCAATATTCAGTACAAAGTGGGAAGAAATCTTATTTATTTAATACTACTGATGAAGATAAGTGGTACTATGTCGGCTTTCTCCCTGATGAGAATGAAATAAAAAAGATGGTGAGAATTTTCTGCTAAGTTTTCATATTTTGTCGTCTTTTAATCTTTTTAGGCTGTACATAATGGCAGCAGATCAAGACGTAATAGCTATGAAGTTAAATTCAATGATGATTACACGATATCGTTGGTAAATTGTGATAAACGATGTTGCCACATATGGTTATAATGATTTGTACAAATTTTAGAACAGATACAAACCTGAATTGACGAGAATAAATTTCCGCTACGGCTTTACATCTGTAATATGTAAGGAGTGGACAAAACAGAATTGGGATCGGCAACACTGTAAGGTAAGTTGAAGCAAAATCTATATATGTATATCTCTTGCAATACCCAATATACGAGGGCGGTCCGATGAGTACCTAGCCTCACGGCCAGATAGCACCACTTTCGCAAGATCAATTTTTTTTATCGAGCAATATCGTTCGGTGATTCGATTCTTGTTTTTGGAAGGGAAATCGCGCAGCGAAATTAAAGAGTGCTTGGATGCTATGTACAGTGCCTCTTCTCCTTCGATAGCGACCGTCAAAAATTGTTTTAACGAGTTTCAACGTGGTCGCACGTCGGTTTTTGATGAGCCATGCCCAGGTGCCCCGAAAACCGCTACCACGGAGGATAACGTGACAAAAATCCACAATCTCGTATTGGCAGATCGCCCATTGAAGGTGCGCGAGATAGCTGAGATAGTAGGCACCTCAAAAGATCGCGTGAGTCACATCCTGCATGAAGTATTGGACGCGAGGAAGCTGTCGGCGCGATGGGTGCCGCGTTTGCTCACTCCGGACAGCAAGCGAAACCGTGAGAGCACTTCAGAGCAGTGTTTGACGATGTTTAAGCGCAATCCGAAGGAGTTTCTGCTTCGTTTCGTGACCGTCGACGAATCATGGATGCACTGGTACATACCAGAGATCAAGGAACAATCGAAACAGTGGACTTTACCCGGCGAACATGCTCTGAAGAAGGCGAAAGCTGTCCTATCTGGCCGGAAAGGTGATGGCCAGATAGAGAAAAAAGTGATCTTCCATCATGATAACGCATTGTTGTGGAATTACGCTACGAGCTGCTGCGCCAACCATCGTATTCTCCGGATTTGGCCCAGTGGGACTTCTTTTTGTTTCCAAATTTGAAAAAATCACTCGGCGGGCAGAAATTTGAGTCTGATGAGGAGATTATCGCCCCCACGGAAGCCTACTTTGCAGATGTTCAGAAAACGTATATTTCAGACGGGTTAAAACAGTTGGAGCATCGCTGGGTCAAGTGTATCAAACTCAAAGAAGATTATGTTGAGAAATAAATCGCCACTTTTCCAAAATTTTTGTTTTTCTTTTGTAGGCTAAATATTTATCGGACCACCCTCGTATAACGTGGCGGTTCAGAGTGTATTTTGTCGCTCACAAATGTTCAGATTTGGCTGTACTACCACCAACTTTAATATCTTAAATAGAACACTCTGTATTTTGTGCTAATTTTCAAATAAAATTTGCTTTCAAATGCTGTAGAGTTTGATGTACAGGGTGGGCTACTAAGCGAGATAAGCACCTGTATCTCTGAAAGTATTTGTACAGCGTTCCACAGGAAAAAATATTCATTTGAAAAGTAGCCGCGGAGGGGAGGGGGGGGCCGTATCTCAGAAAATCGCAGAATAAACTATAACTTTGATGTCATCGATTGAAAGTCCATGTAATGCCAGATAATTTCCTACAGAGAAATTTTTTTTGTATCTGTCATAATAAGAGAGAGGGAAGACCATCTACTGATTGAACTAGCAAAGGAGGGTTCTAGGAAACACCTCCTAGGACAAGAACCGGTATGTGGAATCATAAGGGATTGTACTACAAGAGCGATTTGGTCTTGGTTAGATCAAGAAAGAGTAAGGAAATGGAGGTCGACTGAGGGTCCACTCCATACTAAAGCGCTAATAGGAGATGCAATAAAAAACAAGTTAAGACGATTATTGGGTTGATAACTGGGCACTGTCCCTTAAGGCAGCATCTATAGAACACGGGTTGTGTGAGTGCAGGAGATGGAGTTACAGGAGGAAACAATTTACATGTAATCTGCAGGGAATGAAGATACTCAGGCAGAAACATTTCGGAAAGGATCTACTGGAGCCTTCGAGGGTACTCAAGTTTCCAGTGAGCAAGATACTGAACTTTATAGAGGACAGTAAATTTCTCAACTGGAAATGAGGGCTTCAATAGGGATGGTACAAAGAGTACCCAGCTCAAGTGCCTGGACTATAGGTGTCCAACCCTAACTGAATAGACATACCATCTATTAATGTAGTCTTCAAATGCTTCCATAAAGATGTTTGCTAGTACTGGTGACAATGGTAAACCCATGGCGGTTCCCTCTATTTGTTCATATAATTTCCCATCGAAGGTGAAATAAGTTGATGAAGCACAAAGTTCTATTAAATCCACGATGTCATCTTCCATGTTAATTTCTTGGCGACGTTCTCGGATGATGTTGATGGCTTCTTTTGCTGGGATATTCGTGAACAGTGATTTGACGTAGAAGCTAACTTCACTTCTGAAGAAGATCACGACAAGATGATCGAAACGTCAAGTACCACAACCTTTCTACACGGCAAAGAACCCGAGAACCGAAGAGCAGCCATATCATCTATTGATTAATGTTTGAAATTTAATATTTCCGTAATTATTCAACCCAATTTAAATATCTTGGGCTCGTTTGAAAGAAAATTTAGCGGACTTTGAATAGCATTTATATGCAGTATCCAAAAAACTAGAATGTGGCCGAAATGTGGCCCTAAAGTGGACTGAGTTTTTACCGATGACACAAGTTTTAGTACCTCCTTAAATATTCAGAGTGCCCGCCACCGTTATTCACACATTGCTCGAGGCGTTCGCGGGTAGAAAAAAACTTCTACTTCTATCCAAATTCTGTTCCGCATATCTTCCCTAATCAGAGGACTCGTTTAAGGAGGAAGTTTAGGGTCCACTAGTGTGTTTCTAGGACGCTAGAGCCACGATCACCAAACAAGCTCTTTTACTCGCCGCCACAAATTAAAGTCTAGATAACTTAAGTTAGGTGGCTTTGCTGGCCAGGGAAATATGACATATTTCTCCTTTTCCTATTCAGCAATCTGGATACACCTCATTCAAATGCCGCCGAAGATTAATTGAAATATGTGCTGGGCAGCCGTCAAACTGAATGAACATATCTTGCCTGGTTTGAAGAGGCACATCTTCCAATAGAATTCGCAATTCATTTCGAAGGAACTGCGAAAATAGATTACCAGTCAGTGGTTGGTCAAAATAAAAAATTTGACATTCTAATATTGTCATTAGAGATAAATATGCAACGAAATTTGTGGATTTACAGCAAAATCTGCACACCCTGTATAATAGTCAACAAAAAAACATTTTTGAGAGAGGAAAGCATATTTACCCTTAAAATAAATAATCCAGTTTTTCGTCAGACTAATTTTGTTTCTCAACAGGTAGGTTTAGATACCAACGAGGAGAAAATGCACTGCATATGCTCTGATATTTCAACACTGACAGCAGACGTCAAAAGAGTCACGATAATAGAACAAACACCGATAAAGGTGAAGTATGCGTTGATCCTGGTCGTGAATCCAATCATTCCTATCCTGACTATAGTCATATTCGCACTATATTGTATTTTTATTTGTTTCGTATATGTCAGAAAGAGACCAATGGTAACGTTTATCCAAATATTACACCAAATCAAATCTCACACAATTTAATTTCTAGTACGTCTACTTTTTGGGCGATAACTTAGAGGACGACCTGTATGCTTACCTGTTAATCGTTCGTACAGGACCCTATCAAGATTGTGGTACAACCTCGAATATAGTAATTCAATTGTTTGGCGCTAAAAACGACAGTAGGGTATGAAATATCAATACTAACGTGTGTAACCGAATGTTGTTGCCATTTTGGAAATATTTTAGCCGCACGTTCTTAATTATCCAGATCCCGATCTGGCCATTTTACAAAATGGAAGCACAGAATTGTTAGTGCTGACGACCAAACATCATTTAGGTGATATAACCAGTATAGAATTATGGTATGATGCAATAGGAAGTAGATACACATGGTATTGAATAAAATCTCTATAATATATAATCTAAATTGATAATTCAAGGTCATCATTTCCAGGCTTTGCGAGAGTGTAAAAATTTACGATCTTCAAACTCGCGATAGTTGGTTCTTCGACGTTGAGAAACGATTTTCAGTATCCGAAGAGGGTATGGATCATTATACTGTATTACCTTCGTCCGAAGATAAATGGGTACCTAGAAAGCCCATATTCGATCACCTCAGATTCTATACCACCGCTATTCATACCTGGGTATTCTGGAAGGGGTAATCCGCAATAGCAGGGAATTAAACTCAATACAATTTTTTTTATTTTCTAGCCGAGATGATGGGATATTCAGTTTCATCGAGCGGACAACGTTGTTGTTTTGCGAGATATTATGTTCTCTGGCTTTAAGCTTGGCTCTAAATGCGTTACCTTCGTTTAGATTAAAGGACGGGCTTGGCACTAACCATTTTGATTCGTTTTTGTATGTTACTGGGTACACTACTCTGATAGCTTGTTCGGTTTTTATATTATTTGCACCAATTACAATAGCGTTCAGGTGAATTTTCTATTAAATTTTTTGGAGTGAATTTGTGGAAATTTTTGTTGTTTATAGGAACACATCGAAGAAGTATTATCAGAAAGAACTCTTCATGGAAGAGAAAGCACTTATCTCCCGTAGAGTTGATAAATTTTGCTGGTATGATCTTTTTAATCTCTATTTACAGGTTCTTTTTTGCGGTTAAAACTCCAACTACCAACCAATTCTGAAAGCGCACCAACCTTTAATGTAGAGAAATCAAATCTTAAAGACTCTAAGTAGTCTTTTCTAATATCTTCCTTGATGGCAATCTCTTCTTGGTATCTAACAAGCTTGCTGAAGAGGAACCAATCTTCAAAATGGTTTCGTTAGAACCATCACGACTTAGTTAGTTCGATTATTCTCGGTTGTTGTAGGACCACATTCTGCCCAAAATTACACAATTATCGGAAGGAAATTTAACTTTTGAAAAATTGTCTTAGCTAAATGATTTTGTTATTAGTTCTGCTAGGACGAAATAATCATTGGTCATTATCATTGGCCAATTGGTCATTATAGGAATCAAACAAAACCAGCTTTCAGGAACTTTTTATTGTTCCTATCAGGTCAACTTTGATATCAGGTCTATGTGGGGCAAGGTAAACTTTTACATCGTGGTAAGAATCAACCAATAGCTCATGACAACCGTTTCAACTTGATTGGCTTTAGAAGTTTTGGAGTTCGATTGGGATAATTAGGTTTCTGATTGGTCAATTTTGAAACATTTGAATTTCTAAGACCAGGCTCAAGGAATTGCTTGGCCATGTTTGACTATACAGTAGACCTTGTTGTGTTAGTTTGACAAGTCAATTAAAATGATGGCTACTGATTGAGTAGTTGTATTAGTAGAAAAGCAACCATGAACAGAAGTCTGCAGCCCTTCTTCTGTGATTTTTTTCATAGACTAAAGCGTTTGAGTGCCACGAGGACTTTAAATGGAAGTGAGGGAAAAACAATCAGCCGTCTCATTTAAAGTTGTGCAATCTCGGTCTAAAATGGAGAAAATAATTTTAAAAGATAGATTAATCTTAGTTCAACTCAACTCAATCAGATGAATCTCCACTTGACTTTCGAATGCTAACATCAAACACTTTAACAGCAAAATCCGAAAAAAACTGCTCCTAGATTAAAAAAAACACTGAAGAGAGAGAGATAGAGAGCGTCACAATTCTGGTTAGCTGCAATGCTTCTGATTTTTTGAAACAAAAGCATCTGCTTATTGGAGAGTCTGAAAACCCAAATACCTTACAAAATATCAAAAACTAACCAGAGAAGTGGATGAATGGACAGCACGATTTTTAATGGATGGTTTTATGAAGAATTTGTTTCCCTCTTTAAAGTGACGTCACTCATACAACCCCTAGACCAAAGCATTCTAGAAACTACAAAGACAAGTTATCAACAAAGACTTTTCCAAATGTAAATTGCAAACTTAGAAGAAGAGATCATTGTTAAGGTAGCCTTAAAGCAAGTCACTTTAATAGATTTAGCTTGCTGGATTGCTTCAGCGTGGGGTGGAGCAAAAGCTATAACTATTCGAAAGTCATGGACAAAATTTGGCTTGAACGGAGTCCCCTCAAAATATGCCAGAATAGGAGAATGTGAGCGATTTAGTTTAACTAGGCAATGAGCTAACCATTGAAAGAGAAATCGACAGTGAAGACATTCATGATCGGTGCACTGAAAATCTACTGCTATGCTTTAATGGGATGGCATCTGGAGCTGGCAGGTTTTGATACCTACTGGATTTGCTGTTGTTTCATCTATTTTCTCCTCATCGTGTACAGTTGAAATGTTTTTTGGAGCATGAAACATCATAGAAGTTTTTTTTTCAAACTCAAGGCAGGAAAATCCAAAAACTGTTTTCGTAGTTCCAGGTCAGAAAGTGATACACTAGCTTCGGCTACTCTAGCTCCTTTACTGTCTTCTGGCTCTACCTCAGAGTTTGAATCATGGTCTCCTTCTATAGTTATAACCTCTTCATCTTCCTCACTCCATTTTCATCACTAGATCAGACATGTCGTTTCAAAGTTTGACACAGCTCTTGCTTGGTAAGGATCTTCTGCCCACAGAGGACTTTTAAAGGCAAATATGATTCGACGTTGTCAAAACAAATTTAGGTCACATAAACATAACCAAGACGTCTCGATCAACAGCTAGGAATGTATGTACTAAACAGTACAATATATGGATGGCCCACCCCATCCTTAATTGAATCTTCTTTGTCTTGTGGTAGATGTTAGTTGCAGCTGCTTCTTGATCTATTGCTCAACTAACTATCGTTGCAACTCTTAATGTGTAATTTGTGAATAGCCGACTAATCAGTAAAGCATCCCATCAGATAATCTCGAAACTAGCTTGGGTCTGCCCAGAAAACCTAAGAACCCTGGCAAACACAACAACAAAAATCACTTTGATGTGAGTATCGGGGCATAAGGATATACCAGGCAACGAAATAGCAAGCAAGCTGGCAAGAAAGGGTTCTGAGATATCATTTTCTGGACCTGAACCGGATCTGGTGATAACCAAGACTGCGATACGTGGTGCAGTGGCTGAGTGAGATGATGGAGTAGCCATCAAGACATTTAACAGGAGATGTGATGGCTTTCAACCGACTACAGCTTAGAACAGTGATGAATCTGTTAACAGGACACGATTATCTAAGGAAATGGCTCCACAGAATTAGCATCTTTAAGGATGAGCCTAATTGTAGATTATGCATTGAGGAAGAGGAGACAGCCTACCAGAGTGTCTTCGAATGCGTTGCATTGGAACGGTGGAGATGGTGGCTGACGGTGGTTCCCAAAATTATAACAGATCACTGTGCTTTGACTACCAATTTGAAGAAAAACTCCCAAGATCAGAAACTGTTTTCCCTTTCAGATATTTGGAATTTGGAGTTTTAATTCAAACGCCATCCCTGTATCTTATTCCTTTTATATTTACGTTCTTTATTTAACAATAGGATTTATCTGACAGTGGTGATAATTCTCTCTATGACTTATTTAATATGCTTCGGATTTTGGATATCTCACATTGCCAGCATGATGGTAATCACGATCAGCGTACTTTCTCTCAGTGCCGAAATCATCTTATTAGAAAACCTCAAAATAGTTGCAATGGATTTTGTCAACAGTCACTACGTCGAGGTAAAATTATAAAGGAATTACCTCAATTTACATTCTAGAACGCAGATTTGTACTTGCAGCGATTTAAAAGAACTTACACGCTGAATTTCGCAGCGATTATCGCTGAGGCTGAACGTCAGCGCAAATTTATTTATCGCAAAGTGGGACAATTCGGTTTGAGGCCTTATTTAACGCATCTATACAAGCCGATAAATGAGGAACGTTTCTGCGTAAGTAATGATAGTTTTTGTTGAGAAAATTGTCGGCAATTTTTTTCAGAGAGTAAACGCTGAAAAGAGTATGGAGCAAAAAATCAATGCAGGAGTTACTGAAATGGGTTTCTTCTACTTCTATACATCCATGCTGTTCTTTTTGTTGATGATCAAGTTGGATCCTCTAACATATGTTAATTCTAGGCATATAATGGCATTGACTAAGAGAGGGAGCCAGAGAGCCTGGCCGATTGCTGAACGGGTCAGATCTTTCGAGGAGTAAGTGTACAACCTGCAAGTAATGTCTAGTACTACAATAATAAATTTTCAGCTTGTATCTTTATTTGAACAATACTTTAGCGAATACTATCCACCCTATGTCATGGTATAGTAACTGGAACGTCAGTGCTCCAGGTCTACTCGACGATTACAACACGAAAGTATTGGGTGTGGTGAGAATACGTCAGAAGCGAGTGAAACACAAAATATGTGTACAACCTACCTTCAGTAAAATGCTAAACGTCACGGTATGTCATCCGGAGTTTACTATGAGAAATAGAGACATAGCGGATAAAGGTAAAGGCAAGTCTATGTGGACCTGGCAAGAACTCAACGTCGCGAACATCAATTACGGTGAGTTCCATAAGAAAATGGAGCAGTCGATAGGATTCTCGATCTTGCTCAAACATTGTAGTGTCGCGATGTAATTTCAGGTTGGGTTAGCAGATACGACGGTAGCGGTTTCGCCATAAACCTAGGCAGGAATCTGAATAACACGTATTACATGATTAACCTGATTAAATCGAACGATTGGTTCAATAAACGGACCAGGGTCGTCTTCATTGAATTTTGGACGTACAGCATCAATCAGAATTTGTTCAGCGCTGTAACTTTGATGTTTGAAAGGAGTGCAACGCAATGTATAATCGTTTCTGATCGTGTGAGTATGTGTAGATTACGGTGTTTCTCCACAGTTGTCTTCGTGAAATCGTGAATCGTAATGAACAAGTACGAGTGGACGTTGGACTCTATCCAGCAGCCACTAAGCAATTTTGAAACATTATGTCTAAAATATGAAACTTCACACTGGGGAATGTATTGAAGACTTTATTTATTTGAAACAACTATTGCATCTAGAAGAAACAGTCTGTAGGCCATGAAATGAGGGACAAAGACCAGATAAGATGCTTTAGTTCACGAAGTAGTCATGAATAGAGCGGTAGACCGTGCTAAAACCATAAGGAGAGGTCGAGGATTAGAGCTGACGTACCTAAATTCATAACCATGGCATATGAGGTTGACATGACGTCAAAAAACGATGCCTTGGTGTGCCCCAGATTATGAGATATGTGAGAGAACGTCCAAGTGGTGTCTAACAATTAACGCAAATAAATTCGTTGCCATTAGATTCTCCAGTAAACAATGCTCCATCTACAAACATTATCATTGGGAGACAAAGATTGCGTCCCGAAAGGAGCTTCGCCGTTCAGCCGAGCTTTCCAGATCCTTTTATTGACTGGATCAGGTCTGTTCTTCAGTCCATCCAGGCGATCTCTTTTGGTCCATCCCCTTCTATCATGCACCATCGTTTTCCATCCGTCTTTAATTCCCATCTTCTTCAGATCCTCTTCCACCACATCTATCCATCTCATTCTTGGTCTGCCTCTCGCCCTCTCGCCACCGTGGACTTTCCTTTCTGGAAACCATATTGGTAGTCCCCTATTAGGTTCTGGGTGTTTATTAACCTACTTTGAATTATTACAGTTAATATTTTGTAAACTGTGCTCAAGAGTGTGATTCCTCTGTAATTACTGCACACCATCATGTCCCCCTGTTTGTATATCGGTATTATTACGCCTGCCCCCACTCTGTCGGCGTTCTCTCTTTTTCCCATATTTTCATTATTAGGTTATAAATTTGCTCTTGTAAGGTTTTTTCGATTTCTTCGTCATCTATGGATGGGTTATCTTCATTCTCCGTTTGCTTGGCCAATTCTGTTTCAATTATGGGTCTTTCTATTAGTAATTCTTTGAAATGTTCCATCCATGCCGTCTTCGTCTTCATGTTCGACATAATTCTGGACACAAGGTTGATATTTAAGCAACACTTTTCCGTCATCGTTGCACTTGAACGCTCTGATTCCTCTCTTGTGCTGGAAGATCTTGAGGATCAAGCTTCTAATCTTCAAGGTGTTTCTCCGGTCTCAGAGTTTGCGCGTCAGAACAATTGGTGCTTGACAAAAGTTTCAGAACCTACCTACAGTAATGTCAATCCTATCATCCAGTCAGTCGCCGGCCCAGTTGGAGATGGTCGTTGTTCAGATCGGTTAAAAATAAAGCAAATATGAGAATTAATGACTGTCCAGGACGGGCGTCTCATAGGGCCGCGAGTTGTTCGGACCGTAGGGCAGGTAGAACACGATGTTCAGAAACATTCAAAAGAAATACTCGATGCAGGAGGTAAATCACACAACCAATACCAAATTTGTTAAAATAAACGAGTAGTAAAATATATGGTAATCAAATTAATGCTAGTATTTGCACCCATAAACAAAAGTAATAGTTCAATAAAAGTGTACAGTCGTAAGGCCATAGAGGAAAATAGGAACGAGTCAAATTGAGCTGAGGGTTCCAATACATCCAAGTCGGTAAAAGAAAATACCAAAATTAAAATTCAAAAGGTTGCTAATTTTTCTCAAAGGTCTAGAAAGCATAAAGCTTCCACGGCGTCAGCTTGATCAAGTCTCAGCCTCACATATATACAATTCATATAATAATCTTAACCATAACATGCATGAAAAGTACTTAAGATAACCTTAAACGGTTGAATAACCTTACCTCGCAAAAAGCTAAGAAAAAAATAAGGGTCCCAAAATGGAGCTTATCAACTAAAAATTGAATATTGCCCGAAGGGCTGAAAACAATCGGGTAACAAAGACCTGCTCGGTGATTACCACAAAGCGAATGAACAACTTAGCTTTAAGAAAAAATAAAAAAAGGATGTTGCGACAGAAAAACCAGATGGTTCAACTAGTGCCCACCGGATGGCCTTAGGCGGATGTAAAGTCATCTAAATATCCCAGGCAAACGATCTAACGATAACTTATGATGTCCTGACCTGCTCCAGTCCCAGTCGGTCCCAAGTCAAAAGACTGAATATCCTTCAGAACCGAGCAATGCTCAGATCCACCATGATCTTAACATATCGATTCTGTGTGAGTACGCGCTGGTGCTAAACAGGAGAACCCTTCCCAGCCGGAGAACCCACTGATCCAGCATTTGGAAGAGCTTGACACTGACAGGCCACCACCCCGTGTTCAGAAGAATCACTTTCTCAGCGTTTGAAAGGCTAAACGACATCTTGTCCAGCCTTAGGTCAGACAGAAGTCCTACTTCCCGTTACGCGGAAATACCATGCGAGCAATTTCAACTTTTTTTTTATTCCTTTCTTTGGCTGAAACAACAGAAATGACTTTGTATACCAGAAGAATACCAGTTTCATCAAGTTTGTAGACTTTCATCCAATATGAAATTAGGCAAAAGAATCTTGTGCATTTTTCTAAAAGGAAACCTTAAATAAGTTATGAATAAGCTCAAGTTGATAGTTGATATGTCTTTTTTTTCAGATCATTACTTTAAAACTGATGCACGTCAACGAATTCAAAGATGCCATATCAACAGTGATTTTCGTAGTGTTTTGTCTACTTATATTGAAGCTGGTCCTGAAGTTTACCAAAAAAATCATCAAAAACGGATTAAGAACGTTATTGAGATGGGCTGAACTGTGGGAGTTAACAATTATAGTCACCAACATCACTATCGTCTATCAACACCTGTTGAGGTATCACAGACATCACAACGTATTTCGACGCCTTTGCGACGCCAAACACAACGAATTCGTACCCTACTTTGCTCTAATGAATTCATACGAACTTCTCCAAGCCGTCAGCGCCATCTTATTCGCTTTCGCTATAGCACGAGGTCTCAGCTTTATGAAATTCATGAGGCCGTTTCGGATATTCGAGAAGACGATTCGTTTAGGTCTCAACTCGTACGTCGCGATTATAGTGTTCGATCTTCTAGTGCTGACGGCTTTCGGTATTAGCGGACATCTAATGTTCGGCGGTTACAGTGGTACATTCACTTCTTTGCCTAATTCGGTTGTGACGCTGGTGAAGGCAGGGTCAGCTTTACGAAGCGAATACTCAGCGAAAAATATTGAAGGATATAATCGAAGAGTAGCGCATGCTTTCCATGCCATGTTCTCGATAAGTGTGAAGGTGCTGAAGAGTCTCATAATTGTTACAATGTTAATTTTTTATTATAAAAGCAAGATTTATATTGCCGCGAATGAATATCCGTATTCGTTGAAGAAATATTTCTCGGAGCGTTGGACTTATTATTCAGAACTTACGAAACGCCAATGTCTACGTTGTCGATTAAAAGCAGGTGAGGACAGTTCGGAGGTCTCGATACTAGCTGTGCCTAAAGAGGATAAATTTAGATATGCGGATGCTGTATTCATTTCAGATGCAAAACTACGATATATGACTTTGCTTTGTAGTGCTATCACCAGGAAAATCATCCTTAAAAAAATGAATACGGATCTCACTCCTATAGATTTTGATTTAATGCGTAGAATATCGTTGAGCTACTTTAAAATACATCACCAGCCTACTCATCTCTCAAAATGTATATTCTTCATAAAGAAACATCCGAATGGGAAACGGAGTTTTGTTAGTAATAATAAGTTGCTGCAAATAGAGAACATTCTGAACGATGTATTATCGAAAAGTGGAGCTTTGCATAAGACTGGTTTCAAGGATACTACTAGTTGTAATCGTTTGCAAAATATTTCCGAAATGTTAGAGACGGTTGATCAAGTTTTGGGAAATATAACTGTGATATCTGTCAAGAGATCTAAAATGCATAAGATCTGACATCCTTAAATATGTTAGTTGATTCATATGTTGTCTTTTTCTTGTATTTTCAATAAATATGTTTATCGAAAAATGATTAATTTCTTTACTAATTAAGCCGGGATTACTCGTATCGTTAGAAAAAATATCTAACATTTTCAAATAATTAATCTAATACTTAAAGAACGCTTCATTACCGACATCCCACATTTTTAGTTAAAACTTGTTTGATGTTTAGTGGGTTGAAGAGTTTAGTGTTCAAGTATTTTAAGGTAAGTCAAACGATTTTTATTGTAATTTAATTGACAGATTGAAAATTGATCCAAAAGTAGAACAGGACAACTACTACTATGACGACTCAGATATACGAGGTCTGACAATTAAGTATCCGGAAAATTGGTTTTAAGAGCTTTTATTTCAAATTGGTGACAAATTAGATATTACATCCTTCAATATACTCCCATCCGGCCCACACACATTTTCCCATTCGTGGTCTCCACGACTGGATACAACTTTGGAAAGCTTGTTCATCAAGAGGACTCTCCTTGAGCAGCTCCTTCGTTTTAGGGTGGCTGTTCCAGCACTATAATCGCTGTAGATGCTAAAAATTCGCGAGTAAAGATAGTTAAATGCTCTGGTGCATTGTCGTGATGCAGCAACCAATTCTTGTTGGCCCACAACTCTTAGGTCTTAGGTTTTTTTGTGCAATCTGACTCCGCAGTGTCTTCAGAACCTCAACATAGTAGACAGCAGTTACAGTTTGCCCCTTGGTCACCCAGTGTTTCAAAATGATGTTCTTGGCTTTCCAGGTTTCACTCTGACGTTTAGTTTGGATCGTATTGGAATATCCAACTCTCATCATCAATAATCACATGATCGAACATTTTACAGTTGTCGACCCAGTCCTGACAAATGTGTTGTCGAGTTTTCCTTTTGGTTGCAAGTCAGCAATCTGGGAACCAATTTGGCGCACACTTTCTTTAGATACCAACTTCCGTTATGTGTCTAATCGATCATTCTTCAACACTTACTCGACTTTTTGCAGAGAGTTGGCGGTGTGAACTTCAGGTGGTCTCTAGCCCCTCCTCAAACTCCTTGTACCACTCATAGAATGATGGTTTTGGCATTAAACACTTCTTTCAATGCTATGAACGTTTCAATTCTCAATTTCCCCCACTTAACGAAAAATTTCAACGTTACGCTTTGCTCAAAATATTCTGTCGTAGCTATCATGTACAGAATTGCGAAATACACGTTCACTCCTCCGGCATAACACGCAGACTAGCCCGTGAAACGAGTTGAAACTTGGAGGGTGGTGGGGTTTAGTTGAAGGTCTCCTCTAGCATGCCTGATTGTGACAGATCGCAGAGTTGCCACGAGGGCCGCAAGAAAACTTTAAGGTTCTTAACTGTCAGACCTCGTATGCAGAGGATGCTCATTCTGAACACACTATTAACAGAACTGATACGGGGCAATCCGTAGTGGCCAACCATGCTGCTTCAACTCGCCCTCATAGCTTCTTGAACTTAGTCGGAGGAGCCGGATAATGTGTTGGAGCGGTCATTCAAATCTGGAGAATGAGCCGGTCATAGGAGAAATTGGTGCTCTAGATGTGGACGTCGCCGACCCCATTGCACCCCATACCATAATGACCTGCTAGTAGTGGATGTAGCTTGATTGGATGCACTGTTCGAGTTGATGTTCACTCAATTCGAATCGAGATTCATTGAGAAACAAAATATGTCTCCAACCGGCAACCCACCGATGTCTTGTCACTCTTACTGGTGCCGTGTACGGTGGTGCTAAAGTTAGATTTGTTAGTCCTACGTATGTATATGGTTATACATTTTAACACCGCAATAGTCTACACCGTCGTGTTGGGTCGAGTTTAAACGGTGATTGGGGATAATGAAATTTTGTCTGTATTCTTCTTGAAACGTGATTTGTTGGAGTACACGAACTTAAAACGCAGTTGAGACTATACACGCTGGTGATCATAAGTATTTTTTGGGCCCTAAAAGCTTCTCTACAGAAATCAGTATGATGCATACTACACAACACTCTGAGGGCTTTTTTTTAGCAGAATATTTATTATTGTTAAGTTTTAGTTTGTTGACGTTAAACCATTTTAGTGCTGACCGAAGTGTCTTTAAGGTGTTGAGTTTTTTCCTTAACGCCTTTTATAAAAACAGATGTGCCATCGGCATATGCGTTTATATATATGATAAATAAGATAGGGCCCAGAATGGAACCCTGTGGCACTCCAATATTTACCTCTTTTAATTCAGACCATGAGTCTTGCCACCTCACACTTTGCTTTCTGTTATTTAAGTATGATTTCAGAAGCTGATCTGCATTCCCCCTAACACCATAATACCACAGCTAGCATCCCAAATATTTTCCAACATTTCTGTTAGGACTGTTATAATAGTGGAGCTGCCTGTCCTATTTCCATTTTGTTCATTCGCAAATAGATTGCATTTTTCAAGGAAAGCAACTATCCTTTTCTTGGTTATCTTTTCAAAGACTTTAAATATGATAGGCAGTACTGAAATGGGTCTATAATTTTAAGGATTCAATTTTATAGTTTTGGTATATTTGTAAAATGATATCAAGCTTAGTTATTTTGTGTATTGTATGTATAGCATCCAATTTATTCTTCATGTTCTGCAAATCCGAGTTATCCCAAGTAACCTTTGATTTATCTTTAACACGATTTATTTTTTCAGGTATGTAATAGTCAGACGCTCGCAAGAGTTCTACTATTAATCATTATTTTGTATTCCTTGACAGAGGCTGTTCAGAGTTCAGATATATTAGTTGGGCCATAAATCCTCTCCACCACCTTTCTGGGGATTAATGAAATTTTTGAACTTCGGTTCCCACCCTCCTTTCTTGAAAATTGATCAAGAAGAGTGGAGGGGAGGGGCAGCTAACTTTCATTTTTCTCGACCACTCCATAAGCTTATCCATGGTATAAGGGTAAAATAATGATTGGAACAACCTGCAACGGTTTTTCTCCTTTGACATTTCACTGACGATGATTGATTGAAAGGTCATCATCTATACCCACTATAAACTTTCTTAACAGTTTTTGTTTCGGCAATTTCTCTGCAATACTGAAATTATTCCTTGATCCATGACTGGTATACTTTAATAATAATAATAATAATAACTTTATTAGTCCTAATAAGGTTATGTGTAGGATATGTCATATAGTAAATCTAAAGTAACAATTGAGACGTGTGTATCATTAAACATTTGTAGTTGCACCACACCTCATCCGAAACTCGTCCACACCTCATCCGAAAATTGAGTAGATAGTCTCATGCAGCAGGAATGCTTTAATGCCACGCTTAAAGGAAATTAAATTAGAACTACATTTTAGGTGTTGAGGTAATGCATTATAAAGTTGTAAACCCAAAACACGAGGTGAATTTTGCGTCAAATTTAAGGAACAAAAAGGTATATTAAAATCAAACCTAGAACGAGTGTTGTACTGATGAATGTCCTTATTGCAATGAAATGTATCTTTGTTTTTGTAAATAAGCACTAACAATTCAAATATATGGATTGATGCTAGGGTAAGAACACGCCACTCTTTAAAATAGCAGCGACAAGATTGTCTCGTGCTGATACCAGCTATGCAACGTATAACTCTTTTTTGAGATAAAAAAACTTCCTTACTGGCTGCTGAAGCACCCCAAAGAGCAACACCATAAGACAATCTAGAATGAACGTGTGCATAATAAAAGGATAACAAGGAACTTCTATCTAATATTGTTTTTAAATTTCTTATTTGATAGCACACCGAATTAAGCCCACGGGCAAGTTTGTCACAGTGAGTCTGCCACGTTAAACAATCATCCACCGTTAGTCCAAAAACCTAACCTCAGATATTCGTTGAATTTCATTCCTGTCGGCGAAAATATGGGTATTAAACTCAGTTTTGTTGCGAACACCATGAAATATAAGATATTGAGTCTTATCAGCATTTAGGAATAGTTTGTTTTCTGAAAACCAAGAATCAATATTCGCTAGTAATGTATTAACTTTACGTTCGCTTTCAGATACACTATCAGATGATACTACAGCGCTGGTGTCATCAGCATACATAATCAAACCATACTCTGGAAAACAATGAGTAATATCGTTCATAAATATTAAAAACAATAAAGGCCCCAACACACTACCTTGGGGCACGCCACGTTCAATCAATAATTTAGTAGACTCTACTCTCACATAGTTATGGTGAATACTGACAAATTGCCTCCTATCGCTCAGGAAGGTCATAAACCAATTCCTAACAACTCCGCGAACTCCATATAATTCCAATTTTACTAATAAACGGTCGTGATCTACGCAATCAAACGCGCGGCTGAGGTCGCAGAAAACGCCAATAGGGAGTCTACCTGAGTCCAAGGCACACACAACCCGATCGTAAAAGTCGTAAATTGCCGTCATTGTTGAATGATTAACTCTATAACCGTGCTGATGCTCAGTCAAAATATTGTGTTTGTTTAAATGGGAACCCAATCTATAAAGCATCGCATATTCGAAAATTTTTGAAAAACTAGAGGACAAGGTAAGCGGTCGGTAATTATTAACATCTGTTTTAATTCCCTTTTAATGAAGTCGAATAACCGAAGATATCTTTAGCTTTTCAGGAAATACTCCGGAATCGAATGATAAATTTATCAAAAATGTCAAAGGGACGATCAAACATTCAGATATTCTCTTTAGTAAATTACACGGTACACCGTCGGGACCCGCGGATGACTTGTTCTTTAGTCTACCAAACAACTCGCGGACCTCACACTCAGAGAATGGGAACGCGACCATACTAGCGGGCACACTGATCGTACGATCGACATCTGTATCGCAAATCGAAATTCGGGAAACTACATCACGAACAAATTCAATAAAAAATTTGTTAAAATATTCGCATATCTGATTGGGATCACTCATTAAGCTACCATTACAGTTCAAAGCGATGTTTTCTTTTTTAGTTGTTTTTCCCGACATCTCACGTATAGAATTCCATGTGGCCCTTGTAGAATTAGAAGAATCCATTATTCTTTTTCTATAAAAATTACGTTTGGTATCCCTTAACAAAGCATTATGTTTATTTTTTTCAGATAAATACATTTGCTTCAAAATTGGAAATTCTTTTTGAAGAATATATAGGTCCCTAAGATTATCCCCGGAATGCTTTACCTCATTCGTTACGCATTTTTTACTACAATTAGTTTTACTAATACGACGTTTTAACAAAGGAAAACAATTATTAAAGCATTCCATAAAAAGTTCATAGAAATAATTAAATGCACAGTTCATATCTTTAAACTGAAATAACGCATCCCATGAAGTATTGCTCAACGTATTTATTAACTGCAAAACATTTTTATCGCTAAAACTTCAATATAAAAATCTTAAATTCCACCGATTCTGCAATATCGGATGAGTTGGAACGGACCAAATTGAAAGCAACATAATATCCACATCATCCTATGATCGGATATAATGCCAATTATCCATGATAATGCCAATATCGCCAATATTATCAATATTCGCAAATACATTGTCGATAGTTGTAAAATTAATACCCTGAACGCGAGTTGGTAAATATACATGACGGACCAAATTGAAAGTAGACATAATATCCAATCAAACAACGCAATTGGCGAGAGTCATTTCTGAAATTAAGATTAAAATCACCGCCAATTACAATATTACACCCTATTTTGATAACTTTATGTAATAGTCTACCAATATTGTCACCATAAAAAATAAACACATAATCACCTGTTATACCTTCCAACAAACTAGTAAACGTTCAAGAACAACAATTGAGGATTGCGACACCACCGCCCCTATATAATTTTCTATATCTAAATAAATCGTTTAACCACGTTTTAAAAAATAAAAAAATCATGTGTATTCCAACTGCAAAACTTTATCACAATTCAAACTACGAACGTTCAAGAACAACAATTGAGGATGATATCTAAATAAATCGTCGTTATTTAAAATAAAAAATCAGTATTTGACTTAGCTTCGTCAGAGTTACAATTAAAACTTAAAGTAGAACTTAAAGTAGTAGCTACGTCGGGTATAAGACCAGTTACATTATTGGGAGTCAGTATTAATAGGATTTACATAAATTAGATTACCTCTACAGCAATAGACTGTATCGTTACTGGTAAAATTATTCAACAAACTAAAAATATGTGTAGACAATTTATGTTTGCCTGCACTACGCATGTGCACACCATGTTTAGTAAAGTCATCCTCAACTAAAAACCAATTACAATCAATATAAGCGACACTACTAACATTTACAATGTTATCATCTATTAATATTATAAATAGATCTGTTTAAAACTACTCTATTATTACAGTACGGAACCGAAACGAGAATAACATTTGTAATGGCAGATACACTTTTAATTACCGAAAGTCTTGCCAAATTCAACTTACCACCATTAAAGGCATTGTTTGTTCCCCCAATATTACAACATAATCATTTTTTGAGTAACCTGCTGTCAAGGCTTCCAGATGTTCAACTACCTCTTCAAGACATGCATTCGGTTTGCAGATCGTAGTTACCTCATAGTTGTTTGAGGCGTCAGACTTCTTGATAATTTCCGAAAAGTTACGACCATGACTGTCAGCAACGACTAATACCTTTTTCTTGATAATTCGTTCGACTACCGCGCAAGATGACGTAGTGAGATTAGAATTAGCTTCAGATTGTGACGGATGATCAACCACCATATCAAACACCTCTGTCCTGCTCGCATCGATTTTTCGTAGATTACTTCGCGAATTATTTCGCACATGAATATACGGTGCAGTCGGTATACTGTTTAGTTTACACTCCAGATTTTGAACCAACTTCCTTAATTTATTATTTTGTTTAACTAGAAAATTTAGTTTTTCTTCTATCAATTCAATTTTCTTGAGATAGAACCCTGAATAATTTCTTCTTCTAACAGCTCGTGATTGTACTACTGTAACCTGGCTAGAACTACTCGTAAGAGAGCTGTTTGCGTCATCGTCGATGTTTGCATTTATTTGAGATTTTTCCGCGCCACATAATAAATATTCGGATTTTAAAATCTTTTTCAGTCTAACGACGAGATCACTCTTTTTGCCTGTTATCGACGATCCATGTTTTTGCAGCTCCTTTTTTATTTCATGTACTTTCAATTCAGATATCAATACACTTGACATTCTTGATATAATAAATTTCACTATATACACAAAAATTATTAATAAATTAATCAGGTGGCACCCGAAATAATTACACCAGAAGAAAGCGACGAATTTGTACTACAGGAAGACACTAATCTCAAACTTCAACGGGTCCTTAAAATGGTATAAAAAATAAGTTTTACAGAGCAAAGAAATACACGACACAACAAGACGAGATGATTCTCGATACTATGAGGAGTATGAATAAGATTTCTTTCTATTTTCATCATCTGCTTGTCAAAATAAATAAGCCTGTCTTTGAAAATGGTTCATTTTATTAAAGCTTCAGGAATTCTTCGATTTACCAATAAGATATGATGGCAACTTGTGACCACCATCAGTTTTTGACCAAAAAAACAACAACTGTTAAGCCATTTTTCTGAATTTTTCTCCTCAATGGCTTTTTTTTCCACGACATTATTGGTGTTGGTCGACAATAAAAAGCAGTTTCATCGCAATTGTAAATGCAACTGGAATTGTAGTTAACTTATTTGATCCAGTTGCATCAGTATCTTCGGTCTCACCCTTGAATTTGTTTGAATGGTATGTGGACTCATAAGATTCAGATAGTAATCCTCATATGATCCCGCTTCTCTCCTTTAGAGGCGGATTCTGTCTCTTTGTCTCTTTCATGGCTTCTGAGGACATTTCTGGACTTGGATGGATGAGATGTCGAGGATGGATTCTTCGCTCATTGGTGGTCCTTTTCCGCTTTAGGAAGGAGCTCGTCGGGGTCTAGTTCGGTCAAGTGGGCGACCAGCCAGTTTGCTAAAGTAGAGGTCCTGTCCAACGTCTTGGTTACCAAGACGTGTTATTACAAAGTATTTTATGGAGGGGATTTGTAAGTTGAGTTTGAGTGACATAGAACTTCTTGAGCATAATAAACTCAAACCATATTCAGTTAAAATTGTTTCTAAACATTTTTTATTTTCAAATTGAAAAGGAAATATTAGAAAATAATTTATTATAATCTACAATCTTAAATAAAAAAAGGAAAACAATAAATAAAACCAAAATAAAGTGACATACATAAATATAAAAAAAACAATTAACACCTTTAATGCCGTCTTTTCCTTTTTACCGTCTTCACAGTGATATTCCCTAAAAGAGTAGATGCTGTAGTTATAAGTCCTTCCAATTTATTTAACCGTTTCAAACTAGTCGTATCCTTTAAACTAATACAACGCCCTTTCTTTAATGGAAGCAATATATTATTCAACCAATATTCCATCTGCATAAGTTTATGATTGCTCACAAATTTTCTCTTATTTCCAAATTTACTGATAAAGAATATGGATCTGGCTGACTTAGCTGTATTCCGATCCCAAATGCATGAAATCGCCAAACGTCTCATCAGTTCGAAATCCGGACCGGCGGATGGTTCCTTCTCCTTAAAATACGATTTTTTGATCACAGATCCCGCAATATATTTCATGTATTGCATTTTTAAATCGGGCATGAAGACACAGTCAGCGTACCTAAAACTGTCCTCTTTCGGGGTAACAAGTAATACCTTCCTGTGATGTCCGCCAGCTTTTAATCTGCGCTTCCACAATTCTGAATAGAATTTCCACTTATCGTAGAAGTATTGACCCAAGGTGTAAGGATACTCGATCTCGGAAAGGTGCAAATTGCTTTTACGATAATATAAAAGTGTAGTTGCTGTGTACATATTCAAAGTAAGTAGGACACTAAACGAGAATAAGAAATAAAATACGTATCCGATATTTATGTTGTAATCCTGTTTCGTTTTCCCTGAAAATTCGCTCGGCAAAGCGGCACTACTTTTTAATAAAGCTACAAACGCTTTTTCAATATCGTTGAAGGTTCCACTCCAACCTCCGAACATAAGATGGCCGCTCATACTGAAGGCGATGACCATAACACAAGTGTACACCATCACGGAGAGGAAGGATTTGTAACTAAATTTCAACATCTTAGCGAAGATCCTGAAATGTTTCATGAACTTCATGAAAGTCATACCTCTCGTTATAGCGAGGGCGAACAAAAGAGCAGTGGCAGTTTGGATACGGGAATAATCGTTCATCACCGTGAAGTAGGAAATGAACTCGTTGCGTTTGTTGTCGCAGAACTGCTCGAACACTTTGTAATGCTCGCGATGCTGTTTTATGTATAGCGTGACGATCGTGATGTTCGTTATGATTATAGCGATCTCCCACAAATTTGATATCTTCAGTAATATACTAAACTGCTCCTTGATGATCTTGCGAATGTATTTCAATATTAATCTAAATATGAAGGCGCAGAATGCGACGAATAATGCGGTGGACAGTAATTCAATACCATAAGTTGTGTGCATCAGCTTTAATGTGACAATCTGAAATTAAAGGAAAATGAAAATTTTATGGTATATTCTTGGAAATTATCCTGCGAACGAGTACAATAAAAACAGATCAAACATTACAAGCGGACGACGTGGTTTCGACCTCCAGATCTCGTCAGCACAACTCCTCATGCAAGATCTAGTTCCATCACACTTCTACCACAGTATCAGTAAGGACATTTGACCAATAGTTCATCTTAACAGTATAGCGAAATGTTTATATTTTGTGTTTTGATCAGAGATTAATGTTTGTAAAAGTTTATCCTGCTGATAAAGAAAGTGAGCCGTTCGTTAGAAGTTTTCGTGGTTAGAAAAAACTTAGAATTCTGAAATTTTGGATTCCAGGGTTATTCAAGATTCTCTTTCATTTTAAAATATTCTCAAGATCATACTACTTCCGGTTATACCGGAAGTCGCCATTAACTTCCTTATTTTAAATGGAACACTCGGTATATTATTTCATTTTTGAATTCCTAAGAAAATTTCATAGTGGGTTTCATCAGGTTTCCCTATACCTATTTTCAATTTTTTCTTAGTAATCTTGATTTTTTGAAAATTTTGACAGATGTAGCCCTGTTTTGAGCATTGCATCTTTTAACCAATTTCGATTGGTGGAAAGCGCTTCTGGGGTAGACGGAAGCACAGGAATAATACTTTCCACTGCCATATTGACAACTGATTTATCGCATACAGGGTATCCAAAATTTAACGACCAATTACATCATTTTAAAAGTTGAAAAAGTTAGTTTTTTTTTTAATAGGACATCCTGTATTTTATTGGATGGTCGGATGCAGAATTTGATTCTGCATCGATTTGCTATAACATTACCTACACCTATTTCCAGTGGTTTTCTTGTTAATCCATATTTTTGATTTTAATGTGGTTTTTTGGCAAAAACCGAAACATCGCTTGCCTTTCGAAGCCAAATAAACATCAATGAAACGGTAAAAAATTTACTTTAATTAGAACATGACATTAGTACATAAAATTTAGAACAAAATATAAAATAAACACCAAAAATTGGAACATAATGACCAAAAATAATAAGAGAATGTAAAATTACAATAATTGTTCTACATGACCTCCATTTTGGTTCAAACACTGAATTATATTAGTAAACGCATGGTGAACACAGTTCAATAATTCCTCTCTTGTTTGTATCGGCCTAGAGTACACTAATTCTTCTACACGACCCTAGAGGTAAAAATCCAAGGGGGTCAAATCGGGTGATCTGGGTGGCCAGTTCTTAGGTCCCCGCGGGCCAATCCACCGATCCTCGAACATCAGTGACAATTGCCGGTATACAGATATAGTTGAATGTGCTGGAGCACCATCAAGCTGATACCAACTTTTAAGTTTTCATCGTATACTTGATAAGCCACTCTGTTGTCCATAATTAAACAAAAAACATTGAAACTAAAGTGGTCTTAGTAATTATGTTCCCTAATAACATGCGGATTATCTTGTGCCCAGTAGTGAGTATTTTGGCGATTTGTAATTCCTTTCCTGCTGAATTTCGATTCATCAGTCCACATAATCTGATGAAGAAATCCCGGATCTTCGGTCATTTTCAAAATCATAAATTCGCAAAAGTTGACACGTCTTGCCTCATCACCAAGACGTAAGCCGTGAACACTTTTTTTAATATTCTGTGGATTGATGTTTTTGAAATACCCAAATCTAGCGCTGCTGTCGAAATTGAACTCCCGGATAAGCTTGAAAAAACGCACATTCACCACGTTATCTTCATTATCAGTTACGGGTTTTAGGTTATTTTGAGTTGCCCTTACGTTTCCAGTTGCTATAAAGCGAATTTCGATTCTTGAGTCATTGTTGGTAGGTCCGGATATCGTTCATTAAATAGTGTGCATGTTCGTCGAACAATTCGTCCACATTCACCGTACGTGTAAAACAAATTTAACAAATCATTATTGGAATATTCTTCAACATTCTCCATTATAAACTGTACTTTAGCAAGTTAACAAAATCCCTAAAACTGTAAGTAGATACCTCACGAATCTTTACGATGATACTGCTTTGACATTAAATCAACATTGTTTCAATTCCTGTCAAAATCAAGGCTTACTAGGTAGAACTGTTGGAGTTTGATTACCTTTTGATGGAATAACAAGAAAACCACTGGAAATAGGTATAGGGAATGTTATAGCAAATCGATCATCCAATAAAATACAGGGTGTCCTATTTAAAAAAAAACGAACTTTTTCAACTTTTAAAATGATGTAATTGGTCATTAAATTTTGAATACCCTGTATGCGATAAATCAATTGTCAATATGGCATTTGAAAGTATCATTCCTGTGCTTTCGTCTACCCCAGAAGCGCTTTCCACCAATCGAAATTGGTTAAAGCGCGCAATGCTCAAAACAGGGCTAGGTACATCTGCTAAAATTTTCAAAAAAAAATCAAGATATCTAAGAAAAAATTAAAAATAGGTATAGGGAAACCTGAATTACAACCACTTTTGTAAACAATTGTCGAAATTCTTATGTTCCTTCTAATAATGGGACGGTCGACGAACAACTTGTGTTATTTAGAGGTAGATGTCCATTTAGAGTTTACATTCCTAGCAAACCTGGAAAGTATGGGATAAAAGTTTGGGCTCTTTGTGACTCTAAAAATGTTTACTGTTGCAATTTCGAGGTTTATACTGGAAAAGAGGGGAATGAGATAGAACGAAATAAAGGACCTAGGGTTGTGAAAACATTAGTGCATTATGCGCACATCATGAGCACGAAATAGCAGGAGAAGAAGAAAAGTTTAAACCAGAAATTATCCTTTCATATAACCATACAAAAAGCGGTGTCGATGTACTCGACAAGCTGATTAGTGAATATTCTTGCAAAAGAAGCATCAGAAGATGGCAATTTCCTATTTTTATGAACCATATAGATGTGGCATGCTATAATGCATTTGTTATATGGATAACAAAAAGCCCCGACTGGAATAAACAAGCGGCACTGAAAAAACGATGAAAGAACTTTCAACGAGAGCTAGGAATGGCTTCTTTGGTGGATGAACATATTTCAAGCCATACGGCCCACATTTTGGAAGACGGAAGAGGGTTTTCAAAAGTAGTGTATTCTTCAATTGAAAGCACCGGTAGAACAAACACCAGAAAAAACGCCCACTAGGGAATCATGGCAGCGTGCTCACGGAAAAAACAACCATTATTGTTTGCCTCGGACGCAAGAGGGATGACGATAGGGAATAAAGGTAAAATATTAAATCCACCTACACTGTATTGTACTTAATATTTTGTATCTTTTTGATTTCAGGTTCCAAATTCCAGGTTCCAGACAGCAGCAATTCAATAATATCCTCTTCTTGTTGCGTTAATAACGTTCTATGCAATTCGAAAAACATTTTTCTAAAATTTTAAAATGCATAAAAAAGACACAGTTACAGTTACATTTACTAAATATAATAAGTCTTATTGCAGTCAGTATCATTGAATTAAATTTCTTTTATTTACGAGGGAGCGTTTTTATATTCGCGGAATGGGGGATAAGGGGTGGAAATAAAAAAAACCAAATTATTTTTCTTTTCAATATATTCACCTGCAAGACGGATACATTTTTCACATCTATCAATTAATTTATTTATACCCTCATAAAAAAATGATTTCTTATTATCTGCAAAATACGCCGAAACTGCCTCCGTGACTTCATCATCGGCAGTAAAATTTTTTCGCAGCTCTTTTTTTCATTTTCGGAAACAGGTAATAATCACTCGGGACCAGGTCTGGGCTGTAGGGTGGGTGATTCACAATTTCGAAGCCTACCTTATGCAGGGCAGCTAACGCAACGCGGCTCTTGTGGACGGGCGCGTTGTCGTGCAAAAGCAGCACACCTTTCGTCAATTTTGTCTTTTCTCTTTAATGGCTTCTTTTAGTCGCTCTAATATTGAAGCGTAATATTCTCCGGTTATAGAAACACCTTTATCTTTATAATCAATCAACAATATTCCTTCCGAGTCCCAAAATACCGTTGCCATGAGTTTCCCAGCTGATTGTAACACTTTAAATTTCTTGGGAGGTGCTGTGCCCTTTTTATGCCACTGCATGGAGTCTTGTTTGGACTCAGGTTCATAATGATGAACCCAAGTTTCGTCTCCAGTAACAATTCGACTAAATACACCATCCTTGTCTTCATTACTCAATGAATTTACTCAATCATACGCAGGTGAACTCTGTAACGAACTGTGACAATCGGCTTCTTGACTTAGTGTCGTCGAACTTGTCTCCTATTCCTTTGGTTTCCCCTGAAAACCACCCCTTTGTCCCTCTAGATCCTTATCACCCTGCATTATCTATATCTCTTACATTTCCGTCATCAGTAGGTGATAACACTGCGTTTCCCACGAATAATAATAGTCGATATGATTTTCGAAGAGCTGATTTAGTCAAAATTGTATTCTGATCTCTGTATTACTGACTGGTCATTTCTGGAAAACCACACCGATGTCAATTCTGCTCTTGATGAGTTATATGCTTATTTTTACCACGTTCTTGATACTTCTGTACCAGTAAAACATACCTATTCGGGACCTCGTTATCCTGTGTGGTTCTCTAAAACCATTATTTCAAACCTAAAACTAAAGAATTATTATCGACAGAAATGGAGAACTACCAAAAGCTCGTACTTCTATCATCAATTCAGCAGACACCGGTCTATATGCAAGAGTCATGTCGCCGCTGTCTATTCGGCGTACCTCGCGAAAGTTGAAACTTCAGTTAGAGCTAATCCGAATGAGATCTTTCAGTTTATTCGCACTAGGAATGGCACCACACGCATACCTAATGTTTTGTTTGACAATGATGTGCGTATTGATACACCTCAGGAAATAGTTAATGCCTTTGCCTCCAAATTTTCCTCAATACACATTGACAGTAATGACTTTTCACATAAAACTACTCACTCCAACTGTACTCCTTTCACTTTGTTGCCAACCACGGAAGAAGAATTAATTAGTATTATGTCGAAGTTTGCCCAGAAGAATATCGCTGGGGACGATCAAGTACCTAGTTTTTTGTACATGATGCTCGTTATGTGCTTGCGAAACCACTGACCTATATTATCAATTTGGCGATTCGTACATCTACCTTTCCTACGCGATGGAAACGTGCAAGAATTAGTCCTGTGTTTAAGAAAAATGACAAAACTCGTGTTAGTAACTATAGACCCATTTCTATTTTATCTAATTTTGCCAAGGTATTTGAACATGTTATTTATTCCTCTTTGTATTACAATACAGTCCCGTATATTTCTCCGAAACAACATGGTTTTATTAAAGGAAGGTCAACAGAAACGAATCTTGTCTCTATATGTCAGTATCTTAGTGAACAACTTGATCTTCAAGGCCAGGTTGATGTTATCTACACCGACCTTAGCAGCGCTTTTGATGTCATCGATCATGGAATTTTCCTTGATAAACTATCATTCTTTGGATTAAGTTTTTCCTTCCTGCAGCTCATAAATTCGTATTTAACCAATAGGATTCACTACGTCTTCTACAATGGTTACAAATCATATGATTTCGCTCCCACTTCCGGAGTACCACAGGGGTCACATCTGGGACCGCTTTTGTTTGTGCTGTTCGTGAACGATTTATTGATGTCTCTATCGTGTCCAGTACTGGCTTATGCGGACGACATAAAAATTTATTCCCTATTAAAACCTTAAACGATGTGGCTCATCTACAGCATAACTTAGACTGTATTTCCAGTTGGTGCTTCTTAAATAAATTAAAATTAAATGTTAACAAGTGTGTATTTGTTACTTTTACGAGGCAAACTAACTACATTAATTCGTTGTACTCAATACGTGATAGTGACACGGTCAGAGATCTCGGAGTTTTATTCGATTCCCGCTCGAGTTTTGCGGAACACATTTCTGATTTGTGTGCTGCTGCTTCAAGGACTTTGGGTTTTGTCCTACGATGCCAGATTTTTCTAACATGTCCCTTTTAAAACACTATACTTCAGCTTTGTTGTAAGTAAACTGGAATATGCATCTGTGGTTTGGTCACCACATTACATCCACCTCCAACTGAGCATCGAAAAAGTCCAACGCCGATTTCTAAACTATCTGTCCTTCAAACTGGATAACCAGTATCCAAGTGTTTGACTACGAATCCCTTTTGGAAAGACATGGCGTACGATCGTTGGAACATCGTAGGGGTGTCTCGAGCTGGATTTCTTTGGAAGATTGTTCGTGGAAGAATTGATTCTCCTGATTACTATCCTCTATCGATTTCCTTGTACCTCGTTTATCCTCTCGCTCCTCATCTACACTTCTCATTACCCTGCCCTCGCACAAACTTATTAGTAAAATCACCCTTATTTACAATGTGTCATAATGCTGATTTCTTGTATAATGATATATTTTTTGATAGATGTTGATCAACGATGTTAGTTCTTTGTTTTTCTTTACTTTGAATATATTATATTATTTTTATACCTTTCACATGTGTTTACTTTAGTCGTAGAATATATGTAAACTTTAGTTTGTTTGTTTTCCTGGACAATAAATATTATTGCCCAAAAATCTTGTTTTTTCCGGTCTTATTGATTTCTATATGACTTAGAGGTGAAGACCGCAACTCTACCTATTTTGGGTAGGTATACCACTCTTACTCACGCCATTTTGCCGGTATGTTTCTTCTTTAGTCGAGCATCTTGTACAATTTTTTCAACTTTTTGGATTGCTGGCGTGGTCCCTCAATGTCCTGCCCGACCTCGGGTCGTCTTCACCCGGAGATTTCCTTCCTTGTTTAAATAAACTATGCCACTTGTACACCTTACTTTTTCCTGGACAAGATTTCTGTAAACCAATGACATTCATTCATTATGGTCGCGACTGATTTTCCTTGCCTGGTAAGGAACGTTTTATGTCGCACGATATTCGATTTTTTCCATATTTCACTTTTCACTCCTGATGATGTTACTTGGTTGACGATAGCTCAAAGACTAACTGTCTAATAACAATGAAACTTCGTATTTATACTAATTATGAGTCGCTGCACAGGCTACGCCCCCAGTGCGCCTAATCACCCCCCTACAACCCGCTCATTCCGCGAATATAAAAACGCTCCCTTGTACATAAACTTCTTTATATTACTTCTATACCCATTCAAGATCATAAAAATACTTTTTCTTTTTTACAATTCAACGGTTTTCCTGGTTTCACCTAAATTCAATATTATTGATTTGGTCATCCTGTTAAGATGCCGCTAACTTCACTGTTTACGTAAAGGTTATTCAAAATTCTACATAAAAGATCAAAGATACCGACACAAATGTCCTTACTGGTTATACTGTGCTTCTACTTTCTAGTCGGCAAGATAGGAAATAGCACACCAAGACAGATCGGTACAGCAGATACCGATCTAGCTTAGAGAATTCCTGGATTGTCATTCCCGCTAGATGTCTCGATCTGCTAAGCAATTTTTTTTTTGTTTTTATACCTTATGTGACACCATCATACATTTCGTCGCACTTTTCTCGAATAAAATCGTAACTGCACTGAATAAGTTCTGATTGACGCTGTATGTCCAAAACTCCACGAAAACAGCTCTAGTGCGTTTATCCAGCCAATTATTAGCTTTCATCAATTGAATCATATAAAAAGTGTTATTTAAGTTCCGTCCTAGTTTCAGGATAAAACCGGTTCCACCGTAAGTGGCGAAACTACCTGAAATTTTATCGGTTAACGTGCGGACATCCCTTCAACTTCCAGCCTACATACATTACCTGTATGCACGTTACTCGCTTCGATATCTTGATATGACCACATGGATTTGCTGACACCACGATCAGCTCGATCAGCGTGCGCGGGGCTGTATTCCGGGTGACAGATCGTCGTGTTTGTGAGTTTTGTAAGGGTACGAAGAGGGCATTTATATTCCTTAACTCGTTTCTGTCTTATTCTAACGACGCCTATGATTTCCGTGTTATAATCGGCCAACAAGCCCGGTTCACTAACGTTCCAACGCCCATACCATGACATAGGATGAATGGTCGGAGCTAACGTCTCGTTCAGATAATGGTATAAGCTAAAAAAATATATTTTTAATGGGAATTAAATGTTAAAAAGGTTAGGGTTGGTATAATACTCTTCTAGAGACTCAACTCCTTCGGCTGGCATTCTTAAGCGGTCAGTACCTTCTAGCGCCAAGGTCATAATATGTTTCGAGTTGTAATAAGTTAGAGCGTTCAATTTAATGATCAGTAGAAAGAATAATAGGAAAGTATATAAGTAGAAGAATGCCATATATCTAGTACTCAAGGTGATTTTGTGTTCAATGCATTTCTGCTTACTGATTGCCTGAAAAATGCAAATATAAAAGAAAATTATATTGTAGTGATAAATCTCACGTTTAAATAACGCAAATGAAATCATATACTTTTATTAATACCAGAAAAATAAGAAGCAGGAACTCGAACCTCAACAAAACCGAGTGTTTTTGCTTCTGCCATCCTCCTTTCCCATGACCTAAAATCTGGCTTCAGGCATTCCTCTTTTAACAGAAACAAGATCGGAGTAAATGCGTCTTAACTGTTAATACCGCATCCATCCTTAACATCCCACAGGAAAAGCAGAAACAAAAGCATTCCAGAGAAGATTCAAAAGTATTACCATAGGCAGAGGACGAAGATTATTTTGAAGATCTTCAACGTCCTCTCGAAATAAGAGATTTTGTGCTTGTGTAATTTAAAATTAAAGAAATGGTTCAGAAAATGGTTTATTACATTGTAGAGTGGTTTTTAGAACGCTATTTTTTGGGCCAAAACTCCTTTAGACAAAGGTATCTATAATGGGCAGTCTCTCAGATTGATGGCATGTTGCTCACAGACAAATCAAGCCTTTTAACCCTTTGAGGACGGATTTATTTATTTTTAAAATAAATTCACAATAATCAAAAATAATCTTTATTAGAACACATACAATGATTATAAGGACGAAAAAAAAATAGCACTCTTGGTTTTGCCTGTAGGGCGTGGTTGCCTGAGCTAACCACTAGAAACATAATACTATCACTCCCATTATTGCAAGTCCCTTTAGATATCAAATTTTAATACATTTAAGATTATTTCGAATGAAACAAAAGAAAGCAATTTCTTTTGTCGTTAAGGCACAATCCAATATTACAGGAAGTGCATTTCCAAAGGGTCCTGTGGGGTTCATTTCTTGTACTACATTGGGCGCAACGTACTGATGTTGAACGAACTGGCATATGTGCGTTCTTGGAATAACGAATTTCCTGCGGTACTATAGTTTTGAACTTATTCATTGTCGTTGGTTTTTCGCTTTTCCTGCCACGTTTAGGCATCTCAGGATCTGCACCAATTAGTCCACAAGCAACATTGAGACGAAAAAATTTTAAGGTCAACCCAGACTTCTCATACCTTTGGTCAAACAAAATGAATGCATTTACCAAAGCTACATCTAAAAAATAAAAAAAAATTCGATGCCATCATTTGTGGGACTTGCGGTCTACTTCATATATAATGACTTATACATGTCAAATTTGTCTACATAGCCCATATGGTTATAGTAGTCTTTTACCAACAGCGGACAGGCTATTTCTCCTCGAGATCCGTCGTTATTTTTGCGTCCAACTGTTCCAGCTTCAGATGGATTATGAAAGTTACTCAGGAAAAGTACCGCTTTTCTATCCTTCCATTTCAAACATACTATACCATCTTCCGATATACGCCAATCAGAATCTCCTCTGAGTAAAGTTTTGTCATCTTTCAAGTTGATAGGTAAATGCCTTCTATGTTTCTTTGCTGTTCCACAGGCGAAAATTCTATTTGCCAACAGTTCTCTTTGTAACTCCACAGAATTGAAATAATTATCAAAGTACACTTGATGGAATTTTCCGGTAATGCTGCTTGTCATATCAATTACAACACGTTTTCCTAAATTCTTTTCGGCTTTGTCATCTAGTTTCCCGGTATAAACTTGAAAAGCGCAGACATATCCAGTAGAATCGGCTCTTATCCACACTTTATAGCCGCGTTTTATGGGTTTCATGGGTAAATATTGACGAATGCTACTGCGGCCCTTGAAACGAATCATAGATTCATCTACAGCTTGTTTTTCGTTAGGTCGAAAAGAAGACAGAAACGTCTCAGTCAATGTGTCGAGGAGTATCCTGAACAGTTTATCATATGTTCGGTCTGTTCTTATTGGTTGTCTTTCGTTGTCGTTCAGATGTAAATTACTGAGTAACCACGAAAAACGGTCTCGTGACATCACGGAGCTCATGAAATGATCCCTCAATTCAATTCGTGATGACCAGTAGTCCTTATAGCTAGGAGATTTTTTAATACCCATTATTAGATTTATTCCTAGAAATATCTGAATTTCAGCTACCATTGTTGGTACAAAACTGTTGTGATTTCCACCATTTTTTTGCAGTGCATACAGATTAGTTTCAAATACTATTTTTTCAAGCAATGCAATCGGAAATAAATGCAAAAATATGTCAACTGGACTTTCGACACTGGCTGGTAATTCCGGTCCTACTTCTTCGGAAAATTTTGATAATTTAGTACAGTTTCTTGTATCAGTTGTCCACACAACAGCTGAGTTTCTGGATTGTGGAAAGTGGCATCTCATCGTCACTATCCCACTGCAAGTCATTATTTTGTTCGGTTGCGTTTTTGGTAACTTCACGAATGTTGTCGTCCTCCTGATGGATCAAATGTCACGTCCATTTGTTCCATAGTTTCAATGTTTTCATCTAAAAAGATATCACTTTCGTGTACGCTCGATGCTTCTGATTCGAGGTCCGAAGGAATTTCGTCCAATATCTCAAAAATTTTGATTTCCATCCATATTTTCCAGATCAAGATAAGACCATTTCGATCTTCCTAAAAACCATTGTAAGTTGTGAATACTCGTAGGTTCCTTGTGGTTACTACACTAAACCACACAATGAATCATCGAATAAATTGAAAAAACAATCAATATTCAAGTAAAACTATAGAAAGCAAATCTCTAAAGTAACTATTTTATATAAATAAATGCATTAGTACCTGCCATTGTTAATAATTTTTAATAAAACAAACCACAAACTAACTTTACAAATACACCACTCTGCACCTAACCTACCACCACGTGTAACTGTTAAAAATGCGCCAAAGCAGTCAACAGCAGCGGTATCAAGACATGCTTTGTAGTTGAGGCAACACACCTAGCACGGTGGTTACCTCATAATACCAGTAGGAACTTAGGAAAAAATAATTTAATTTGTGGTTACTCTAGCTAACCGGTAGGCCTCAAAGGGTTAAGAAGAAGAATGTGACGTGGTTACAAGGAGATTTAATATTTAAGACTCTGGGTAGTTCAGCAAAACAACCAGATGTTCCTAAGAGAAGAGCCTCGCAAGAAAACTACAATGAGATTTGGAAGTACAAATCAGTATCGAAATAGACGACACAGTAGCGGAGGTGGAACTAAGAAATCTGAACGGTCGACCCCGAAGTATGTCTAATTTCTAGGGTTACTACTTCTTTTCCAGAGAAAGAAGTTAACACCGACACATTTCTGGAAAGAAATGAGTCTGCAAGTAGATAAATCAAAAAACAAGTAGATATAGGAAAACGAATGATGGTAATACAGTTCGGCAAGCTTTCAGAGATCCTACATTATTTACCAAAATAACCGACATTGATGAGGAATTAATTCAAAAATTTCGAACCATTTTAATATGCCTGCCACGTCAGTATGAAATAAATTCAGTAAATTTTGAAGAATTTGTTTCAAAATTTTAATACATGGTTAACAGATAATTGAAGACTGTATATTGCCAGGTGAAGAAGCGTCCCAATCGTGCAATAAGTTTTTCAAACAAGATAGGCAATTTCGTGCCAGGAAATGTAGCCACAGGCTAAATTTGGAAGACGTACAAGCCATAGACAGTTCTGATCCTTTAATTTCAAGTATGCAGTGGTTAGCCTGGTGACTATCGTTGTGACGGAAAGATTTGAGAGGGGTATCAATTCTCCGGAAGGACGGTGAGATTTTTCTCGGAGAATGAGATTCAGATCGACTAACCATTTGCTGTTGGGGGCAAAATGATTAACAGCGCGGCAATATATAAGACGGTATAATGCTGTTACTGAGGCATTTGAACACAATTATACATACATAGGAACTACACAGCGAGGGTTGCATGGTAGTCAAGTAAGCGATACTTTAGAAATTACTGTAACTTTAGAAGCTAAAAAATTTGGAAAAAAGGAAGTTATTGCCTGCAACAGACATAAGTATAGAGACCTCTGAACATAGAATCTTTGGATAATGAAGATAAATTTCTAGACAAGTTAGGACAGTGAATTATTCCGTCATGTTGGCAACATGGCAGTGTAGCCAGACTTCTCCCCTTTGCAGCGACACCGGTTCGAGATCAGTATGTTGAGAACTGTTAACGCGATAACGTATTTCGTGAACAATGTGAATCCAGTCTCCCGCCAAGTGCGAAATACGCGGCGTCTTCCGTTATCTCATTTGGAAGGGTAAACTTCCGTTTGAGATTTATAATGAGGTGAAAACTGCATACGGTGATGAAGCTATGAATCGTACAAGTGTGTACAAGTGGTGTCGCGAGTTTAAAAACGGTCGTACGTCTGTGCATGATAATCAGAGGAGCGACAGGCCTTCAATTGTGATTGACGAAATTGTGGAAAAAATCGAAAATGCGCCTCGTGGTGATCGCAGCTTGACTGTGGATGAACTTTCTGCGATGTTTCCGCAAATGTTCAGATCTGTACTACACGAAACAATCACAGAAACCCTCGGATATCGGAAACTGTCCGCAAGATGTGTCCCAAAACAAGTAACAGACCAACACAAGTTGAATCGAGTGGAGACCGGGCAAGAGCTTTTGAGACGCTACAACCTCCATGGAACTGAATTTCTCCGCTTCCATCGTTACTGGGTGGCACACTACACGCCTGAAACCAAAAGACAGTCTCAACAGTGACGTCACACCTCTTCACCTTCCGTCAAAAAAGTTCAAAACCTCAATTTTAGCCAAGAAAATCATGGCATCTGTGTTTTGGGACTGTCAAGGCATAATTTTAATCGAATATCTGCATCAAGCGGAGACGATCAACTCAACAAAAAATTGCGGAGGGCGATTCAAAACAAGAGGAGAGGCATGCTGATAAAAGGAGTCTGCCTGCTGCATGACAATGCCACACACCACACACGGCCAACGCCACGAAGGAACTGCTCGCCTCGTTTAAATGGGATGTCCTGAATCATCTCGCACATTCCCCTGATCTAGCACCTTCAAATTACTATCTATTTACGTCCCTGAAACTGCAGATGGTGGAAAAAGGTTTTCAACCGATGAGGAGGTAAAGGAGGAGGTGCAGAAGTGCACTAAGGGGTTGGCGGGCAACTACTTCGATGAAGGCATAAAAAAATTGATACACAGCTACACCACCTGCATAGAGAGGAATGACGACTATGTCAAAAAATATTTTTCATAGAACAGGTAACTCGTTTTAAATAAACTCAAAAAACAAATTATCAAAGGCAAGCTCGACCTTAAGAGAGATCTATTGTGCTCCCCCCCCCTGCCATTTTAGTCGTCTTAACCAGGTTGTACTCTGACTGGTTGACTCATCAGTCCGCAATCTAGTCGAGTTAAGATCCCTGTGATGTGTGTGTGTTTCTCATTCGGGGGAATCCCAAGAGTTTTACAGTGCCTCAAGGCCCTGCAAGTGCATCCCAGTTGGAGCAATGCCTAGCAGCGAGTTCGGATCTGACAGAGGCTTCGATGCTGCCATAGGAATTCTCACATGTAAGTTCTGGACACACGAGTGGTTGTTGGCTAGCTAGTTAATTTGTCAGTTAAATTATCAGTTAATGGTTAGTAAAAGAAACAAGGGCCAATGATGCATCCCCTATTATGTTTGTATTTTTCTACACCCATCAATGCAAGCAAACAATGTCAATCAATTGTTAAACGTGGTTTCGACCTCACAAGTCTCGTCAGCACTGACGAAACCTCGAGAGGTCGTTGTAGCATTTCTCGACGTTTTAAAATTTTAACATTTATTTTATTAAACTATTTACTATGAACTTTTCATCATTCAATGGTTTATATAAATGAGTGAGATATGGTCTAAGACCATATTGTCCAAACTTCTTGTAGATGTATCTTCTCTGCCGTTCTGCCTCGGCTACAATTGCTTTAATATTGATGGTATAAGTCATTCTCTGTAAGTGTTCAATCGAATTATACACTTCAATTTTTTTGTTTACAGATTACTATACCTTTTCAGGATGAATTCTTCTCAGAATTTTGAATACGATCACTTTTATATTTTCAAACAGCGAAATGTTCCAGGTGATAGAAAATGTACTTACTATTAAGATCAATATGCTAGTAAAATAGGATATCCAGAAGCCCGTGTAAATAATATATGTTATAGATGTAACAAATATTAACATGAGAAAAATCCTACGAATCATTCTACATTAATAAATATATAAAAATATATATATTATATAACTATACCAGCAAATCCTAGAAGTATAATGAGAGTAATGGAAGCTGTCTTGCCTAAAGATGCTTTGTTGTTTCGGTGTGTACCTGCAAATGTTGAGGAAATTATTTAAACCGAATCGTAATTAATCTCACCTCAATATGATAGAATATGGAAAAAACACGATAAAAGTAACGAGGGCGCCAATGATAGTGTTGTACAACACGAATTCTAACGAATGGTGCTGATCAAAACCTAACCCGTCTTTCAATTGCATAGCTGGTTGACCAAGGGTAGCTAATACGACGGCTATAGTGAAGATTATCTCGAAAAATCCAATCGTTAACTTCTCCATATAAGACAAAACTGAATCACTACCTCTAAAATTGCCAAAAAGGAAAGATGGATAAACTTCGATTTTTAATTACGTAAATGTTAACTTACCGTTTCCAAAATATCCATGTGTTATCAGCATTCCAGTAGAAACGTAAATAAGTATACAGTTTCCTTTGAGGTCGCCATAATTTGTCCTCGCTAGGATAAAAATTGAATTCGTGCAGATTTCGTTTTGCAACGGTGAAGCGTTGCGAAATATTAAAAAACCAAGAACAAGTTGATTGGAGGTCGAAGACTTTAATGTACTCGCAGTACCTGGAATGATGAATATCGAGACAGTTTTAACATAATATCATTCTTAATTACTTTTCTAAATTCCCAACCCCCATTCCGTTTAGTGGACAAGATTGGAAGTAGCACTGTTGTGTGGCAAACAATTCAGGTCGGTACAACAGAGACCTTGTCTACTAGACGGAATGGGGGTTGGAGTCAATCCATTCCAGCAGGTGTTGAAGAGGTAGGTAAGCAAATTCTGACTACTGTACAAAAGAAAAGCAACCAAATGGTAAGCAATTGATGTGGGACTGAACAACCCAGGAGAAGAAAACAGAGTTGCATTATGCTGGGTACCAGGACATACTGGAATCAGGGGTAAACATGAAGCTAACCTATTAGCAAAGAAAACCGCCACAACTTCGTTTGTGACTCTGTGATTTGAAACACTTCAAGAAATTTTTTAGATTTTCTTAAAGGACATTGTCACCTTAGGAAGCATTTGCCAAGGATAGGTCTGAAATTGAATTACGAAAACTCAAATCAATTATCTCGGCAAAGAAGCCATAGACGAAGAAGAAATACCTTCTCTGAAACCATCACAGCTAAAGCTCTTAGAGTGGATGGGGCGCTCTGAGAGAGAACAAACCCCATCAGCTTACAACTCATGCAATGGACCACAATAGATCAACAGGTGGCAGTGCAATATCACCCTCAACTAAATCTAAATCTAAGTACAGTGGAGCGTCGATTATCCGAAACAATTGCTGCAGGGTACTGTTCGGATAATCGATTTTTTCGGATAAAGATGTTATTTAAAGATTATTTTTACCAAATTAACAGAACATAAATAAATTGTTCATTTAATCTATTTAAACTTAACTTAAAGACTTAGATAAATTTAATGATACATAAGACTAAAAAATGTCTTAATCAAGAAATCTCAGAAAACAAAAACCAATCAAGCAAAAAAAATCTTAAATGTAATCTAAAACAAAAAAAACCCATCATCTTTTTTTGCTTGAGTTTTGATACACGTTTTTTTGGCTGCCAAGTCCTGCAAACTTTTAAGAGACAGCATCACACTGATCTTGATGTTAAACTCATCTTGATGAGCTGTCTCCAAGCATTTAAGGGCCTCTCCATTTGTTGGGCATTTTTCTTCTTCGCTGTCTTCATCGTCCTCTTCAATAATTCCGTTGTCAGGAGCTTGGGTTTGGGCTGATGTCGTAATCTGCAAGCACTTCATACCCGAGATCGTCAATGTCACACTCTAACCACTCGTTAATGTTCTCTTCATCGCAGTCTTTGAACTTTGGCGTATCCTTAGCCAGCTGAATCAAACTCTTCATTTTGGCCGTCTTCCCAACAAGTTCGTCGGTTGCATTTGAGTCATGGTAGAGTTTGTTCCAGGATTTTTGTAACGTCATTTCTTTGACGTTTTCCTATGCTTCAGCTTCATGGTGATCTTTTTGTTGATGTCTAAGATGCTGTAGGCGTCCTCTTCCTGTACTATCAAGACCATTCTCAACAAAGCCTTTCTATAATAGGTAGCGTTTGAATGCTTCGTTAACCCCCTGGTCCACTGGTTGGATAACTGGAAGTCACGTTTGATGGCAAAAAAACAACTTTAAATTTACCTTTCTCTTTTTCTAATGTTAGGTCTGAAGGGTGGCTGGGCGCATTGTCGATACACAACAAAACTTTTCCGTTCTCGTTAGTTTCTTCTTGACGTCTTTTCACCTCTGGGATAAATACAGTGTCATACCAATCGACAAAAATTTTGATGTCCATCCAAGAGTTCTTTTGGTGTTTGTAAATGAGCGGCAGTTTTTTTATTCCCTTAAAGCACCGCTGATTCTTAGATTTGCCGATGAGTAGCAAAGGTAGCCTATGGCCACCAGTAATGTTAGCACATACCATAGCTGTTATACGAGATTTGCTTGCTTTAAACCCAGGTGCCGACATTTCCTTTTTAGAGACGAGAGATTTAGACGCTTTAAAGTCTTTGTTACCGTTTAGTTTCTGGTTCATTTCAAGCGCTTTTTCACAAATCAATGGGTCGCTTATTGATTTGGCCTTGACTACGCACCTGCATAAACCATCTATACACTGCAGAGTCTAGATCCTAGTTCTCCGCCACCTTCATTGTTTTCCTGTGTACGCTACCATCTTCACTGACCAGCACACAAGCAAACTTTGTGATTGAATCACTATTGTTTTTAATGCCCGTAATGGTTGCATTACCAACACCGTACACCCGCTCTAAACTTGCTCCACTTGCACCTTTATTCAACCGTTCTATTATTTTAAGTTTGCCCGAGGGACGCTTGCGTTTGGTCGACACACGCTAGAAGTTGACACTGACAGAACGACACGACACTGACAGTAGCACAGCTTGCACTGACACAAAATGGCGTCTGCGTTTCAGATAATCGACGCTCCACTGTATGTTTATTTACCATGTGTATCTAGGTCCTATTGCATCGTACCAAACTTGTAAACATCTTATATCACCTAAATGCAAATTGGTAGTTAAGACAAACCAATCCTCGCCACCATCTTGTAGAATACGGAGATCCGGATCAGGATAGTTTAAAACGTTTGGCTAAAGCATATCAGAAAAGGAATTCTTTAGCCAGACTTGCTAAAGCTCAGATTCTACTTAACATACCCTACTTTGAGCTTTCGAACCAAACAACTTAATAACTACGTTAGATGTGGTACTGCAGTCATCGAAAGCTCCCGTATGAATGACTAGAAGGTAAGCATATCGATCTTCCTCAAAATTATCGCTCAGAAAATATATATCCTAAAACGAAATGGATAAGATTTAGTGGCCAATAACACATTCCAAGTGGAGTTACAAATTTCTTCTTTCTCGTATGAACAATTGAGATTAGAATGCAATACACAGCGACGATGATTGCAGTCGCCAAAGGAAGGATAGGATTGATGATCAGCGTTAATTCGTATGGTATTAATGAAGCTTCCTCTTCTCTGGAATCCACATCTCTAACATCGCTTGCTAGGACAGCTACCCGCGAACAAGCGCAATGCATCTTCTCAGGACTGATGTTAGCTCCAACCTAAAGATATTAATAAAACCTCTACTCCCTAGTCTACTCGATTTAATTATAGACTTACACTACAATGTTTGATAGTCCAATCATTACCAGTCCATTCTTTGCAAGCTACCGACGTGAAGCCATACATGAAAGTCATGTTTATAGTCTCTGGAGTGTATTTATTCTAAAACAATTTCGATTAAGATTACCATTTTCGTTTAAATTAACATTAAATTCGATTACCAATAACACCGTGTAATCATCTCTAAATTCGATAGCATAATCGGATTCTGGACTGCTTCTTTGTTGAAACTGCAATGGAATAGGACGTAGGATTATTAACAAAAATGAAGAGATTTTAGTTACCATTTTGGACATCTCCTCTTCAGATGGAAGGAACGCAACGTAAAACCAACTGTCTTCGTCACTCCGGTTGTATAAATACCGGATTTCGCTATCGCTTTTTACATTAATAGTGAAATCTTTCATGGTAGGTTTACGATCTCTGGTGATCGCAACCTGAAACGATAAAATTAATTCGAATCTGATTACCTTTTTTAATTAAATACTCACCATTAAGTTCCCAACATGGGTTATATCACTTACAGTGGTCACCAATGTGTGATCTTTATGTACTTCAACCCTGAACAGCTTCATATGTCTCTGGACAAAATCTTCTGTCCATTCATCATCGTCAAGAGGTATTTTCAAGGTCGTATTGCGCTTTTTAAGCATCTGATTCGCGTTAAGCTTGAAATAGATGTGGATATTTTTAGGAAAGCTCACAATCTCCCCGTTCTGTGGTCCGTAAACTTTCAAATTGATAGTCTTAATTGACATATTAACCGCCTCTGGATCCCATGAGTAGGCGTTCATCGGTAAGGAGGTGTACTAGAATTTTGTATTGATGAGATATTAAATATGATTTATTTAAAAGTGTGCTTACTATAATCTTCACCGTGTCCTTGGGGTTCAAACCTAAAGAATCTGGTAACGCTATCTGGACCTCACCATCATCACACGGTGGTCTATTCTTAACATAAGAATACGTTATCTCGATGGTACCGTTTGATGAATAATTATTATATATTTTCTCCTGGCCGAACACTAGAGTCCTAGCGAACATCTCATTTACTTTATTTATAACAGCGATGGAATTCTTTATAATTTCTTTGTGCTATAATCGTGTTAATTTTAAAGATGAAATATCATTTATTTATAACTAAATATTTACATCTTCAGCGAGGGTGTCGTCCACTTGCTCTCCATAATTTGGATAATCCTCTATTGATACAAGTTGCTCAGGCATCGGACCTGGTAGTGGAATGTTAAACACATACGGTTTCATGTAATCGTCGTCTAAATAATAGTTTGCGCAATTGTGGAGTAATCTGAAACGAATTTCTTTTCTTTATTATTTCATATCATTATATACACTGCTGGTAATAATTCCACCTCCCCCCCCCTAACGACTGAAAACGTTTACAAAAGTCTTATCTAAAATTGTGAAAGAAGGACGTATTCCTCTAGTGTCTGTAGAACAGATAATGATGGGTCGCCGTTATGTAGATAAATACAGTATTGTGCCTAGCTCACACAAGTGCTTCCATGGCTAGCTTGTTCTTCGAATTCCAATCGAATTGAACATGTCTAGGACGACTTCGACTTCTATGAATTGGTTGGCTTCATCCCCATACCGTAAAGAAGTTGGTGGAGTTAGTAATAGATGCTTTAGTTAATCTTTTACATTTGTTTGTGTCAAATATGAAGCTCGACATTTCGCCAATAATTTAAGAGACTTCGTCGGCGTAAACCGCTTTAGAAGCGAAAACCTTTTGACAAGGAAAAAGGGATATGCGAGGGGGTTTATACAGGGTGTTTCATAATATATGCGCAGGACTTCAGGATATGATAGCTTGTACAAAAATTTGAAAAAAAGTTTCTATCAACCTAGGGGAAAGTGGGGAGGGGGGTTGGTACACCGGGAGCATTCGTGCAACGGCCATAATTCGAATACGCGACATAGTGACGCCTTCGCCGGCTTTGATGTGACAGGACGTTGTGTGACGTGTTTTCGTCTCGCGTAAGTAATTTTTTGATGCAACTTTAAACGTGTTTATGTTCTATATGTTTTGCAACCTTTATTAAACTGATTCTTTGTGGTGTTTGGGTACATATTTAAGTTTATTATTTCGACATTTACTTGAAGATAATCTCAGCAGTTATTTTTATTTTCAATATATTAGTCGAATTTCTTGGTTGGGTTAGCTTCGTACAGGTATGAACGGGGTGGATTCGTACTGTACGAATGCGTATGTTATACAATCTTGTTCCTAAGAAAACATTTTGTTTACAGCACCATGCCGCGAGTACATGTTAAAAAAGGGACAAGATCAGGGGAGGTCGATGAAGCTATGCAGTCTGCGATTAAAGAAGTCCTAGATAAAACGTTGTCCATCAGAAAATCTGCAGAAAAATATGGCGTAAAACCTACTACACTTGAAAGCCGCTTGGTGAAGTTCAAAAACTCTTCTGAGGAAGAGAGAAATAACTCTCTAAAACGTGTGTTTGCTTCAAAGTTCAGTTCTAATCGAGTATTTTCAGTTGAGGAAGAGACTTTATTGAACAAATACATTTTAAAATGTTCTAAAATGCATTATGGCTTAACAATTGAACAGGTGAGAAAATTGGCATACGAATTTACTAAGGCCAATAATATAAAATATCCACCTAGCTGGGATCACAATAAAATGGCAGGGAAAGATTGGATGGAATGCTATCGTAAGCGGAACGAAAATTTGAGTCTGAGCAAGCCTGAAAACACGAGTGCAGCAAGATCTTACGGATTCAACAAAACGGCCGTGGGTGATTTTTACGACAATCTGGAGAAGGTTTTGGTCAAATATAAACTCTCTGCAGATAGAATCTACAATTTTGACGAATCCGAGATATCGACAGTACTCAGCACGCCTAGGGTGTTGGCTGAAAAAAACAGAAACAAGTTGGCCAATTTGTTTCGGCCGAAAGAGGAGAACTCGTTACGTTTGGGGAGATTGTATGAGCAAGTGGTAACACCATTCCTCCCTTATTCATTTTTCCCAGGGTTCATTTTAAGGATCACTTCTTGACGGATTAGGAGAACAAAGAGTGGCTGGATAAACTCCAGTATATTTTTGGAAGTACTGCAACATATTAAAAAGAAATCATGCTGCACCAAACATAATCCCATTCTGCTACTGGTCGACAACCACGAAAGTCATGTGACAATCAAAGCTGTGGATTACGCGCGTGATCACGGCATTATTTATTTGTCGTTCCCACCCCACACAACACATCGTCTACAACCTTTAGACGTGGGAGTATTTGGATCTTTCAAAGCCAAGCTTAAGGTAGCTTTTAATGATTGGCACGTGAGCAATGCAGGGAAGACCCTCGATATATACAACATACCAAAACTGTCTAAAATCGCATATTTTGATGCATTCACTTCCAAAAACATAACGAATGCCTTCGAAAAAACTGGAATATGGCCACTCAATAAGCTGACTTTCAGCGATGGTGATTTTGACGCCGTGCAAGTTTATCATTCACAGTCCACAGCAGGCTCTGATGACAATGTGCAACAAGCCATTCCAGAAGAAATAGACATTACCCAAGAAGATCAACTATCCAGAGGCGCATTCGCCGTCTTTATTGGCACAGCAACTTGATCTGCCATCTACATCTGCTCAAGGATTAGTAACGCCAGAAATGATCCGACCCTACCCTAAAGTGGCTAGAGATGTGACCAAAAAGTCCAAAAAACAGCCTGGTAAATCTAAGATTTACACAGATACTCCCAAAAAAAATAGGATAGAAGAAATAGAAAACACAAAACAGTTGAAGAAGCAAGAGCAAGAGAGAAAACAAAGGGCTAAAGAGATGAATAGAGCATTAAATTTGATATCGGGTAAAGATATATTACGTAAACCAAAGAGAAAGAGGCAAAGTACAGATACTGAAAGTGAAGATGAGACTGACATGAGTTTAAGAGAAAGTTCCTGTTCTCCCATTGAAGAGATTGCTGAAGGATCTGATGTGGATAAAGAAACTCCAGTTTTAACTGAATTCGTGAAGGAGAAAGGCTTTATTCTAGTGAAGTTCGAGAAGAAAAAGTCTGTCAAACACTATGTTGGTCAGGTGATTACCAAATATAGTCCCACTGAGTACAAAGTTTCATTTTTAAGAAAGAAACCCGGCGAAGCTACCCCGTGATTGGGGTACATTCGTACGATTTGCATTTTTTTTTAATCGTTATAGCTTAACGACGCTTCTTGCTATGAACAAGTCGTCTAAGGGAACATTTTAGGCAAATATATAGGCAATCTAGCAATGCTCAAATTGTTTTCAAATAGCTTTTAGTTTTTCTGCTACAGGGCTCGAAGTGAAAAGTGTACGAATCCCCCCCACTTTCCCCTACCCTCTAAAATGCACCATTTTCGAGATACAGGGTGTTGAAATTTAATTAAAAAAATCGCTTTTTCCAAATATCTCCGGAACCGTTTATCGTAAAGAAAACAGCTTTTGTAAGCATATTCTACTCGTAATAATCTAAGTTTGTGCGAGAAAAAATTTTTGAAGTCATAATTGGTGAAGATTTTGAAGGGATAGTGGTTGTTTTTCTCCCCAACTTCTACGCCACTGGAAAAAGTACGGTTTTAAGACGCCGATTTGAACTGCCAATGTTTTCTTCATAAAAATGGTACTCTTGGTCATCAGCTCTAAAGTTGGCCGTGCGAGGAAAAAAAATTTTTAAGTCATAAGTGGTGAAGATTTTGAAGGGGTAGTGGTTGTTTACTAAAACGTTAGAACAAGTAAGAAAAGCATAATTTAAAAAAAAAACCATTACAAATCATACACAGTTAAATTAAATGTTAGAAATGTCCGCCATTAGCTTCAATGCACGCAAAAATTCTTCGACGCATTGATTGTCTAACACGCAAGAAAATTCCCGGAGTGTTTGGAATTATGTCGCCAAATACAACAATGCGCTCTTTTAGTTGGTCAACATTTTCCCAAAAGAAAAAATCTAAACAATTACATTCGGGAGATCGCGGTGGCCAAGGGTGTGGACCTCCTCGACCAATCCAACGGTTTGGGTATTCGTCGTCCAATTATTGACGAGCAACCGAACTAAAGTCGACCGGAGCTCCATCATGCATAAAGTACATGATCCGGCAGTACTTCTTCTAGAAATTGCCGATAATCTGCACGGTTTAATCTGTTTGGTAAGAAGTGTGGGCCTATCAAATGATCACCGACGATGGCAGCCCAAACATTCACGGAAAATTGTTGCTGATGATGGCCTTCTGCAATTTCATATGGATCTTCTTCAGCCCATATGTGGTTATTGTGGATATTGATAATACCATACTTCAAGAAAGATGTTTCATCGGTAAACAGCTATTTTGCCTTGCATCCATCTACAAGAAGCCAATTTTGGTGAAAAATCTCTTGGCAATAAGGCTTGTACTCTTTGGATGTGGTAGGGATACAAAAGTTACCTTTTCAAAATTCTCCAAAGTATCCAGTGAGATAGGTTTAAGTAGTGAGCAATTTTTCCTGTACTTGTGGTCGGATATTCATGAATTTCGTTGAGGACAGATTCTTCTACTTGACGTACTAAGTACGTATACTGCGTAATTCACGACAAATTAACAAGAAATTTGTTAATGATTCTTTTATTACGATGACTTCAAACACAAATAAGAAGTAAGAGAGACAGAAAACCTAGACGTTGGTGGGTAAGACATGTAAATTTATTTGTGAACAAGAACTTTTTAAAGAGACAACTTTCGTATCATTTTTTAATTCCTTTTTAATTATGCAATTATGAAGTTAATGTTTGCTTTTCTTACTTGTTCTGACGTTTTAGTAAAATACAATTTTTATTCCAAAAAATTAACCATGTTTTTCAACATAAAAGTTGATTTTTCTCGAAAACAGTCAACTTTAGAGCTCATGACCAACCGTACCTTTTTTGTGGAGAAAATATTGACGGTTCAAATGGGCGACTCAAAACCGTACTTTTTCCAGTGGCGTAGAAGTTGGGGAGAAAAACAACCACTACCTCTTTAAAATCTTCACCAATTAGCAGCTTAATATGAGTAGAAAATGCTTACAAAAGCTGTTTTCTTTACAATAAACGGTTCCGGAGATATTTGCAAAAAACGAATTTTTTTAAATTAAATTTTAACACCCTGTATCTCGAAAATGGTGCATTTTAGAGGGTAAGTTGATAGCAACTTTTTTTCAAATTTTTGGACAAGCTAACATCCTGAAGTCCTGCGCATATATTATGAAACACCCTGTATATAACCAACATTACGATTGAGACTCTGGGGATATCTCTTGTGTAATTTCAGCTTTGTTCAGTTCACTTGTCGTCAGTTCTAATTAAGCAAATCCTAGTACTCCTTTATTAACCCTGACCTAACAAATACGATAACGATTTAAATTATATCAGCCTGTCAAGAAATTATCTTTATTAACAAGCCCGATAGTCGCAGAGGTAAGAGCGACTGATCATAGATAAGTCAGTACTCATAATTCGAGGTTCAAGTCTCGTCAGTGTCGCTTGTGATAGATTCTAGAACTTCAATTGACCTTGAGATTATACTAAAGGAAGGGGGTCGTATAAATTTAAGATAAAAACTCATTTCCTTACGGTGCATCCACTTCCATGTGTCTTTGATACATCAATGGATATGGAGTCGTACTAAACACACCAAGCATCGATTCTGCAATCGTCAAGCAGAATCTCGATCTCAATTTCGAATGGTATAAGAACTTCGATTTCCGAACTACAAGTTGCGGTACTAAAGCCAGCAAATAATCAAGATCACTCAGTAAGTTGTTTCTACTCTAGAAATCGGGATATTATATTGTAAGCAGAAGAATGATTAGGATATCTTACGGATGCTATATCTAACAGGAGCATGTTTTGCGAACTGATGCGCAACGTTGCTATCGAAGGATCGCTCATATTCAGCTTCGCCGCTAGACACAGTAGGACGTTCATTATTTGCGACGCTTCCGCTATTCTACCTGAATGAAATAAATACCGTACTGACTCGGTGACACCTCGCCCTAAGTAGGTGTGCTTCATACCCAATATGACTTGATCGGTGGGTAATGATGGATCAAAGAGGGGTGGTACCTTAAAAAAAAAAGATGCTTTAATGAAGCTATTAAAACAAAGAAGAAGAAAATATTTACCTCAACTGTAAAACTCGTATTTGTTATCACCAAGCTATCATCCACAACAGAGAAGATTAAAGTTTGAGTTGTTGTTGAGCCACTAGATCCCAATCGAAGTTTGAATACAGGTTCATCAGCATAAATAAGAACTCTTGCTAAATTAAAGATAGAAATAAATTATCCGAGTGAATTGTTATATCTCACTTACGCAAGAGATCGTTGGAAAGTGGATTATAAATCATCTGATGTATTCTGTACTTAACAGGAAGTTTTCCTCGAGGAACAACGCAATTAATGGTGTAGATCCGTTTTAAGCCTACTTTCTTATTATTAGTAGCTGTACAGTTTGATCTGCCGCCCAGGTTCGCCGTCATGTTAATATAAACTCTTGTTTCCGCGATTGAATCCGCACCGCTTCCATCTATAAAGTATTCAGGTGTTAATACAAAATTAATGTCACTACCATATTGACGTGCCCAACGAAAACTGTAGTAACTCTAATTTTTGACGTTTTGCAACCAAAGTTACGTTGAAGTTCCATAGTAACTCAAGGAAGAGCTTCTGGTTTGGCGATTATTGCAGCATGCTGAGGTACTACAGTCTTCGTTGTAAAAAAAAAATCGAAAGAGTAAGTTGAAGTTACTACTGTATTCCTTTGAAGTGAGGTTAGCACCGATATATTCAGTAATCTGACAGGCAGTGTTCTAGTGTTGTGAATTTGAAAATTTGTATCGGAAATGAGTTCCAGGAGTCGCTTAATCGTCCAAAAGGCACAAGAGAACTTTAAATAATAATAATAATAAGCAATAATTTGCAAACTGAGTCATCAGTTGAAGATCCTTTTGCTGATAACTCTGACCAACTCTGATCCAACTTTTCTGCCATCAGGAGAGAGAGACTCAGAACATAATTATAATAAAGAAAATTTGGGTTTATCAACATCTAAGCCTAAAGCAAAGCGTAGAATTAAGATTATAGAATTAAGATTAAAGAAAAGACAAGTAAGAAGAGAAAACGAAATGTCGTGGATGAATAGGTGGATGTTAAGTCAACGAAGCTCTTAAATCTTGAGTTACAGCACAAAAATAGAAAACGGAAAGTAATAGCCCCAAGAAAAATGGCTGAGGCGTGCAAGAGAGGTTGTAGACTGAAGTCTTACGAAAGTATTAGTGAAGGGGCAATAAAACAACTTTCATGGAATTCTGGAACGTAGGAGATAATAGCCCCAAGAAAAATGGCCGAAGCCTGCAAGAGAGGTTGTAGACTGAAGTGTTACGAAAGTATTAGTGAAGAGGCAATAAAAACAACTTTCATGGAATTCTGGAACGTAGGAAATAATAGCCTCAAGAAAAATGGCTAAGGCGTGCAAAAGAGGTTGTAGACTGAAGTGTTACGAAAGTATTAGTGAAGAGAAAAGAAAAACAACTTTCATGGAATTCTGGAACGTAGGAAATAATAGCCTCAAGAAAAATGGCTGAGGCGTGCAAGAGAGGTTATAGACTGTAGTGTTACGAAAGTATTAATGAAGAGGCAATAAAAACAACTTTCATGGAATTCTGGAACGTAGGAGATAATAGCCCCAAGAAAAAGGGCTGAGGCGTGCAAGAGAGGTTGTAGACTGAAGTGTTACGAAAGTATTAGTGAAGAGGCAATAAAAACAACTTTCATGGAATTCTGGAACGTAGGAAATAATAGCCTCAAGAAAAATGGCTGAGGCGTGCAAAAGAGGTTGTAGACTGAAGTGCTACGAAAGTATTAGTGAAGAGGCAAAAAAAATAACTTTCATGGAATTCTGGAACGTAGGAGATAATAGCCCTAAGAAAAATGGCTGAGGCGTGCAAGAGAGGTTGTAGACTGAAGTGCTACGAAAGTATTAGTGAAGAGGCAAGAAAAACAACTTTCATGGAATTCTGGAACGTAGGAGATAATAGCCCTAAGAAAAATGGCTGAGGCGTGCAAGAGAGGTTGTAGACTGATTGATTGATTGATTGATTGATTGATTGCTATCAAGGCAGGGCAGTCTCTAATTATCCCTAACACTGCGGCCCACTTAGCCTATTGTGTTATTCCTGCCTTGATTCCGTTTTACTCAAACAGGTTAGTTCCCTCGATCAGGTTTAGAAGCCTATTTGGTAAATCTTTCTCCACTGGTAGGTAGATCAAATGCGCTTTGTAAAGTAACCCTACGTTGACTTAGTGCCACGCATTCGAAGATGATATGAAAGGCTGTTTCCTCCTCCTCATTGCAGAGTCTGCATAGGGGTTCATCTTTATAGATCCCCATCTTGTGCAGATGACCTCTTAGACAGCCGTGTCCTGTTAATAGACATGTCACTGCCCTAAGCTGAGTCCTGTTTAATGCAAGTAAGTCAGCAGTTAGTCGTTGTGACGGTCGTTCCATCATCCGTTTGCTGTGTCTTTGTCCAGCCACATGGTTCCAATTTAGTTGGTGTTGTTTTATAATCCACTCATTAATTGCACCACGTACTGCACTCTTTGTGATACCCAGACCTGGCTCCGGCCCGGTGAATTTAATTTGGGAACCTTCTCTCGCTAGCTGGTCTGCGGTTTCATTGCCTGCTATACCCCTGTGTCCCGGCACCCATACCAAGGTGACCTTGTTGTCTCTCGCCAGGACAGTTAGGTTTTGCAGACACTCCCATACTAGTTTGGAGGCTATGTAATAAGATGCTAGAGCCTTTAAGGCTGCCTGACTGTCAGAGAGAATATAGATCGCCTGCCCTCGCGGTTGGCGGCGTAGACTCTCCAACGCACAGGTTTGTATAGCATATATTTCTGTTTGAAATACCGTTGTGTATCGGCCGAGTGGTTCACATACCTTGTAACCCTGGTTTTCCTCGTATACACCTTTCATGGAATTCTGGAACGTAGGAGATAATAGCCCCAAGAAAAATGGCTGAGGCGTGCAAGATGGGTAGACTGAAGTGTTACGAAAGTATTAGTGAAGAGGCAAGAAAAACAACTTTCATGGATCGTAGGAGATCATACCAGGCAGTGGGACTACATAGTTAGATTTGTACATACGTTAGAAAGAAAAACAACAGGTGATAGTCTCTAATGGTAAGCAGTCAAGAAGACAATATAGCAGGGAGTATTTTCTAAAATTGGGAGACATTGAAACAAAGGTATGTAAAGCAATGTTCTTGAATACGGTAGGCATTTCAGAGACTTGGGTAACGATTGCCTTGTCAAAGGTTCAAAACGCAGGAACAATATTTTCTGATCTGCATGGAAGGTATAAGAGTCGCCCTAACTAAGAAGTAAGAAAACACATGAATCTCTTTCAGAAAATCCCAACGCATTACATTAGAAAGGATTCCCAAAAAATGTATTTAGAAGAAGGACTTGGTATTGGCATGAACGAATTGCTAGGAGGGTCCTAAACGAATTGCTAGGAGGGGGCCAAGAAGCGTCAGCCAATTATTTACGTGCCTGAACAATGAATTGCTCTGATTCGAATGGCTAAAACTACAGGAAAAATCTACAACGTAATCGAAATATCACAAGCTGGCTTTTTGGACTTCAAAAAGTTAACAGAATCCGAATTCTGAATGACTAATGTAGAAAATAGATCTATTCGAGTTAGCCAAATAAGAGAAGATAAATTTTTATTAACTGAATCGGAAAATGTGTATTTTAAATATGATTTTGACAATTCTGAATACAAGATAGGTACTAAAAAAATGGGGAAATATAAAGAGCGTCGTTCTATAAGAATGGGCACCATAGATTTGACTCTGCTATTGGAGGAGGAGGAGTCCTCAGAAGAAGAGGCAATTCGTTCGGAAACATCTACTATATTTAAAAAACGTAATTCAGAGGGAACATATGAGATTTTGGTACATCGTCACTTGCAGAATAATGAAGTGAAGTTTAGTGAATATTTACAATTAACTTCTGTTTTATTTGATTATATACTAAGCTGTAGGGAAGAGTAGCCTAGGATGCACAGTTTTGACGTTTTTTAATTTTATGCGAATATGTACCATCTTTGGCAAATTAAATGCGAATTTTTCAGCGAGGAATTTCCATTTACTAAATAAAGGCTATACTTTCAAGCAAATTTAATTTCTCTAAAAGAGAGTACTGATTTGATGAACTTCTTTAGAGTAATTAAATTCACTTTAAAGCAAAGCCTTTATTTACAAAATCAACATTCCCCGATAAAAAAATCGATATGAAAACGATAATAGGACATAAAGGGTAAAATACATGAAAAAAAAAATAAAATTTATGTTTTTGGTCCAATCAAGGCAATCAGTCTTCCAGGTTGGACCACCGGTTGCACTAGTTGGACCATTACATACAGTTAATGCAATAATATTTATTAATATTTGCGCTCACACTTCAGCACCCAAATGTGACATTTTTTATGCTTCTTCATCTTCCTCGCACATAAAACAAAACCATGCTGTCTTGGTTTGTCTCTTTTGTATTTTTGTTCCAAATTTTGATTGTTTGTCCTTGTTTTGCTGCAGTTTTAAAAGATTTTCATTCCTTGTTGTTAATGTAGCTTTCTGGGCAGTTCTTCTAACTCGAGAAAATGTAGTAGTGGATTCAGTTTTGGAGGTGGTGACGCATCATGGAGAACGTTGCTCAAAATTTTCGATTGTTCTAGTTTGACATACATCAACAACAGTGTCATCGCCCTCATTGTCACTTGATAACATTGATATTGGCTCAGACTCAGTACTTGGTTTAAGCTGCAAAATATCTGATGGTGCATTTTCGGTAGCTGCTTTTCCATATCCTTCATTCAGCAATTTACAAACCTCCATTTGTCTTATTTTTTTCCCTTTATATTGACGCCTGAGTAAAATAAATTTGTAATGGTCCAAAGAAAGCAATGTCTAAAGTTTGCAACTGTAATAATATTATTCCATTATCTCTAGCAAAGCAACATGCATCCAAATTTCTTCTTCCGGCTTGCGTAAGGACAGTTGCGGATTTTGCCTCATAAACGCATAAAACCATTTCTTCCCTGCAATTTTTTTGTCTTTGTTGAAAGTGTGGCAATGAGTATGTTTCATCGATATTAATCAAAAGCTAATTTCCTTGATAGTTAATGCAAAAAGACAATCTTTAAATTTCAGAATGTGTTTGGCAAGAAGTTTCTCCATTTCGACAGAAAATGTAGATAGTCTACCAAGTCTTTTCATTTCATTCACATTTAATTTTTTTCCGTCAGCGTGTCTTTTAATAGAGTTGCAAAATCCCCATTTTTATCAGCTTAAACAGTCATTTTTTAGTCATCTCGGTCCAAAAAAATTCAGAATAAATCAAAAATGTATAGCGATGTTAGGAGGCGCTAGAATTTCTTTGGACGTGGGCATGGGCAAATTTTGAATTTAATTTTTTAATTAATTACTACTTTTACTTGCATTTTTTAACTTTTTTTTTAATACGAGTACTTTTCATAAAATATATTAATTTTAAGCTCATTGGTGCCCGTTCCTAGCGTCGCTTTGGAGAATTTTGGTTACCTAGATTGGACCGGTCCAATTTGAGCAACCACCATGTGGTCCAACCTAACCAACTGTAACCTAATTTTGTTTAAGTCTTATATTAATTCGTATAGAACTAATAGTAATGAAATTATTTCACGCAACTATAGAAGAATAAATTCTTTATCCAATAATTAAACGGATTACTTACTTTTCTACTCTCTCAACGCCCATTTTGTAGCATTTTTTGGCTGTGTCATATGGGAAAGGTGCCTACTATGTATCACATTTTTTATGAATCCTTGAAGGCTTAGAACACAGGTTTGGAAGATACAGCAAATATAGAAACAGACATAGGGGATGAGGAGGATTAAGTTGATCATCTATATTTTTTAGTAAACAATTATATAGTAGTCATTTCTTGTTTGTTTAAGGAAGGAATTTCATTTCAATCTAACTTATTCATTTATAGTTTTTCAAAAAAATATATTTTGAGTTCTTATAAAAAGTTTCATTACAATCTAACTAACCTTTGTTATATTTTGTTCCAGCGAATATAATAGTAACTCATTCAAAGTTTTCCTATTAACCTTACTTCAAACAATAAAATCTGCAAATAATACAACAAATATAACCTACGACTATGCAGAGATAATTCGAACGCCTCATCGTAACCCAACCAGTTCGGTTTTAGAATAAAATATTCCCGATTACTTCCAATATAAGTAGCATGTTGCATAATTGTCTCTACAGGGTGTTTAGTCGCGGTGAGTGCGCGAAGCTTCCATTCGTATTTCCTCACAAGATAACATTGTTCGTAACAGACGGCTTTATGGATGACAGGAACAACTGGATCGGAATACGGTAACCCGACAGGTTCGCAGTTCTTCATGCATCTAAAAAAATTCTGTGTGGTGACAAGATTTATTCTTTCTTCAATTTTTTTAATTTGATACAAATACCTCGCAGATACTAGAGGGGTTTCTTTCGGAGCAATCTTAATAACCTGGGTGGCAGAATGGACTGGTAGTGACGGCGACTTCGCTGTCAAAGTAATATGGTAGGTGAAACCTTCTCTATCACCGGCTCGTAAAACAAGGATCTCATCTGGGTGTTTTAAGGTATTTGATAGAAATTAAAGTAAATGTGCTGATACAAAATCTTGACCTACCTTCTTTACCGTTAATATCATTACAACCGTAACTTAAGACTGTGTGTGAAGCACTGTTTTTAGCGTAGCAAGTCCATGTATATTCCACTTTAAGAGTACATGTATGGGTTCCTGCTGCTGATAAAGTAACTTCAGAACCGAAAGCAACAGTTCTGTAGGCTCCTCCTAGAATTACCGGGTACGGACAGGAAGATGTAACTCTTAAGTAACACTAGAAAATATAAATACTTCCAGTTCTTTCAAATTATTACTATTACTCTGTTTAAAAGCGGAATTACACCTGTCGAGTGCTGGGCCGAGTCAACTCGCTTTGTACTCGACCGAGAAGAGCTTATTGAACATGGTTTTGCGGCAGAGCAAAGTGAAAAAAAATTAAAAGGGTGTTTAAAAATTATTGTTACCTGGTTATACCTGCCATTATTCAGGAGATTGAAGAGGAAGTTAACAGTAATAGAAAACGAATATGGACAAGGCCATGGCTATTAAGACGGGATATTGGGGGGAGGAACTGTAAACCCATTAAGTGAATTTGAAACTGAAGATCTTAAAGAATATAGATCGTTTATGAGGCTGGAGTTAGGGCAGTTTGATTCTTTACTTTGAACCCTTGAAATTAAAAAAAAACGGAACTCTTTTGCGAACTGCCCTTCCTGCAAAAGTGAAATTACAAGTTACTTTATGGTTTCGTCCAACGGGATCTAGCTATTATTTTTTGCAATATTTTTTCAGTCTCGCAACCTGCTATGTCAAAATTTGTTCCTGAAATTTTGGGTGCTATTTACCAATACCTTAAGGATTACATCAAGGTAAATGAATGCATTGAAACTACTATTTATATTTAAGTAGATCTTTATTAAGTACCATCATGTGACTGTGGTGTCAGCTACCGAGCCAATGAAGACTGCAATGCCAAAATATGTAAAATCACTTGATTCAGGTAGAGACTGGTATTCAGAATTTGATGATGGTGATGGTGAAGATGCATAATATGGTGATGGCGTGGATGTATTTGATGAATGGGAGTCGTATACTAGTCTTGATTGAGGACGGCGAGTATATTCTGCCAATAGTCCTCTTTCTTTTGATAATTTTCTTAATTGCTGAGCGACACTATTCCCAAAGCTTTGGAAGGAATTTTCGTCGTCCTCAGTGTTGATGATAGAAGCATGCAGTTCTTTAAGATCTTGCACAAGATTCATGAGGCGTTTGCCTTTCTTTTGCCTCAGTGGTGCAAGAACTTCTGCGTTTTCTTTTGTGATGATGTTGATGGAGGAGGATCTTCATTATTATCCTTTCCAATTAGGGTCTCTTGTCCGTCATTTGTTTGAAACATACAAATACTAAAAATTTATTAAAATTAAGATTCATTAACGCAAAAATAAAATTGAAATTTAAAAAATAAAAAAAATTATTTCTAGGTGCCAACAAATCGTGAAGAAAACTTACATTATCATATGTTTTTCTCTTCTCCCCAATGTTCATAGTAGGTTCCAGTTCTTCAAGCCATTTCACATGAGATTCATAAACTAAAGATAATCTACAACCACATTTCCTAGAATCTTTCTTCTTTTCTTGATTACATGTTAATCGCAAGTTTTTAAGTTTATTGTTTACTTCTATTACGCCAAAGTTAGGTACATTCATTGCTTCTACCAACTTGAGATAGGCAGCATCACGCATATTTTTATCTTTGTAGGTAGCAGATTTGAAGTCCCACAAACATTCGTGTGTTTTGTATTCTTGAACAAATTTTAATGGCGTTTCACTGTTCCATTTAGCCATTTTTGATAAAATCTTGATATCTTTATAATACCACAATACAACACTCTCTACACTTCACTGACTCGACTGATTACACTCACCGAGTAGAGTGCCGAGGTAAGTTCGCAGGTGAAGAGATAGTTATTTGGCCGAGAAAATGGAAAACGTTTCTATTCATTGTCCCGGACAAAATCACTCGTCCGCTACTAGGCCGCGTACTGACTGTACTGATTACATCAGCCGAGCACTCGGCCGAATACACTGTCTCAGCCACTGAAGTTGAATCTGAACTTAAATTTAAACTAAGTCTAGCGCCATTATGATGTTCCAGTTTAGATTAACATGGAAGTCAGTTTTAAACCCTCAAAAAGTTGATCAGTAGCTGAAGCCCATTTAGTCGAAGCTTAATATAAGATTGCATGAAATATTAGGTTATGTGCAATTCAAATCGGATCAAAATGGAAACACAGGCTTTTTAGCGTTTTAAATGTCGACGAAAGTGCAATAAAATGTATTGATACGCAAAGATATTCTAAACAGAGAATCAAACTCAGTCAACTACTGAAATAATGCTGCAAAGAGTTTGATCCAGTTTGATGCAGATAACATTTTGAAAAAGGAACGTAAAGTGACTATGTTTTTTTTGATTGGAGATCTTTCATTGAATGTCCACTTATTTTATATATTTCCACTCTATTTTATGAAAATATATTCAATTTAATATCGGACTTCATCGAAAGAAATGACTTGGATTGGAATAAACTCATTGGACTCTGCACTGCAATGATAGGTGTACGATCAGGCTTGGCTCAAAAACTTAAGGAAAAGAACCCCGTGTTAATTAGTACACGTGTGATTCACCGGCAAGCTTTGACCTCAAAAACTTTGACACAAAATTTGTGCCAGATTTTGAACTTGACTATAAAGATAAACTACATCAAAAGTGGTGCATTGAACAGTCGGTTATTTACTTTACTTTCTGATCACAAGGTCCTCCTATTCCACACAGAAGTGCGCTGGTTATCAAAAGGCAACATGTTAGCTCGCCTTTACGAATTAAGGGAAGAGGTCATCCTCTTTCTTGAATTCAAAGAAAATAGGTAATCATTTTATGCAACTATTCAAAGATGAAAAATTTCAGTGGAAGCTGGCCTATTTGGCTGATATATTTGATGCCCTGAATCAGCTAAACTTGAAACTGAAAGGGCAGAAATTGCACTTTAATTAATAACTATGATCATATTCAAGGTTTCATATTAAAGCTTCAACTTTGGAAAAGTAAGGTAAGGTGAACTGGGGTAATTGTAAAAATGGGGCAATTAATAATCAAAAAGTGTATTATCCGAATTTTTAGAATTTACTATAGTATGTATCTAACTTTCGCCATTATCACATTTAATAAAAAATGACAGACGATGTGCGTGATTTGTCTGTTTCACAATTATCATCGAGTGCCAGAGGTGTTTATTTTGAGCTTGGTAAATATTTTAAAATATTGGCTACCATGGTGAAAAATAACTGTTTTCATGCTGTATGATTATAAATTTATTCAATAGTCACCGATCACGTGATACTAACATATATTATTTGCCCCCTGAAAATTATGGTGAGGGGCAAATGTGTAGTACATTATATTACATTTGCCCCATTATTTTCAGGTCACAAAATGGTACGATGTTATCGCAAAAAACAAAATGGAAACCCCAGTTACACGACAGATGACTTGACTCTGTGGAGGATGTTACAAGAATGACCATTTATAAAGCGTCAAAACTTTTCATATCCCATATCCTACAATTTATACCAACGTGAAGGGGACTAGAGGAGCAAAAAAAGATTTCAAGGGACGACTTGCTCTAGGCCGAGAACAAGAAGAGGAATTGGCTAACGGTATTGCTACATTAGAAAAATGGGGTTTTGGATTGTCTCGAAAAGAGGTTATTGAGCTGGTTGCGCAATATGTCAAAGAGCACCAACTGCGCACGCCCTTCAAGGATGGCGTACCCGGCATTGACTGGTTTATTGGATTCAAAGAGACACAACTTAAGTATAAAGAAACCTCAAAGTTGAATTTGTGAGACAAAAAGCTACACATCCATTTATTATTTATGGGTATTTTGCTCTCCTGAAAAAAACCCTCAGTGAATTAATGCTTACAGACCAATCTTCGCAGATATGGAATTTAGACGAGAAGCTTTTCCATCGACCCGACCAGAACAAAAGTGGTTGGTAAGCGAGGTACAATGCTCAGGTAAATTAATTAGTGCTTCTGGTCAGAAAATTTAGTTATTTTCTGAACAGACCAATGGCAAGCAGCAGATGATTCTTTTCCTGGAATGTGTTACGCCGAAGCAAGAAGGGGTGGATGGACTCCGAAATTTTCTTGAATTATTTCATAAGACTGTCATTCCTGCTTTGGGAAATAGGCCGGCCCTTATTTTATATGATGGGCACTCATGTTAATGCATCTGTCGTAGAAAGCAATTAAAGAGAACATCACTATTCTAAAATTACCAACCTTCTGCAGCCGCTCGATCTATCCGTATTCAAATCCGTTAAAACGAGAATGAGAAATTGGTAAAATGGCAGCGACAAAATGTAGGTGCAAATTGCCAAAAAAAATAAGTTTATTGCCCAATCCTGGAAAGAGACCCCGACAACTGTAATCACTAATGGCTTCAATGTTATTATTCCATTCAACAGCCAAGTTGTACCTAGAGAGAACTTTGACAAAGAAGCTCTTAAGAGATGGGATCAGAGAAATTCTGAAACAATTGATTCGGGAAATAATTAACGTACCAGCTCTTCCTGGAAATTCTTCAACGAAACAGTTACCACAGAACTCTAACATTGAATTGATTCAGCATAAGTAATGCTAAAGAGTTGGTACACCAATCACAGTTTCTGGAAAGCCATCTTTTGAGAAGTTATTATTAGAATGTCCGCCAAATTCAAAGTAGCCCAAAAATCCAACGGAAGTTAGCACCAGGGGCTGAGGTTATAAGAAGTAACAAAGCAGTAGAAGCACCGAAAAAAAAAAGAGATCAGAGGTCATTGAAGACACAATAGTGAACTAGATGACAATGAAGTAATATCAATGAGTCTGATAATGAAGAGGAGTATTTAAGAGATTTGAATGATTCTGTTGAATCTGATTTGGAACATAGTCAATCCATTGATGTTGTTGAATGTCATGAAGAAAAGCACCAGGCACTTTGTTGGAAAAGTATTAAGAAGTGAAAGATCTGACAATTGGGTTGTGAAATTCCTGAGATTTAAGAAAAAACAATTTTTCTCGCAGTTGATGACGAAGACATAGTGGACAGCTCCAATATTAGTTGCAGACCGCCGCGGTTCAGGTTTTACTTTTCAACTCAAATTTGATGGTATTAACCTTTGTTAGATGTTTTATAGCTCTAAAGATTATTGTTTTGATATTTGTGGAATATTTAATATTGATAGTTAGTTAGTTTAAATTTCTTTTTGAATAAAAGTTTGTAACTTTTGTATTTTTCAACGAAAATGAAAAAACGTAAATGACATAACATTCTCTCTACATTGAAATAAGCTATAATCCTTAACACAACTACGCTGATCGATTATTACATTTGCCCCTTTTCGTGGGGGCAAATGTAATATATTGCAGTCTTTTTAAAAAAAAAATTAGTTACTAAAATGAGGATATTTTATTGACATAAAGATAGCCATCTTGTATAAAACGCGCATTAAAGTGTAAGGGTTGTTTGAAACTACACTATGCAAGTTATAATTTTACCCCAGTTCACCTTATCTGCTTAAAATATTTCCTTTTTCACGGCTATCCGAAGCAATTAATCATCAAAAACTGGATAAAGATTTAAAATCTGAAATAGAAACTCATTTACAAGCGTTGTAGAACGAATTTCACCGATACTATCGAGATGTCAATTCCGAGTCACCAATATGGCACATGACCAGAAACCCATTTGTTGTCGATGTCTCACAATTACTTGAAGAAGTTCAGGATGAATTTCTAGAAATGAAGGCTGACTCGACCATGAAAGATGACTTTCATCTATCGACATTAGAGGAATTTTGGATGAAACGATTCTTTGTTAATCCAAAAGTTGCTTCTTCTATAATTTTAATAAAAACTAAACAGCGAAATCGCCTTGCCGTCGATAGCGATTTAACCATAGCTTTAGCAACGACTGAACCCAGAATCGACCAACTGGTACAGAGCATGCAAAGTCAAGCTTTATTTATTTAATAACTTACCTTCTTCTCAATCCATACATCAACATCCAACATAGGACTTTCCCTTATATGTGCCTTTAGGACGTAATTACCAATACCCAGTTGATATTTAGAAATCAGAACTGTAGCTTTCTCTTTTCTACTTAAGTATTGGTTGACGATTACGCCAGAATCTAAAGTTAGAAGAGAAAGATGTTCGAATACACAAGACTCATTAATTTTAATTAATTAATAGGTTTATTACATGCATCTGTCAAAGTCCAGTAATTGTATATATCGGACGTTTCGCAACCTTTTTTAATCCAGATTTCTAAAGAGTATTCTAATGTATTGTAGAGTACTTTAGGATGATCGCGCGATGTAGCGCTAGAAAGAACGTAACAATAATGTTGTACTGAAATAATTATTATTAGGACTGCTTACCAATTTATAAACGCAGCTTCCGGCATACAGTGCGACCATGACGCTTTGGCTTGCAATTTTTTGGATTGCACCAATGTGATTCGATTCAAATATAAAATGCTGAATACCAGATACGAAATCATTATGTTGGCTATAAAAATTAATAATTATAATTAATCAATTCATAATAATAGACGAAATTTTATAGTAACGCACCGTTTGACATTTTATTACTTAAAATGACAGCTTAAATTGTCATTACTCTATTTATACGATTCAGCGGATAAATTCTAAACTTACTCCACTATTGGATAATTCTGGGAATCTTAGATTTTGATTTTGACATTTCTTGTTAGTTTTTATTTCTATTCTGACAACGACGTTTGCCATTTCTTCTTCAATGAGCAGATGTTGAAAAAGATGGATTTGGATGGCAATAAAACGAAACTTATATTATTTTATGACATAACCAAACAGATTCTAGAAGTTTGCTAAATGAAGAAATGGCCATCATGACAGAAATTCTGCGTTCGCACGATTCTATTACTCCCTACATTCGTTTTGAACCTCTTCGACATAAGAACTTAACATAATCTAAATCATCACTCATATAAGTCTTATCAAAATTAACTTTTTTCGATCCTTCGCTTCAAGTTATCAAGTGAAACGAATGGACAATAAGATTATCTTTCTTTCTCCTTAGACTCTTATACTGCTAACTGGCAGTCGAACAATACGTCTATTAATACGTTTGTAATAATCTAAAGCTTGGAATTGTTGTAACAACATCGGTCTTGAGATTTTCGGCATCTTAAAAATGTTATCCACCAAACCATTGTTTCAATTTGCAAGTAGAGATTATGGTCGATCTGAAGAGATGAAGTTGAGATTGCGAAGCAGAAATGGTCACAAAATCCTTTACAATTCCCGCGAATTCTGCTCTGTTGCTATCGGACAACAACACCTCTCACAATATAAGAAACCAAAGTAACGATGTTTTTGTGTTAGTCCAAGATAAGGAAACCGACAACAAACAAACTTTGTTACAAAAGATCTGTAACTTTCCGAACTTGCCTCGTATACAGCTCGCGAAAACGAGGTATAGTCATATAAAAAAAAATTAGAACAAATTTTTTTGTATGCAAATCGGATTCATTGTATCTGTGCATGTTTTTTTTTTAACTTATTGCAAGTTGTTGATATCTTGGAATATCAGAGCTTTGTCAAACTTCAAGAATAGATTTTCGATCCTGTACGACATCTTCTAGAGCAGGATCTAAGATTTACAACTGCATATTGGCCCTTCATAAAGAGACAAAGTCAAAACTTGCCACCACTCCACCAATATGAAATATTTGAAGCGTTTTCAGAAACGTTCCAATCAAAATTTAAACAGCAAGGATTTGTTTATTCTTCTTAAGCATGATAGCAATATCGAGGTTGTAGACCGAAGAATACAAGTTAGTTGCAATGACAATTGGATAGCAGTGATCAATTTGGATGCCACTAATCCATTTTTAAAAATTCTGAAGACGCGAAGGATAACCTCTTTGAAGTGCCTAATCCCAAGATCCAGGACAGATCATAACAGATTAAAAAGATGAAGGAGAAACAGTGCTAGAAGTACCAACAAAACAGGAGATGCCACAACTACCAGAATAGCTAGAACACAACCCTGAGCTAACAGACATAGCAAAACAGTATTTCAGGAACCCATTTTCGAAAATTCTGAAGACAAGAAGGATAGTGTGTCCAGTTCCAAGATCAAAGACTTTGTATTTATTGAGCTTAATTGATTGAAAAACAAAGACAAAACTTATTTTGTAGAAGAAGTAATTGAAAAAGACCCAGCAGCTTCTGAGCTATAGTATTTTCATCATCGAAGGTTTTCATTGACATTGATGCAAAAACCAAAATACCCAAGGAGAACAAATATAATAGGCCAATATTGGGCGCATAAAAATACATTGGGCGGAGTACTCAAATTATAATGAATAAAGCACTTAGTCTTTAGGATCATTTAAAATCTCAACATGGAGGAGAAGAAGTTTTTAAAGCAAGCAAAGGTTGGTTTCATCGGTTTAGAAAACGATGAAATTTGCATAACCTTAAAATGATTGGCGAATTAGCTAGTGCAGACGTAGAATCAGCTGAAAAATATCCAATGGAGTTCCGTGAAATTGTGAAAAGAGGAAATTATCCACCAAATTTAATTTTTAATGTAGATGAGACGGGACTCTATTGGAAATGAATGCCAACACGTACGTTTATTTCCATGGAGGAGAAGACTGCTTCTGGATTTAAAGCAGCCAAGGATTGACTAACTCTTCTCCTGGGCGGAAATGCATCCGGAGAATTAAAATTGAAACCGTTGTTGATTTATCAATCAGGCAATCAAAATCATATCAAAATTTGTGTCAAAACTTATATAACCATACGATATCGAGTAAAGTCGAAAGGTTTAAAACCCGCAATATAATTTCCTAGACAACAGACAATGTCACAAAACGTCAAAATTTGTATCAAAACTTCAACCATACGATATCGAGTAAAGTCGAAAGGTTTAAAACCCGCAATATAATTTCCTAGACAACAGACAATGTCACAAAACGTCAAAATTTTAATCAAAACTTCAACCATACGATATCGAGTAAAGTCGAAAGGTTTAAAACCCGCAATATAATTTCCTAGACAACAAACAATGTCACAAAACGTAAAAATTTATGTCAAAACCAACCATACGATATCGAGTAAAGTCGAAAGGTTTAAAACCCGCAATATAATTTCCTAGACAACAGACAATATCACAAAACGTCAAAATTTGTATCAAAACTTCAACCATACGATATCGAGTAGAGTCGAAAGGTTTAAAACCCGCAATATAATTTCCTAGACAACAGACAATGTCACAAAACGTCAAAATTTGTGTCAAAACTTCAACCATACGATATCGAGTAAAGTCGAACGGTTTAAAACCCGCAATATAATTTCCTAGACAACAAACAATGTCACAAAACGTCAAAATTTATGTCAAAACCAACCATACGATATCGAGTAAAGTCGAAAGGTTTAAAACCCGCAATATAATTTCCTAGACAACAGACAATGTCACAAAACGTCAAAATTTGTATCAAAACTTCAACCATAAGATATCGAGTAAAGTCGAAAGGTTTAAAACCCGCAATATAATTTCCTAGACAACAGACAATGTCACAAAACGTCAAAATTTGTGTCAAAACTTCAACCATACGATATCGATATCAAAATATTGTAAAATTTAATCCGAAGATATGACCACAATCGAAGGAATGGACCACAGTGTCAAATCTAGAGAATTCCACATCTCGATCAAAGCATCCTCCCATGAATCCCACGCTGTCGAGGATGACATGGACGACACTGAGGTGGAGCTCGAACAGAGCACTTGGGAAAATATCGTATATCTGCCGTTCGGGCAAAATTGGAATTACTTAATAGTATCCACTACCATCTTCAATTTCGGAATGAACTGCATGAATATTGTGTACAAGTTATCGGAGGAGTCTTATGTTCCTACCGTCCTTTATTATGCTTTCGAAACTATATATCTTATACATACTATAGCTCAATTAATACACAAGTAAGTTGATTTTTCGATCGTGTTCTACCTAATTTATTTTTTATTTTTTTTAAAGGAAAGCAGTAGCTTTAAGGAAAAAACGCTATTTTCATGCAGTCTCAACGGGGATTCTCTGCCTAAATATATTATCATTATTCCCGTTCTTCGAAATTTATTTCCTCTTGAACGTATACACCTGGGATTACAGACCACCTGTTGATAAAACTAGGCTTAAAGTCGGAGTAAGACTATTACCGGTGTTCACGTATTGTGCCAGTAAGAAACGAGACGTTGGCGTCCAACAAATCGTGGTTGTTGTATTAAATCAGGTATTACTTATGTCGTTGATAATCACAATTTTGAGTTGCGCATGGTACCAATTCAAAGACATCAGGGATCCAGATAGGGTCGAAGGTAACTGGGTATATTACCTCAGGGATTACCAATATCAAAAAAATAATACGGTGCATTGGATGATAATATGCGTCCATGTCATTTCATCATTTTTCGCACATAACTCTCTAGGTAAGTATCTATGTACATGCACAGATAAAACCAACCAGTTAAGGATCGATCTTGCATATTTTAGGTCCAGTTTATGGAATCACTCCGACCGAAAAGATCTTCGTTTTGATAATCATATTCTGCGGATTCTTCCTGTTCTTCATGATATTCTTCGGCGAGTTAACCGCCGCATACATACAAAGCTACTGGCATCATTACGAATACACGGCTAGGCTTAAGAAAATTGTTTACCTCCTGAACGATTGGCGCGTCGATAGGGAGGTGCAGAAGAAGACCATCGAGTACTACACGGTTTTTTGGGAGAGAAGGCTTGGAATGAAGGATATGCCAGTTGCCTTCGAGATGCTTCCTATATCCATGCGCAAGGACATAACGATGGATATCTTCTGGGATTGTTTCAGGCATTCTCATATCTTCGAGAGTACCAGCATGGCCGTCAAACGCTCTATCAGTATGGTTATGAAGAATGAATTCCTGTTACCCGGTGATTATCTATTGAAGACGGGGCAATTGAAGACCAAAATGGTGTATATTGTTTCGGGTGTTGTACAGGTGAGTAGAATTGACGGTGGGGCACAAGTACTACGAAAATTCAGAGGTAAAAAAGGCAACGAAACCGGGTGCGTTGTTAACACTACTGCTGCAAGATTTTTAAGATGACCTTTGGTCAAGCAGGTCGCATAGAAACCTCCAAACACCACCATCATGCCAAAAAAGGTTCACCAGAGGCCAGCTGGAAGATTTCCCAAAGGTTCTAGAACCAGGGAATCAAAAGATACCATAATTGCACGATGTAAGAGAATTTTGATCAAGAATATGAAGCTGTGGGGAGGAAAAATGGAAAATTTCTGGTTGAAACAGTTCAAGTCCATTCACGAGTAGTAGTAGTACTGATTTTTCAAAAGCCTTTATAATATTCCTGGATAAAAATGCACCTAAAAGCGCTTCTTTAATTATGGGCCCAAGTACATATTCTGTTATTCGTTCTCCGGGTTGGTTGGTCATGTATTTGTCCAGTGACTTGTTGCTCCCATGACCATCTAGTAAAAGAAGAATGGGTGTTCTTCTAGTTGGTCGTACACATGTTATTAAATGTTTAATGTATTCTACAAATAAATTTGCATCACTCCAACCAGATGGATTTGCAAAAGCTACTGTCCCAGAAAAGGAATCTACAAGTAGTTGTAGTAGATTAATTGGATTCACTAATGGTACCAAAAAATTTGATGTTTTTGCTCCTTTAAATCAGATGTGATTCGACCAAGCTGTTTAATGCCCTTCTCGGCGACAACTTTTAGTGGCTTTTGTACACAAGAAATTAAATATTCTATCTGGAGGAAAGTGATGCTCCTCTAGAGCATTTTTGGAAGACCGAAAAATCTGGTCACTTTGGTTTTTATGAAACCAACTACCCTAGCCATGCTGGTATCCTCCGAGATCCTCACACTTAAACTGTCCTTTTCCATAAAGGAGTTTAGCCAATCCTTTCTTGCTAGCTTCCTTTCTGTGTTAAAAGGATGCAGTATTTTTTATTGGAAGGCCAACCTTCTTATGTCCACTGGAGACATTCCATAAAACATTTTCTGCAATGTCACAATGTGCTTTCACAGCTCTTGTTCCATCTCCAAATTAAAAAGAGACTTCAAACGAACTTTGGAGCGAACATTTGGGACTTCTTTTACCCGCCAATATTGTAAGGTTGTCTTTGGAATGCCATATTTTTTGGACAATGCAGATAAATTTTTCAGTTCCGAATTTTGAAACTCTAAAACAGCTTGCCTTAGAGTTTCGTCACTATACGCAGCGTCTCTCTTTCTTTTGTACTTATGCACCATTTTATCTAAAAACAAAGATAAAAACATCAATTATTTTGCCCGCCATGCCGAACTTACCCAACCTTCCCCTACCTCGCTGCTTATTACATAAGATATCTTGAAGACTTTGTGCCACCTCAGTATTAAAATAGACTTTTGGCGTCATTGAATGGGCTTACAAAGATTTGGAAAAGCACGCCACCGCCAAAATTGGAGAGGTTTTATTTGCAGCAAAATCAAAACGGCTTGCTATAGACGTTATGGTCAGGTGCCAAATTAAATGCAATACTTCCTGGTGTAGGGCTACATAGCCAAGACTGATGCCAACTTGACTCTTCTCAGATTAAGGCTAATAAACATTTTGACTTTGCCTCCAAGGTATCGACAGCTTCAGCGATGCTTTCATAGAATCAGACAGCATGAGCTCAGCACACAGCGCATCACACAGGTGGTGGAGGTTGGGAAATATGTTTAGTCGAGAACCTTTAATCTTTTAGTCTCAAGCAATCTCTAAGCTTCGAAAGAAGTCTTTTTGGGAGCTGTCAGTTGAACATCAGCGCCCATTGGTGGTGATAGCACTTCTATCGTGCCACGGAGACGTAGCCACAATCGAAATTTTGCCAATTATCTTGAAGTGGCACCTCAGAGAGCCGATACTTCTAAATAAAGCCGTGGTAGAGCTGAGGTTCTTTTTTGTCCAGTCTCCCATTGTTGAAATTAGCTCAAACGTGGCTTTTAGTTAAGCTCCAGAATGACTTTATGAGTCCAATTAGCTGAAACTGCCGTTTTTTGCAAAGCTATCGGCAATCTAATTGCCCTCATATTTCCACTTTGTCTTAAACTCAAAGATAAATGTGCTTAGATCGTCTAGTCTTGCCAGCCTTTTCAGATATTTCTAGACACAATATTCAATAGCACCTATTTCTATCCTATTCTGAAAGATGAGGGATGTATGAGGATACACCTAATGTCACCCACAGGCCTCGTAGACAAACGTAAGAAACGTTAGACAATTTGATATGTGGGACAAAAGATCTAAAAAAATACAATTCGTACACCAGTTTAGTTTCGATTTTTCTTTAATTTCGTACTTATGTTCCATTCTAGTGAGTATGTACAGAGTGTCCCCAATTTATGTTCTGCATAACCTACTTTTGAGACACTCTGTATAGTTAAAAATATTTCTAGGTTATGCAGAACATAAATTGAGACAAATTTCCTTTATTTTCACAAATATGGCAGATATCTAAGATCCACGTTGAAACGGGACACCCTGTACGCAGACGCATTGATTTAAACGCGTTCGTTTGTTTTTTCAGGTTCTGACAGACGAAGATAACGAATCACCCGTTCTTTCCTTTTCCAGCGGAACCCTACTGGGCGAAACCTGCTGTCTCAGAGCAATAGTTAGCCAGGCTAACGTAAAATGCGCCACCTATTGCGAATTACACACACTACACATGGTAGACCTGTACAGGGTGCTCAGCAACAATATAGAAATGGCGAGGTATTTCATACACTGTGCCGCTACGAGGGTAGAAGATGCGAAGAGGATACGCGAAGATGTTACAGCAATACGACGCGGTTTAGGTTTCGATAACGACGACACCTCCATTATGAGATTAAAAAAGCAATGGCGTCTGGTATCGTCGTTAGCTACAGGAAAGAAGTACGACGAATCCATGTGGAAGAAACTGGATAAAACGTTCAATTCGAAATTCCTCGATCTGATGGTGTTGAGTCAGGAAGTTGAGCTGAAGGTTCAAGCTGTGTGTTTGAGTTCGAAATGTCCTCCGGTTATGGATCCGAACTCGTCTTTCCGCGTATTCTGCGAATACATCATTATTGGATCAGCGTGTATACAATTCGTTTTGCTTCCGTTCGCGGTGTTTTTCGCGAGCTCCATACAGAGGAACGTGAAGAATATCATTTTCGTCTTGGATCTGTGTTATTACTTAGACATTTATATCCAGTTATCTACGGCTGTTAAATTGAAAGATCAATTGATCTCGAATCCTCGCGATATCCTCTTTTATCGTTTGAAACAGATGAGTTTTATAGTGGACGTCTTCTCTACGATACCATACGCTAATCTGGTGGACTTTTTTATCACGTCCGACTACGCGATATACGGCTCATTACCGCGGATCATAAAGATCTACAAGATCTTCGTGTTGATTAACGTGAAAGAGAAGAGTCTGTGGACGAATAATGTGTACATGAAATTCATTAAGTACTTCGTCCTATCCTTGATATGCCTATACTGCGCCACTTGCATAATGTACATGATATCCTGCACCTCAGAAGGTTGCAAACCATACAGCTGGTTCAACGTGAGCGGTTACACTAACAAGAACACATCCGCTTCTGAAACCTTCGCCATCTCTTATCTGTATGCGACGGCATTATTCTTACGTCATTCTATCACTAAAACTACAGGATACGTTATGTTGGATATCACCATGACTACGCTGATTATGTTATTGGGTTATTTCATGTATTGCTTCGTCATGTCCGAGCTGACGACTTCAGCTGTCCTACAAGTTAAAAAGGTAAGCACTTGAGCATTACTATTGCCTATTTTTAAAGTAGAGAGACGAATTTCTGAACATATCCCAGGCCCAAACGAAAATCTTGAAAACAAATTGTGTCTCAGCGAGACCGTTCATTAGAAGTTTATGGCGTTCTTTCTTTTTCCTCTCCAGACCCGTCCGACCTATAGTCACCGGTAGGCACCGCAGCCATCAGGCTTATTGTGCCACATCTGTTTGTTCAAGTCACCCACTCTAGCACGGTAGTTCCCTCCACTAACCTGTACACCTGTACAGGGTGAGTAAGGTATATCTCTGGGTCTCCTTTCGTTATCCCAAATAGATTCTGCCTTCTGCGATCTAGTGCCTCGCAGTCGCCTGGTATGTGATCGGCTGTCTCCAGTTCTATCCTACAAAGTCTACACTTTGTGTCCCCGTCAAACACTCCGATTCTGCCGCAGCATGTCCGGTCATTAGTCCCGTTACGATGCAGAGCTGTTTCCTACTAAGATGTAGTAGTGCTCTAGCTCTTTTCCTGCATGGCTTCCCTATAAAGGTTTTGCCATGTACTATACCGGGTGAGGCTCTCTATCCCCTGATGGTCCGGTATCCAAGTCAACCAAACCTTGTTCCGGTATGGCGTTCTAGTCAAAATATAAATTTGAAAATGTATAATTATACAGGGTGTTTCTGAATTGATACGAAAGATTTCAAAGGGTGATTCTTTAGCAAAAATTAAGGGGGGTCTTTCATATAATTTTTTGTTCAACGCCCTTTTCCTTCCAAGTTACAGCCCTTTAAAATTAGGTAAAAAAAATTGTTTTTATTTAATTTATCCACTTTGCAAAAATTTAGAAGAATTAAACAATAAAACTATTTGTCATATGACTTCATTTGACAGCAGCTTACTTGAGTTTTTTTTTAATAAATAATAACCTCTTTGTGAATTTATGGGAAAAGAGTCTGAGCAGTATTTTATTTTTTTGTGATCAAACTAACAATTTTATGATAAAAAGTCGAGACATAAAAAAGTTGCAGATTGAGTCTGTCTTTTTAAATCAATTTTTTAAATAGAAAAATACAGGCGCATTAAAAAGTTCTGATGCAAAATATTATAGGGGTTGTTTTTTTCAGCCCCTTGTGATTACATTTTAGGGTAACAAAAATACTCAGAAACTGCCATTTTATTAGCATCAGTTATCTGCCAAATTTCATTCTTTTAAACTTTTCCAAAGTGGATATATTAAATAAAAACAATTTTTTTTGCCTAATTTTAAAGGGCCTAATTTTAAACTTGGAGCGCAAAGGGTGTTGAACAAAAAGTTATATTAAAAACTCCCCTTAACTTTTGCTAAAGAATCACCCTTTGAAATCTTTCGTATCAATTCAGAAACACCCTGTATATACTCGATTATGTTCTGTTCAATGAAAATATTATTAGATTTCTAGCGCTTCCGGATATACCGGAAGTCGCCATCTACTTTATTATTTTTAACGGAACACCCTGTATATTTTTACATATTTGGATTCCCCTATTTTTAAGGTTTATAAATATCTCTACTTTTTGCAATTTGATTTGGACGTTTTGTAGTTATTCGATTTTTTCTGAAAAAATTTGCTATAGCAGACATTTATTCAAAAAATCATAGAATACTCGATTTTTCGGATATCAATTTAAAATTCATAATATACTTAAACAACATGTTGGAGTATATTTTAAGGCCGAGGACAGCTGTCTACATTGCTTGGTTACTTTACTATGGCACGTTAACTCTTCGAAATTTTCAAGAACCATAACTTCATTTTTTCAAATGGCACTCTCCATATTTTATTACTTAGTGGCCTTCGGGGTCCAATTCTACATCTTTCATGTCCCATATATCCTATACCTAAAATTGATACTTTAGGAGATAATTAGGTTTTTTGAAAACTTGCACACATAAGATTCATAGAAAAATTGAATAAAATACAAACTTAAAAATACACTTTTTCAATAAGGAACACATTTTCGTACTTTGAAAGATTACAAGTTGATTAATTTTTTATGCAACAATAAGACACAGATTGTAGTATCAAAAATACCAATTTTGTACCTATTTATTCAACAACAAAAAACGACACTTATGGAACAAAGAAAAGAAACAAATAACATTCTAACACTGATATAAAAACAAATAAAATTTAACTCTTTAAATTAAAGAAAAAACGCTAAATATGATGTTTTTGAAAAACTTAAAACAAAAAAAAATTATAAAACGAAATAAGATTTTAAGTTTCTTAGCAAATTTAGAACCCCCTCGTAATAACGTGGGCTTTGGTAACTTTCTGACTATTTGGTCTAAATGCCGAAACATGCCGAAAAACAAAACAATTTTCAATTTTTTGGTTGCGTCTCAAGCAATTTATTTTTATTTTTTCGTCTTTGCTTATGATTATGCCAACATAAAATCTGTCTTTTTTATTTGTTTTGTAGCAAATCTCTAAGAAATCTTCGATATGTAGATCTTCTACAGACACTATTTCAGTTGCTCCATTGCATCATGCAATCATGTTCCACGTTGTGTTCTCGTTGACTTTTTCAATTTCAGGGAGATCATCAATAGTCTCTTCAGTCTCTATAATCTCTTCAGTTTCTTCGTTTTCATCAGCGTCAAAAAATTGTATTGGAGTAACGTCCATTTGTTGATGGAACATCTTCATTTGGTCTTGAATCTTCCACGCCAACGGTCTTCCCTGATTCAACAGAAATTTTCTTTCTTTCACGAACGACTGGTTTTTCACTATACTGCGAGCTTGCTGGAACATGTCAATCAATGAACTTGTCCAAACAAAATGGAAAATGCTCTTTTGGTAGTGGATCCTTTATGCTTCTTTTTCCAAGCTTCCAATTTTTTTCGCCAACTTACTTTTATTGGACGGACTATTGCAACATCTAATAGTTGTGTTAGATGAGTTGAATTGGCTGGTAGAAAGCAGAATTTGGTATGGTGTTCTTCACAAAATTGATTAACGTTAACACGGTTTCCTTCTTGTTTCTTCATATAGGGTAATGCAATCTGGCAAAACCAATCATCAAATAGCGGTTGGTCAAACCAGTCTGACTTATTTCGCCCATATCGTGCCCCTTTCGGCCCATTTCCAATCCAAGTTCTATATGGGTGCTCACTTTTGTAAATAACAAAAGGTGGGAGAAGTTATCCGGACCCTGTTACATTAAACATTACGGACGTACCTATTGGTTTTCGTAGAGTTTATTATTCGTTCAGGGTACTTTGAACCCCTTCTCACGATGACTCTCTTCTTGCCGGGATCATCAACAAACCCGTTTCGTCATAGTTAATTATTGGTGACCTCATGAGAAACAGTTGCTCTACATCTTTTAATATTTTCGCCAAATTTTTCTGTTAATCTACCCTTATGTCTGTCTAAAAATCTTAACACCCAATCTGATCTTGGTAAATTGTTTTTAAATTTTCTTAACATAATTCCTTTTCGATCTAAATAACTTTTAACCATCTCTCTTACATCAATTTTTTCTATGGGATAACCTCACTCGACTGCTAGGACAATGAGTTCGACTAACCTATTCTCTTGTTGTAATGTTAATGAGGTTGGGCCACCTTATTTTCCCTGTGGTTTTTTTTAAATGTCTTTTTTAAGTTGATCTGGGGATAGACAATAATTGAGCGATTACTAATTTTTTTTATCTGTCTGCATTACCTTATATTCCACACTCAAAAGTTATTCATGTTCCTCCATCTCTAAGCAAATAATAAAATTAAATCTTCTACTTGCAAAAGGTGTACGCCCATCAAGACGAAATGCAAGTGATGAAGAGCATCATGGAACGCCGCCTCGTAGGATTAGATCTGTACACGCGTTTCGTCAACATCCTAGACTTCAATTGGCATTACAACGAGGGCGCGGAGATCCACGGATCGAACGGCATCTTCAACGACGGTTCGGAGAAACTCAAAACGGAGATAATCAACGAGAGGATAGCCTCGGTCCTGCGGATGGTCCCATTATTCGACGTCCTCGGCGAAGATCTCATACGTTGCCTCTCGATGAACATGCGCGTAACTATATTACCGGCCGGTACGCCTCTGGTCGAACACGGGGCTACAGTCTTGACTGTATACGTCATCTTAAGAGGGTATTGCTCGATGCAGTCGCATCTGCCCGGCGATCGCGAGAGGAGGGTGGTTATCACGTTGAAGAAGGGAGATATATTAGCGCCTATTGAAATGCTGCACCGTTTGTATTCGGTGTCTTCGGTTGCGACGATAACTGCCGTCGAAATCATGCAGATGCCTTATGATGTGTTCAAGGATATCTTGCGCAGTCATCGGGCGGAGTATCAATTTATACAGAAGACGTTACAGGAGCATTTGCACGTCTATCATAATCTGTTGCAGAAGACGAGTTGTAGAATGCCGGTGTTGAAGTCGTTGAAGCCGGCATTGGGAAAGACTGATGCATTTGAGTACAAGCTTATTACGCGCAAGGAAAGATATGGTAGAGAAGAGTATTTGAAGCCATTCCAAGAGAGTAAGTACTAAAATATTTTGTTTATCTCGCTTAAAGGTAATAGGTATTAGTTTTTGAACCACACTTATTTCCACCAACCGTCCTTATTATGCCCAGAAATGAACCTAAAACAACCGCAAAGGATGCCGACCAAAATTAGTATTCAAAAGAAGCGCTGGAAGTGGCAGTTGCTGCTGTGATTGATGGTGCCCAAAAAACACTCTTCGATATTATAGAGTCTCTTACATGAAGAGCAGAACTTTCAATATCAGGTGCGGTGAATTATTGTCATCTCCCAGACCTCTTAATATCGGACTGCCACTACATTCTGGTATCGATATGCTGTGGAGATTGAAGCATTATCGTGGCCGGCTTCAGCGTTTCTTATAAGGATTTAAAACTTATCTGGACACTTTCAGGTCCAGCAAAACAAACTTTTGCGTTACACGTTCGAACAATGTAATACACAGCTTTGGAGAGCGGGGGTTGGAGTTCTATAATTGGAGGCTGGAGTCTAACCAACCACCACCTAGAGTCAGAACAGGAAATGGGTAACCACAAAATTGGATTGTACAGGGTGGACTACTAGCAGTGGTAAGCGGCTAGATTCTGCGGGTGAAAATATTTGTAGTATAAGTGGTCAAGAGATATTTCTGGAAATTATTTTCAAGTTCCAGATTTTACTGCTAGCGGCAGCTTCTAACGGCTAGGGCAAAAGTCCAGTACATGCGAATTTTCGATAGTACAGTACGACAGCAGACAGACCTCGTTCTGGAAGACAGCGGACGTCTCGTAACGCTGAAAATGTGGCTCTGGTGCGCGATAGTGCTGCAGTGTCTCCAGAAACATCAATTCGGAGACGTAGTTCCCATTTACACATTTCTACACGCAGTTTAAGACAAATTTTGAAAACTAATTTGAAAATGTTCCAGTACAAAATTCAATTAGTTCAAAAATTGCTACCGAGAGATCCTGATCAACGAGTTGAGTACAGTAATGCAATTCTAAGGCTGTCTGGTCAAATTGAAGATTTTTCGTCTTAATTGATAATAAACGATGAAGCCCAGTTTCTTCTCAGTGCCCTCGTCAATAAACAGAACAATCGGTTTTGGGGAACACAGAATCCTCAATTAATCCATTAAACATCATTGCATCCACTAAAAACAATTGTATGGTGTGGTATTCATGCTGGAAACATCATTGGTCCCTATTTTTTTGAAAATGACCAATGTGTTGGAGTTAGTGTTACTGCTGAACGGTACCAAGACATGATTCCAAATTTTCTTGTGTCTGAAATGGAAGAGCATGGATTAGAGGACATGTGATTTCAGCAAGATGGGGCCACAGCACACACAGCCAAGTCTAATTTCGCGAAATGGCGATTTAGCATGGCCAGCCAGATCTCCGTATTTAACAGCACCAGACTTTTTCTTATGGGGTTTTTTTTAATCAAAAGTTTATGTGAATAATCCCTAAACGATTCAACATCTTAAAGACAATATTCGTCACGAAATTGAAGAAATTTCTCCTGAGATGTTGCAGGATGTCGTGAAAAATGCCTTAAAAAGAGCCGAAAGTTGCATAGCGAATGGCGGTCACCATTTAGCCGATATAATTTTGCAATCATAACGAAAAAAAAAATTAAATAATCTTAGGCAAGATGATAAGGCCCAATTATTGATAAAGTTCTATTGTTTTGTCCTGAGGATGTCCTGAACATTTTAGATTTGAACATAGCAGTTGCGCCTCCTATCGGTAAAATCTGGAACATTAAAATAATTTGCAGAAATTTCTCTTGACCACTTTTACTACTAATATTTTTTCCCACAGAACCTAGGACAAATACTTTCTGAGATACAGTCGCTTATCTCTTTTAGTGGCCCACCCTGTACATACAGCATGGAGATAATAAGACTTATGGATTTGTCTCCATTGGATTTGCATGGGGGCAATGGCACTGTCTTCATTGTTTATGGTTTCTTCTGCGTTTTCATTCGCGAATAATTTTATTTAACTTTAGGTGACAACTGTACGTCTACTACTCGTCAATAAATATATTAGGACGCTACGTCACGAATCTTATCTTCAATACTACCTCTAATACCTATTCTTTCCAATATCTTTCAATATTAATTTGAACATTTCTTTTATGTAGTCGAATGGGGTTGCGTCAGATATTTAATGCTGAGGACGACAGTAAATCCGAAGAGCAGAGCGTTCTTATGCTGGGAAATAACGAGAACTACAACCATTCTCGTGGATATAGTAGCGACCATACTTTCTATTTATATTCTGCGAGACCATACTTACTATACAGATATCGCGGTGACCATATCAAGAGCGGCAGCCGCGATTGACATCTACATCAGATTCCATTGTCAATATTATAATAGGAACGGCATCTTGGTGACGCATCCCTTGTACACCGCAAAGTATTATTTACACAGCGCATTCTTTACGGACGTGATATCCGCCTTACCTTTAACATTCATGCAGATAGCCGAGATGTTTGGTAGAAACAATTTAACGAGAAGTAAAGGTATCATACGTTTAATGACGAGACCGATTCAGTTATATCGACCGTTCTTGGCTATATCCTATCTAGAAAGTTCGTTACACTGGTCTAAAGGGTCTATTCTCATGAAGATAAAGTACACAGGTTTATTATTTGTTATGCTAGGAATATATGCTAACATAATGTTGATGTATACCTGCGAGTATTACACGATTAACTCTACAGAGGTCGTGAATTGTACTGCGACGAATAATTGGTTGTCGCGATCCAATCTAACGCAGATTAGCCAAGCGTCCTTCATGAATTTCGCACAGACTATATACTTTACCGTTAGCATCTTCGCTAACACATTATGCGGAACTTACAAGTCCTTTACCACGACTGAAACTAAGATGCTCATCGTTATAGTCACCTCGTTACATATGCTGAGAATTGTGGTACTCGCTAAGTTTATCAGCTCAACAGTAAGTTCAATTTTAATTTAATATTATTTCGGATATTCCCGAAAATGTATTACTTCTTGTAGGTAGGTGGTAATATCAATTTATCGATATATCAAGCTAGAATGAAGCAATTCCTGAAATTCGCCAAAGAAGTCAAAATGTCCCAGGACCTGATTAAAGAAACCATAGCCCATAACGAATACGTTTGGAAGGAAACCCAAGGCACCAGCGTCGTCGACGTCTGCAACAAATTAAATTTATATCTTCGAGTTAAATTCGTCTGTTTCCTCTACGAAGAGACGCTGAGATCGACGTCACTGTTCGTCGCTTTATCGCAGTACTCCCTGCAACGATTAGCCTTGAATTTGGCGGAGGTGCATTTCAAGAAGGACGCCGAGATTATAAGATGTAACGATGTGCAATCTAATCTCTATATCGTATATAAAGGGAGGGTGGATGTGATAATTGCGAACGTCGTGATTAGTACTTTGGAGATCGGTGGTATTTTCGGATGTTTCTCTAGGGGTGGGTTACTACGTCAAACGTTGACTGTTAGGGCGAAAGTGCATACTATCGTGTTAGTTATCGATAGTAGGGAATTCCATAAAGTTATGATGCCTTGGGAGAACGAGCAAGCTAGGAAGGTGATTAGAGATATCAGGTAAGGAATTGTAGATTGCATCTAGCGATGAAAGCACAAACTATTTTCATAAGGCGTTGTTTTATTTCTTGATATATTTCCACTTGAGAGTCAATTTATTCAACAACACAATGTATATGAATCGGTAGTTAGGAGATAAATGACCAATAGCAAGATTTCCCAATATTAATTGAGGCGTTGTACAACACCAGAATAATTTCTGATTATCAAAATGACGAATTTTCGCATTAGAAGTGTGATCAAGTCACAAAGAAGGCATACAGAAACAACCACCACATATTAGCAGTTGAAACAATGCAAGGAAGCTATAACCTTAACTTGAGAACTTAGCGAGGATTCAAAACATGTCAGACAATAATAATATGATGGTAAAATAGAACCCTTTGACAGAGAACTTTACAAACTTTTTAGATGAGAGAAGACAAGAGAACACAAGAGAAGACAAGAGAAGACAACAAGAGAAACAAGAGAAGACAAGAGAAGACAAGAGAAGACAAGAGAAGACAAGAGAAGACAAGAGAAGACAAGAGAAGACAAGAGAAGACAAGAGAAGACAAGAGAAGACAAGAGAAGACAAGAGAAGACAGACAAGAGAAGACAGACAAGAGAAGACAGACAAGAGGCAAGACAGGCAAGAGAAGACAGGCAAGAGAAGACAGGCAAAGACAGGCAAGAGAAGACAGGCAAGAGAAGACAGGCAAGAGAAGAAGACAAAGACAGGCAAGAGAAGACAGGACAAGAGAAGACAAGAGAAGACAAGAGAAGACAGGCAAGAGAAGACAGACAAGAGAAGACAGACAAGAGAACACAAGAGAAGACAAGAGAAGACAGGCAAGAGAAGACAGGCAAGAGAAGACAGGCAAGAGAAGACAGACAAGAGAAGACAAAACAGGCAACAGAAGACAGACAAGAGAAGACAGGCAAGAGAAGACAGGCAAGAGAAGACAGACAAGAGAAGACAGACAAGAGAACACAGACAAGAGAAGACAGACAAGAGAAGACAGATAAGAGAAGACAGACAAGAGAAGACAGACAAGAGAAGACAATGTCAGAAGAGCTTTTGCTACTCACAGAGATGGACCCTCAAGGCTTTCAACAATCACAAAGGAAATAGCGCTATTTTCAAGGAAGTGAATCGAGCAGCAGCTAACATAAAGAGTGGAAAAGCTCCTAGATGCAATATCTCCTAAAGCCATAGAACTTGCGAAGTGAAGGTATGAAAAGCTCCTAGATGGGTTAGCCATAGTGCGGTGAAGTTGTGTCTGTTGGATGTTAATGTCCACTGAAGAGTTAGTGCGTTGAATTCCTGCTCCATCATACCCCCATAATGTGTCTCTATCTATGCCCCACCCTCACCCTCACCTACCTAAGCAGTTTAATAAATGCCCGAATATTGCCAAAGAAATAAAAAACTCCTCCGATTGTAGTATTGCTATGCAGAGCTCGTCCTCTTTTAGATCGCTGCGTTGTTGAACACATTTAATAAATTGTATGAAGCTATCGTCAAACCACACACTTAACAAATGACATAGAGCTGCTTGCTTCTGTTTGACCTAAGGCTGGGTGTGTTGTCCTTCAGCCTTCTAGACTCTCGAAACTTATGAGTGGAGTGTGAGTGGACGACCAAGTCGCAGCCAGATGCTAGTTCCCCATCTTCAGGGCACGACACATCGAGAACTAACTCCCCAAGTGCTGGGTCAGTAAGTTCTCCGACCTAGAAGCCCCTTGAAGAGAGCTTGATACTTAAGCTCACAGAGCTTTTTCGACACAGTAGAGGAGCCAAGGCCACGTGCACACACAAGAACTTAATGGCAATTGGAATGAAGGGGTTAGATAATAAGAGTACTGAATGACTCTCTCTAACTAACAGCTACAGATAGAATAGGAAGAGCTGATTAGAGTTGGATCCCACTAAGTCTTGTACTTTGGAATATCCTCTTCGATACGTCACGAATCTGATCTTCAACGCTATTGCTCTCATTGCCACAACTTAAATTTGCAGTAACTAATCCCAAAGTTGTGTTTGGAGTGCTGCAGGGTTTTCTACTTTATAATATCCTCTCCGATAACATCTTCCAAATCAAATGTTCTGGAATAAATTCATTTCTAGTTGATTTCTTATTTTAATGACCTATAAGTGGAAATATATTTGGGACACGATGACTTGTACACATTATACTTAAAAATAACAAATCGAATTAATTTCAGATTATTGAAACTGGAGTACATAGAACCGTTCGTCAGTTCGCGTGAACTGGTAACCGAAGTTGGGAAAACCATTCACGGGTTAGCCGTATGCTACATCTGGTTAATTACTAAAGTGAACCAGAACATCAACCAGGAAAGTTTTTGGTTCTGGCTGTGGGAGTACATGCTGAACGTCCACATAAGCGTCCTGAGTAGTATAGGGGTACTAGTTTGCTTGTGCATATCATCCGAAAGCGGAGACAACACCTTCCTAGCTTCGATGTTCTTCAATTCATTAGACGCTATATATTTAACTAAGGTGTTCTTCGGATTTACGTTGCAGTACGTCGACGTAAATACTGGGATTGTGCAAAGACAGCCGAAAAAAATCATACTTCGTTACTTAAAGAGCTGGTTCCTGTTCGATATTTTAACATGTCTGCCCTTTGAGGAATTATTTTACTTTTCGGACAGCTTGATGAAATATTCTAATTTCGGCTTCACAAATAGAGTATTTAGATATTTTTACATCGTTGACTACTATACTAAATGCAGTTATAGGCTGAATATCAGTAAACATTTACGGTGGACTTGTTTGATATACAGGAGTCTGTTTTATACGCAAGTTATGGTTACTGTATGGTAAGTTTTGTCCTCCTTACTCAAAATTAACTTAGAGGTTTATCAGGTCAAGATTTTAATTCTCAGATAATTTTAACCATTTCTGTCACTTTTCATAATGAATTTTGGCTACTTTAAATGCTCCTAGCAGTGGTAGTCTCCACTGTTCCAAGACAAAACATTCAAAGACAATATTATAGGCTGTCTTCTCCTCCTCATTGCATAGTCTACAAATAGGTTCATGCTTAAAGATATCAATTCCTGTTAACAGATCCATCACTGTTCTAAGCTCGTCAACGTTATTCTAGTGTAGTTGGTGTGGTTTTGTGATCAGGTTCAGGTCCAGTAAATGTTGTTTCAGAACCATTTCTTGCCAGTTTGTTTGCTATTTCGATGTCGTGTGGTAGACCCTTATGAATCGGTACCTACACCAAAGTAAATTTGTTGCGTTTGGCCAGGGTTCTTAGGAGGCACCAATACCTCGAACAGGCCTACCTACGTACATAGAATTGGTTGAACCTCTCCCACCCCCATCATTTTTAGTTCTTTGTTCAGACGTAAGAGGTAAAACTGACAGCACAGCACTGATGAATATTATTGAAGGTGTTCAAACTGTGTTTGTAGAAGAAAAATACCAAAGTTCTAATCAGAGAAACTGAGGATGATTTCTAGATGAAGAGATGGCAGGAAACAAAAATATTCAAGCTGGAGTCACGAATCAGAATGAAAAAGATGCAGCTGACGCTTTTGGGAATCTCTTTAGCAACAATACAATTAAGAAACTACAACATGTGTGTTGCTGTGGTGCCTGGTGGTGGATGGCTTGCTTTCCGATCTTCGGACGGCGGGCTTCCATGCACAGGGTTATGCCGATGATATCACCATCATGATCTGCGGCAAGTTCGAGGGCGTGATATCCGAGAGGATGCAAGTCGCACTCGGACTCGTGGAAAGGTGGTGTAAAAGAGAAGGGTTAACTGTTAACTCTAGAAAAACGACTATGGTCGCGTTCACTCGAAGAAGGAAGCTTTCCAGACTTCAGTGTCCGACCATTTTCGGCTCAAAGATACTCGTATCTTCAGAGGTTAAATACCTGGGGGTGACTTTGGACGCCAAACTGACGTACAAGCCACACCTGGAACAGGTAACAAACAAAGCCACGAGGGCCTTTTGGGCCTGTAGAGGAATGTTTGGCAAAACGTGGGGGCTGAAACCTAAGATGGTACACTGGCTGTACACGAAGGTTATAGTACCCTCTATAACTTACGCAGCGTTGGTCTGGTGGCACAAAGCTAGTCTGGGCTATGCGGCCAACACACTCAGTAAAGTCCAGAGGATTGCCTGCTTAGGCATCACTGGAGCCATATCTTCGACGCCGACTGCGGCGATGGAGGCGATCCTTGGCCTGCCTCCTCTGCAGCTTGTCTTGTGGTCGGAGGCAGTTCTAGGGGCCTACAGGGCAAAACGTAGTGGATGCAGGGGTTTCTCCGGTAAAACGGGAGATCATACCAGCATCTTCACCTACATAGAGCAGACAGCACCACTGTCCATGAGGGCGGACAAGATCTCGCCTACTTTCAGCTTCAGTGGGGGATACATTGTAAACATCTCCAACAGAGAGAGTGCCAAAGCTTCCGTCCACAAACCAAGACGGGAGGTATCTCGCTGGTTTGTCGACGCCTCTAAAACGCCAAACGGCACGGGAATTGGAATTTGGAAAGATGGTGAAACCCAGGGTGAAGCTTTCAGCCTGGGGAGTACTACGACCGTTTTCCAAGCCGAAGTAATCGCAATCCAGACCTGCGCGGAAAGTATATTAAACTGCCCGCAGATTAATGGAGGAGTGGAAATCCTTTCTGACAGTCAAGCTGCTCTCAGAGCACTACAGGCTGTCAGATTTGACTCCGAGGTAGTGCTACACTGCCATAAGACTCTCGTAAGACTGGCGGAACGTCTCAGCACAACTCTGAGTTGGGTGCCAGGCCACTCTGGAATCAGAGGTAATGAGATGGCTGACAAATTAGCTAGAGGCGCCAGTGAGGGACCTTTTGTGGGTCCAGAACCCACATGTGGGAACTCCTATGGCAGCATCAAAGCTTTTGTCAGATCTGAACTCGCTGCTAGGCATTGCTCCCACTGGAATGCCCTTGCCGGCATGAGACACTGTAAAACTCTCGGCATTCGCCCGTATGAGGAAAACTGCGCAAGGCAGTCTCTATGAGCAGGGTCAGGCTGAGGTTACTTACAGGAATCTTAACCGGTCACTGCGCACTGAACAAACACCTGCATTGCATGGGCATAGTAAACTCTCCCCTGTGTAGAAACTGTGGGAATGCGGAGGAAACTCCAATCCACCTTCTTGCCCACTGCTCGGAAGTGGACACGGAGAGGCGGAGTTATTTCGGGGTCGCACGTCTGGACGATCCCGGACTAAGAAAACTAACTCTCGACCAGGTTGCGGACTTCTTTGTCCGAGTGCAACCTGGCTAAGAGGAGTAAAACAGCACGGGGGCACAATAGGCCTCCTTTATGGCCGAGTTTGCCTCTACGGTCTTTCCGCCCGTGCAGTCCAAAAAAAAAAAAAAAAAACTACAACATCACTACGCATGCTACGATGTTTGTTTAAATCAATGCATTTTTGTGAAATTAGCTGAGGGAATATTGCAAACGAGCCTAGCTTTTTTTATGACGGATTTCCGACCATTACATTTTGCTTAAGTGGTTTGCTTCTTACTTCTCGACATAGACAAAATACTCTAGATGCGTAAGTTCAGCGAGAAAGGTCGACAAAAATGTTTTGGGGTTTGAATCTGAGCTGATAGTGTCCCCCACAACCGTTGAAGGATCCTGGCAACAGGATTAGATAAAGTCGCACTCCTCCTTACCGACTAAACTCTTAACGGCGGCAAATTCAAATATAGATTGTTCCTTTTTCTTCCCAATAAGGTTGTAATTCTAAATTGATTTTATTTTTCCAATACTTCTTTAAATAATTTTTTGTTTCTGTAGTCTTCAGGCTTTCACGGCCGCCGTTGATGGCTGATTTTCGGTTCTCGCGTTCTCTGCCGTGTAGAAAGGTTGTGGTACTTGACGTTTCGATCATCTTGTCGTGATCTTCTTCAGAAGTGAAGGGGGTGGTCAGTATTAATCTACCTCATTTGACAAAATTGCAACCAGAGTAAATCTATCGTTCGTACTTTGTTTGTGATAGACAACAAGACTGAGACAAGAAGAGGGTCCATTGGTGCGACAATTCCATGACCTCGTCGGCAGAACGGAAACATATCTTTAAAGCATTTATTCCTGACTATAGTGTATTTATTATTAATTCCGTTTTCAGGATACTTTGTGCGTGCTTCCACACGAGATGCGCTTATGTTGATATAGACGGATTCAAGAGCTATACAACCAACACATTAGATTCGGTCCTGATCGCCTATACTTACGTCATCAATTCATTTACATCGACTGGATTGAATAACGTCCGTCCAATGAGTTTACGAGAAGTCCTCGTAGCCACCCTCGTGGTAACCTATATACAGTACACAATAGCTGCGTTAGCCAGTGGTTTCGTAACGCTCATTATAATCGAGGATACAATACTGAGTAATTACAAATACAATATTGAAAGGTTGAATATTTATCTTAAGGTGAGTGTAATATAAACTAGAAAATCGCTATAAAGAAACATATTTTTTTTTTAAAGAGTCATTACTTATCACCTGCAATATTACAAAACGTGTGGGCGTATCTACTCCAATTATGGAAGATTCAACGAGGTGAATGGATGCCGATGCTGATCAGAAACGCTCCGTCCTATTTACGGCAAGATATCATGAAAAGCTTATACATGACGCACCTAGAGAATCATTTCCTTTTCGGAAAAACTCACAAGCACTTTTTGAGACAGCTAGTCGTCCATTTCGAGAGATGCATCTATTTCCCGGGGAACTACATCGTGGCTAAAGGAGATATGGATAATACTATGTATTTTATACATAAAGGTGAAGTGGGAGCTTACGATTGCGATGAATCTAACCGGGAAATTTATTTGCATACGCTCGGTACTAATATGTCGTTCGGAGAGGCCCAAGGCATTAACCAGATACCTTTCGAAGTGTCCTACAAAGCTTTATCTACGGTCGAGGTATTAGCGTTGCGGAGAGTTAATTGGCAGTATCTGTTAACGTGGTTCCCCGCTTCTGAAGAGGAGCTTATAAGGAGGTCGGGAGAGTATGGATTGAGCACGGGACCAGGTCTACGTGCAGAAGAACAAGTTGAATTTTAGATTTAATTAAGGTTTAATATATATTTTTGATATGTACATATATATTGTTTCGTATAAGATCAGATTGTTTAGAAAACATTATCAATACCTGCCCTAAAATACCCCTAAGATTTACGTCAAATGTGTGACCCTCTCCCTTGCATTGAGGTGACAAATTTCCAAAACATTAATGCGGTGGCTTGATAAAAAAAAATGATTGTAAGAGTCCTATTAAAACACTGATGATATAACAATCATTTATTCAAATATCATACATTGAATAGTGCATACACCACACACACACACTTAGTTTCTTTTTATCTTGTAACAGGTTTGTTTTGATTTCAACAAAAAAATGTCAGTCTCACATGCAATAGATAAAAAGTATTATATTACAATTAACGTTGATGAAACGTCAATATGTCAAGCCGGTGACATAACCTATTATACATTCAGAGTTATTCAAATATTCTGGTAGGTACACCAAAATGTTTTTGAACAAAATTTTTGATCACTTTTTTAGTCTAAAACAAGCTATCATTTCTAATCTAAACATAACGTTTCCTATATATTTTTAAAATTGATCATTGTCTAAATGTAACTGTCAGTTAACTCAATAATTGCAATAGTTAACTTGAATTGTTTGAACTGTTGAAGGAAGTTCTAACATTTTCTCAAAATATGTAGGATTGGGAGAAAAATCGAGTTCGGTAAGAAATAACTTTCCAGAAATAAACAATCTTTTACAACCAGCTCACGGGCGCCTAGTTCAACTGACCGACCAACTCCTAATAGAGCTGATTATTTTGAACTAGCTTTTTTGCTTTCAAAATGAGCAGCGGTTTTCAAAAGTTATGCTTTCACTATCTTCAAACGTCGTTGATTGAAAGATTATTTTGAACTGGTTGTGAAATGCAGCTTCAAAGCTGATTGAAAGATTAGTTTGAACTGGTTGTGAAACTATCTTCAAACGTTGATTGAAAGTTGTTTGAAAGATTATTTTGAACTGGTTGTGAAACCAGCTTAGAGCTTTGTTCATTGATTGAAAGATTGAAAGCAATTTAAGATGCCGCATTCAAAGTCAGATAACCAACAGTTGGTAAAAAATTTAATTTTCATCATCAATCAAGATGCTTTCACAATCTTGCAACTTGATAGATTGAGAGATTATTTTGAACTGGTTGTGAAACCAGCTTATCTGATTGTGAAAGCAGCTTAAGATGCTTTCACTATCTTCAAACCTCGTTGATTGAAAGATTATTTTGAACTGGTTGTGAAAGCAAAACCAACTTATCTGATTGAAAAAGCAGCTTAAATTTTCACAAGTTGAGCGATTGAGAGATTATTTTACAACGTGGCGTCGTTGATTGAAAGATTATTTTGAATTTTGAATGCTGGTTGTGAAACCAGCCAAAATGCTTTCACAATCTTATCGATTAAGAGATTATTTTGATCTTGAAAGCAGTCGTTGATTGAAAGATTATTTTGAACTTTCACCGATTGAGAGATTATTTTGAACTGTTTATGAAAGCAGCGTTAGATGCTTCAAACGTCGTTGATTGAAAGATTATTTTGAACTGGTTGTGAAACCAGATTATCTGGGTTGTAAAAGCAATTTAAGATGTCGCACTCGGCAGTAGCCAACAGTTGGTAAAAAATTAAATTTTCATCATCAATCATAATACTGTTCTACGTGGCAACTCTCCCAGCTGTTGTGGCTTCAGCTGAATGGAGGCAATGACAGCAATATTGTTTTTGTTTTGTTGGCGAAGTTTCATTTTAAATAAATAAAATGTGGAGGGGTGAGAGAGGAAGGAGGGGGGCGGGCGGTGTGGAGCGGTGGTTTCATTTTAATTTTTCAAGAGTTGAATCGACTCTTTGGGCACCTCTGCTTATCTGTGGTCCACATTTTGACGAAAGCAACTTTTAATATAAATATATACAAACATATTTCAATGATAGCTTGTTTGAAAAGAAAAACCCTGGATATGGTTACAGGTAAACATAAAAAAAAAACAAAATATCTAGTACATACAATTGACGACAGTAATTCCATATATTTGTAAACGTTGCTTTATAGTATAATACAAAAAATAAAATAAAATAAACTTATTCGATAATGCAAAAATGGTGATTGATCAGCGCAGCCAATTAGGTTTAATTCCTGAGATAAAATTTAACGACAACTACTAGATTATTCAAATATAATTATTAAATTCACTTCATTTAAGTATCTATCGCTAATAACAACATGAATTCTCAAATATGTTTACGTTTACCATTTTCGCTTCTGCAAAGTTAATTATCTTGCTTCGTAAATATCATGAAAAAATAAATGTCAGTGAAATGATCAAATTTGTTAGTTTAAATGACGCAATTTAAACAGGTTTCGTTTTTTCACTAATCAACATCTATTTTTGTGCTCGACATACGAGACAGCATTCAACAATTTAACCAAATTTATTCCAAAATATTACAATAATATTAATTAATAATTTTTAATATTATTGGCAATTTCTTACACTTTAAAAGTGATTAAACACAAAATAAAATGTTGTGACGTAAGACTAGCTAGAACGATAAAAAGGAAGACATTTCAAAACTAGTTGATTCAACATTAATTAGTGTTAAGAACAAAGTAAGTGAAATTGAATCAAAATAGTTTTAAGTAATTAGATTGTGTATAAAATTAATTAATTAAAGAAAACACTTCCTTGTTTATTCTCCTTTTAGTTTGGAAGACACCTTAGATTATCTAATTTGTGCAGTATTTTTCCATACAACATATATGTACATAAAGTAAAAAAAAAGAACACATTAGAAATAAATTAATTCGTCCAGTCAAAATTATTATTCGATTTTAGGCTTGTGTACATCACCGTTGATTTTGCTATCATCCGAATTTCTTCTGACTTTATTGATGTAACCGTTTACTTTAGTAATACTGCGATCCTTTATTGTTGTGACATCACCGTTCAGATGATTGGTGGCTGGTTTTCCATTTATTTCGTTGGCATTCTTGTCATTCTTTGGTGAATCTGGCGTGTAAGCCTTCTTGTAGAAATCAGAGAAGAGGTAATAGAAGAATATGGCGTTGGGTAACGTGAAAACTGTGCTCCATCTTGGGAAACCGCAATCGTATAGTAATAATTGCATCGAATGTAGGAAGGCCACGCAGAATTGTAGCTATAACAAGCAAAATATGATTAATTTCCATTTTGTCGTTAGTGTAATTTATTTGTGTAAATATGCCAATAATAGTATTTGTCAAGGAAACTATTTAATAGTAAACATAACATTACATTTTTCTACACACAAAGTCCAAAATTAAAATTTTCTTGATCTTTGTACACACCCTATATTCAATAATAATTTTATTTAGCGCAGATGGCTTTAAAAAAAAAAAACGCCTTCGAAAACCATCAAATTTCTACGTAAAAGCCAAGATTTTAAATTCGAAATTGTATAAAAAATTCAACAAAATTTTTAAAAATGTCTTTGAAAAAAAAAGTTTGAAATTTGTTTGAACAGGATTTTGAAAATTATTTTAAAATTGTCCTTTGTCTTTGGTCGCCCCACTTTGTATCCATTTTCCCAATTTTTTTAAATTTTCAATTTTCTAGCCTGTAAATGAAATCATTGGGATAAATTAAATTTTTCCAAACCATGCCTTCTTGTCGTGCATCACCACGCCTCCCAATTGTTTTAAATTTACAATTTTCAGAGGTGTTCTAAATTTTTTGACTTTTTTCAACATTTTTTCAAACTTGAGCCTTCTGAAGAACAAGGTGTAAGTCCACGAAATTGTTGAAAAGAAAAGGAAAATTTTCCTAGGGCTTCTACTTCTCCTGAAAATTTCAGCCTTTCTAGCATGAAACAAATTGTCAAAAAGAAAGTTTTCAATGGGAGAATGCCCGATCCTTTTCTAAATTTGAAATTTTGAAAGCTGTTCAAGGTCCTTCTAGATTTGCTTTAGATTCCTCCAAACTTGCAGCCTTGTGCAATTAAATGAAATAGTCCAGAAAAAAGGAAATTCTTCATATATGCTGCCACCCCCGTCCCCTTCTGCCCCTTACCATTTGTTCGAAAATTTTGAAATGGTTCCAAATTGTTTTAATCTTTCTAAACATTGTTCCCGAATTCTCTAACAATATTAAAACATCGTCCAAAAAAAAAACGAGTCCCAGACTTTTGTAGTTATTTTCAACATTTTTTCAAAATTTTAACCTTTTAGTAGCCATCATGTAGTTCATTTAATCATTGAGAGAGATGAAATTTTGCTAGCCACGTCTTTATTTCTCCCTCCCCTCGCCTGCCAGTTTTTCTAAATTTACAATTTTGAGACTTGTTTCAGATTGTTCAAGTTGTCTTTAATATTTTTCCGAAATTGCATCCTTCTACCATGTATAGTGCATGAAATAATTGAAAAAAAGAAACTAAATTAAACTTTGCTTTTAAATTTTGTTGTGTCAGGTTAATCTATCAGAATTTTGCAAAATAAATACAATTTCAACCTTCTGAGGGCGATGAAATAATTGTTCGAAATGCAAAATTTTAGAAATTATTCCAGAACGAGGGTCTGAAGATTGAAGAATTCTCTAAATCTACATGAATTGTCAAAAATTTTATTTCTTATTCCCAATCCTTTTCTAAGTTCGAAATTTTGAAAGAATTTAAATCTCAAGGTTTGTCTTAGATTCCTCCAAATTTGCAGCCTTGTGCCATTAAATGAAATAGTCCAGAAAAATTAAATTCTTCATATATGCTGCCACCCCCTCGGCCCACTTGCTTTCTTGCTGCCCCCCCCACCTTTTTTGGAAAATTTGGAAATTATTCCAAATTGTTGTAAACATTGTCCCCGAATTCTCTAAAACATCGCGAAAAAAATTTTCTCGGTTAGCCCATCTCTTTTCTCTTTCGATTGATTGACGAAATTTCGAAATTAAAAATTTTGAAAAATGTTTCCAAATTCTTAATAATTGAGAAAAGAAAATGTTAAATTTAACACTCTCATTTCCCAGCCCCTTCCTCTTTTTGTTCCTTTACCTTTAGAAATGTTGAACATTTTTGCAGGTTGTCTGTGAAATAATTGAAAAAGAAAACAATTTTTTCGGTCAACTCCTCCCCCTGAAAAGACGGCGGGGAAAGAGAGGGGCGCCGTCATTTCAATTAATTGAGGAAAATTTCTAAATTAAAAATTTTGAACAATTCTTCCAAATTCTTAATAATTGAAAAAAATTAAATTTAACATTCCCATTTTCCCCTCCACTCCTCCCTTCGACCCTTTATCTTTAGAAATGTTGAATATTTTTGCAGGTTGTTCGTGAAATAATTGGGAAAAAAACTATTTTGGCGATAATCACCCTCCTCCCCTCCATCTTTTCGATTAGGTAATTGAGGAAATCGAAATTTCGAAATTAATAATTTTGAAAAATTCTTCCAGATTCTTAATTATTGAGAAAAAAAAGCTAAATTTAACCCTCCCACTCCTCCTCCCCCTCTCTACCTTCGTTTCACCTTTAGATATGTTCAACGTTTTTCCAGGTTGTTCCTGAAATAATTGAAAAAAAAAACAATTTTCTCCATCAATCCCCTCCTCCCCATCCATCTTTTCGATTAATTGAGGAAATCGAAATGCCGAAATCAAAAATTTTGAACAAATTCTTAATAATTGAAAAAAAAATTAAATTTAACACTGCCATTTTCCCCTCCCCTCCTCTCTTCGACCCTTTACCTTTAGAAATGTTGAACATTCTTGCAGGTTGTTCGTGAAATAATTGGAAAAAAAATCAATTTTGTCGATAATAACCCTCCTCCCCTCCCTCCTCTCTCTCCATCTTTTCGATTAGGTAATTGAGGAAATCGAAATTTCGAAATTAATAATTTTGAAAAATTTTTGCAGATTTTTAATTATTGAGAAAAAAGCTAAATTTAACCCTCCACTCCTCCACCCCCTCTCTACCCACATTTTACCTTTCGAAATGTTGAACATTTTTCCAGGGTGTTCGTGAAATAATTGAAAAAAAAAACAATTTTCTCGATCTATTAATTCCCCTCCTCCGTCTCCATCTTTTCGATTGATTGAGGAGATCTTCGAATATAAAAATTTTGAAAAATTTTTCCAGGTTCTTAATAATTGAGAAAAGAAGCTAAATTTAACCTTTTCCACCCCCTCTCCCTTTTCTCTCTTCCCTCCTTTACCTTTAGAAATGGTGAAAATTTTTCCAAGTTGTTAATGAAATAATTAAAAAAGACCATATTGTTCTAGTTGTTCTGAAATTAATTCAAAAATTCGTAAAACAATATTAGACAATTGGCCAAAAAAATATTTTTTTTTCTAGCTAGGGTGGAGTTTGCACCAAGCAAGACAGAGGCATTAATAATGATACTAGAGCAACGAGAGAGGGGGTGGAAACAAGGAGAAGGAAGGTAGCATGATACTGCCCACAGCATCTAGTCACCTTGGAGGGGATTTTTTGAAGAAGTTTAATTGTTATTTTGAAGAATTAACTAATACGTCATGTACTTATAAAACAATCTTACCAACTGCAAAGTAGTAATATACTTTTTCCACCATAAATATTTCTGATATTGCGGTCCCATGGCCGACATCATATAATAAAAGTACATAATAATATGTACGAAAGAGTTGATCATCCCTATAAAAGTCCCATGTCCTCCAGGATAATATTTAGTAGCACCCCAACTGATCATCGGCATCACAGAATGGTGGTACAAATGTAGGAAACTAATCTGACTATTTTTCTTGCGCATTACGAAGAATACGGTGTCCAAGAGTTCCGATAACTTCGCTATGTAATAAGTATGACATCCTCTTGCTATCTACGAATCAAATTCAAGAATTGTGATTAAAAATAAACATTTATTTTGCTAGATTTACCCGCAATGCTCTTGGTGAATATGAAAAATCTACAGGTTCACATCTAAAATTAAAATCTGTAAACCACCCGCATTGTGCCCCCTGCAAGACCAAAAAAATTTTTTTAACTAAATCTCTAAAAAGCATGTACACACATTTCATATACCTCGAATACAATATAGAGACTGACTACGACTTGTATGAAATTATAAAATATGAGGAGAGTTTTCATTTGGAATGGTTCTCGTTTCTCCATTAATTTTGGGCCGACTTTTAATACTAAATACAAGTAGATAGCGATTATTGGGAATACTACAGGGTGCTTGATCAGGAGCCAATCGTTCGTTCTTGGATCTGGAACAAAATTTTAATAAAATAAGGACGAATATTTTGCTTGTGCAGAATTTAATGAAGGTGGTTTTTACCTGCGAGTTCAACGAACAGATAATGGTAGGTATCTTTGATGTACGTCCAGATTTCAGCCATTTCGATTTCTGATTAATATCTGTGGGTTGTTGCTGAACACTTCTGAAAATTGAAAGAAACTATTTCAATAATTCAATTCAAAAAGTTCGTAATTTAAATTAATATCAAAGTAATAAAAGGAGGAAACTAATGTTAAGTTCAAGTTTTAGGAATACGTGATGTCATGTCTAGAAGGCGGAGAGGTTAGTCAGTCGAAGTTAGTCAGTCGAATCGACTAATGGACATTATAAGATGTTTCGAAAGTGTTATGTTGGTGGTGAGGTTCCTTTTGCGTCTCTGAAGCTGTCTATTACTCCATTGATGAAACAGTCATATCAGCTTTATTTCAGTTGCAAATAATCTCGAGACAGCAAGGCACAGCTGTATCATTCTATTCCAAATGCTCCAGAAGTATTTACTTACGAATCAGATAACAGCGATAGAGAGATTTGTCAAGAAGTAGTTATGCCATCAACATCAACTTATCCTGATCTCACACCAAGCATACCATACTGCCAACCGCACAAAATAATCCAATCAGTGAGAGATCTGGATCTTCGAAAAAGTAAGGCTAGAGTTATTAGGATGAAGACTACAGCAGGCCCCACGGCTGCAGTTGGAAGATGATGTTTCGGTATGTCTTTTTCGTAAACGCCATAGAAGCCTTGACACACGAAAAAAATTGCATGAAATATGATAATCACTAAAGGCTGATCCGTGTACAAGAGAGGAGACTGACATCTTCGACCATCATTAGAGCCAGGTCAGAAGGATGTATGTACAACATATCCTATTGGTAGACCAAAAAAAAAAAAAAATTTTACCACCACTGCACATCAAATCTATCTAATGAAGAACTGTATTAAGGGGTTGAATAGAGATGGCGCAGCTTCTCAGTATCTGTGCCAGAAATTTCCAAGGATGAGTGAAGAAAAAATTAAAGATAATTTTGTTGGGCAATGAGTCGAGCCTGTATTCCTTCTACATCATAATGTCCATCTGATGTGTGAGGTAGAAAAGTAGAATGCGTTGCATCCACCTCACCTATTACCTAGATGTCGTCTAATTTTTTTCTCCCCTTAAACCAGACCTGTCCGATCAATGGTCACCGGTTGTGGTGTCTTCGATAATTGAAGCAATTTTGTTGTTATGGTCGGTATGACCAGCTTGTTCGAATGCTATTAACAATTCTAGTCGTTCGACAAGCTCATTTATATCACCCCATATCTTTGGCATCTATATCTAACACAGAATTTCTTAAATTTAATTTCTTCAGCATCTTTATCCTTAATGGATTATATTCCACTCCAACTAACTGGAGTTCTTTTGTTTGCTTTGGGATTTTAGTTGGGCTGAAGTTCAGCCCAGCTTCATTAATTATCTCAGAAGTAATATGATCTTTCGCTATCTTCATTGTGGTTATCAACCACACAACGCCAGGTCGACTAAACTTCCTTCTTTGCCCAAATCGCTTTCTTTACCAATTATGTCATTCTAGAAAACTGTATTTCTCTCTCCAACAGGCACCACACATTGACATCCTTGAATTTTTTTTCCAATGTCGAATTTGAAGTATTCTGATGGACGAGCATTTTAGCAGCACTCTAAGAGGTATTGAAAGTAATGCTTTGCCCTCGTAGTCATTATTTTTTTGGGAAATATGCTGTTGTAGTATCAAAAAAATGGGGTTCAATATGACTCTAAAGATCCATTTCCTACACTAACACCACCAGGACATTTTTTTCAAGACTACTATACTGGGATCTTGTTAGAGATGCTCCAGAAATGACTTTAAAATTATAAAGTAAAAACTTATCCAGTGTTATTTTTATTTAATATTAATTTAATAAAAATGGTTATTACTTAAGGTTTCGTAAGTTACAGAAGCGTTCTTCATGAACCAGAACACGCATACAAACACATAAAAGTATGACACACACAAGAGGTATTACCAAATGCTTATACACGCATTTACTAGTTTACTGTTTGCTAACATAGAAATTCCAGTATTGTGTAATCTACAAGCAATATATGAAGATTAATAAAGAAAATGAAAGCTTATTTTAAAACGAATAATTTTAAGTCAATGTTTTCCTGTATAATTGAAACTATCATTATATTAATGAACCTTATTTCGCTATTTTTTGCGAACTAGTTCAATTATTCTCATATAACGAACCTGTTTTTACCTGTTTTTAATTCGTACCTGTATGAATTTGAAAATTTGCCGGTTTAATATTGACGCAAATACCTTTTTGTAACATCTTCTCTAAAAGGTATCAACATTGGACGGCTTTTTTATGTCGCTTTCCGAGAAGTACTTTATGTTTACAAGTTATAGATTAATTTATAATTGCGAAGTTAGTTAGACATGTTTTTATAGAATGTACCCGTTTCAATAGCTTCGCTTTTTCTGTATAAGTAACGATTATAATTTGTTTTTCATGAAAAAATTATAAACTACGCAAGCAAAAGTTGTTACTTAAAAATAAAAATGCATTCTTCTTTCAATAGAAAGGATCGTCTTAATCACAACATCTCTGAGATATCTGAGAATAAGAGCAGGGATAACTGTCAAAAAGAAAAAATTTTGGAGCTCAATGTACATCCTGCCAACATCTTTCTGATTCTTCGATTTTGAGATATTCCTATGGAAATAAATTACATAGGGTAAGATCAGGAGATCTAGGATCTCCTTCTAATCGAGATGATGTGGTAGTCCTCTATATTGTAGAAACCATATCCTCTCATCGGGCAAATCTTGATTTAGCTAATCAAAAAATTAGATCGAGGATCTTCCTGAAGAAAACTCCAATTAAAAAAGTAAACGTTTTTTGGAATGAGGATTGTCATCAGATGATCAGTGAAAGGAGGTTTATCAGTGAAAAGTATCCATTCCAACTGTAGACTGACCTTGATATTACGAATAAATTCATCTATAACATAGATGAACAACGTTGCCGTTTAGCCATCTATGATCAACAAGTTCTTCTTGCAAAAAAACTGCCCAACCAAAAGTAGAAACAAAGTTTTGGCGCTTATTTTTTCTATTGTTTGAAACAAATCAGTAACTGTCTTTAATACTGAATCTCGACTGGAAACATTTTGCGTCAATAGGCAGTCACCTTATCTGTGAAGGACGACCATGAATATAAATTGTTTCCAAAGATAAATCTAATAAATAAAGGTCGGGACAAGACTTCTAAATCAAGTTTGACCATTTTTTAAAAAATTTGGAATAATTTAAAAGAAAAAAATTTTGAACCAGTTGGTACTGCAAAGCATGGGAATAAGAGGACAAAATAGACTGATGCACTTGTCCTCACTCTCTTTAACTGTTTATATTTGTATTTATGGACTTATTAAACACTACTTATCAAAAATCAAATGACATTTTTCCCCTAAAAGTCAAAAAATTGATTTAAAATGAAATATAAAATAGGTGACTATATTGTCAACCCCTGGTAGTGGTTACTGAATCAGAAAAGATAACACCCCATACTGCACTATAGTAATTCTCAATTTTTCCAATATGAAGAAAGTCACCCAAGACAAGTACTCCACACCCAAATTCAAAGCGATGGTAATTTTTAAGACTAAATCATGGAAAACTTAATCAAACGCTTAAGATAAGTCAAACGTGAGGGAAATTATCTTCAATTTTTCATTCAGCAATGGATATGCCGTTGCTGGATAAAAATTGAATAGACCAAGTTAGAAGAAAAGTTTGGACCACCATAATCATGATTTAAATTTAGTTGATATAAATTTATTCTAGAACTTTTAATGTTGTTCGACAGGGCCTTTTGTTTGAGCAATAACAAAGTTCTAAAGTTCTAAAATTTAGTTCATTTTATATGGCAATACCTGCAAACATTTTGCCAAAAGCAGTAGCCAAAAGAAAAGATTTTGAACTAGAAGTTGGCACTGCAATGCATGGGAATAAGAGGACAAAATAGACTGATACGCTTGTGCTTACTCTCTTTAGCTTTTATATTTGTACTTATGGACTTATTAAACATTATTGATCAAAAATCAAATGATATTTTTCCCAAAAAAGTCAAAAAATTGATTTAAAATGAAATATAAAATAGGTGACTATATTGTCAACCCCTGGTAGTGGTTACTGATTCAGAAAAGATAACCACCCCATACTTCACTATAGTAATTCTCAATTTTTCCAATATGAAGAAAGTCACCCAAGACAAGTACTCCACATCCAAATTAAGCTTTTTTAAGACTAAATCATGATCTACTTAATCAAACGCTTAAGATAAGTCAAACGTGAGGGAAATTATCTTCAATTTTTCACCCAGCAAAGGCTAGTGATGCCGTTGCTGGATCAAAAATTGAATAGATAGATATTTTAGAAGAAACAGATACTGGACCACCATAATCAGAAATAAATTTAGTTGATATAAATTTATTCTAGAACTTTTAATGTTGTTCGACAGGGCCTTTTGTTTGAGCAATAACAAAGTTCTAAAGTTCTAAAATTTAGTTCATTTTATATGGCAATACCTGCAAACATTTTGCCAAAAGCAGTAGCCAAAAGAAAAGATTTTGAACTAGAAGTTGGCACTGCAATGCATGGGAATAAGAGAACAAAACAGACTGATACGCTTGTGCTTACTCTCTTTAGCTTTCTACATTTGCACTTATGGACTTATTAAACATTATTGATCAAAAATCAAATGACATTTTTCCCAAAAAAGTCAAAAAATTGATTTAAAATGAAATATAAAATAGGTGACTATATTGTCAACCCCGGTGGTTGTTACTGAATCAGAAAAGATAACCATCCCATACTTCACTATAGTAATTCTCAATTTTTCCAATATGAAGAAAGTCACCCAAGACAAGTACTCCACACCCAAATTAAGCTTTTTTAAGACTAAATGATGATCTACTTAATCAAACGCTTAAGATAAGTCAAACGTGAGGGAAATTATCTTCAATTTTTGATCCAGCAAAGGCTAGCGATGCCATTGCTGGATCAAAAATTGAATAGATAGATATTTTTAGAAGAAACAGATACTGGACCACCATAATTAGAAATAAATTTAGTTGATATAAATTTATTTTGGAACTTTTAATGTTATTCGACAGGGCCTTTTGTTTCAGCAATAACAAGGTTCTAAAATTCTAAAATTTAGTTCATTTTATATGGCAATACCTGCAAACATTTTGCCAAAAGCAGTAGCCAAAAGAAAAGATTTTGAACTAGAAGTTGGTACTGCAATGCGTGGGAATAAGAGGATAAAATAGACTGATACGCTTGTGCTTACTCTCTTTAGCTTTTTACATTTGTACTTATGGACTTATTAAACATTATTGATCAAAAATCAAATGATATTTTTCCCAAAAAAGTCAAAAAATTGATTTAAAATGAAATATAAAATAGGTGACTATATTGTCAACCCCCTGTGGTGGTTACTGAATCAGAAAAGATAACCACCCCATGATGCACCATAATAACGATACCTTTTCAATTTTTCCAATGTGAAGAAAGTCACCCAAGACAAGTACTCCACATCCAGATTAAGCTTTTTTAAGACTAAATCATGATTTACTTAATCAAACGCTTAAGATAAGTCAAACGTGAGGGAAATTATCTTCAATTTTTGACCCAGCAAAGGCTAGCGATGCCATTGCTGGATCAAAAATTGAATAGATAGATAATATTTTAGAAGAAACAGATACTGGACCACCATAGAAATAAATTGATATAAACTGGAACTTTTAATGTTTTCCAAGGGAACTAAAGTTTAATTCATTTTGTATGGCAACAAACGTTTTGCCAAAAACATAGCCAATTCAGAAAAATGAGAGAACCAAATTCTCGTCATTTTTACCACACCCCACTGTTTTCCTTTCCCTAAAGCACGTATTCACTTTAAGGGAAGGAGAGAAGCGGAGTGTGGGGAAAGTATCGAGGCGGATTGATGTCGATTCGGCGCAGTTCTGGTCATTTTTAATTTCAAAACCCTTGATGGGCAGCCTTAATAGGCAAATAATATTGCTTAAATTTCTATGAATTATTTGTAAAACCTTGTCATAAATGGAATTATGGTCTTTCACTTTTTTTGCATAATAGTCAGACACATACACTAGTGGCCGTCTAGACTGCCATCTTCATATTAAAGACCTTGAAAATGTAGTATAATTAAAATGAAGAGAGTACTCAGGTTTAGATGCATAATTTTTATTTCATTTCGTTTCATTTCATAGCAATATACAATTTATGTAGGAAATACTAATACCAATGTTATGGCCTTGAGAATAAAGTTGTTGACTAACTTGATTTATATATGCTATTCCCGAGAAAATAATCTTGAATAAACTAGATTTTCCTCTCGGAAATAAGCCGGCTCTAGATTTGTCCTTTCTACCAAGACTATAACTCACAGACTCAACAGACATTTCCGTAATTGAGAACATGTATACATTTAAATAGATTAAAATTAATATTATAAATGTGATGATTCCACAAGAAATGGACACCAATTGAGCTGTCGCTTTGCTGGTTTGAAAATCTAAGCTTCAGCATGATTTACTAAACGCAACGAAATATAACCTAATACAGAAAAAATTAACCCGCAAACACGAAAATCCCAAGTTAGGTCTTAATCAAGTAAAAATTAAAAATAAAAGTGTCGAGAGTAAAGTTACCTTGGGGATTTTTTGCTAAATTGTTTTTATTCGTACGTACTACCTGTTTCTATAACAACCTGTTTGATAGGGAAACACTAGTACCTACTCATCATTTTAATTAAGACGTAATTTGTTCCTGCATTTAGTTTTAATGTTTCTATATATGTACAAGTTCATAATTAAAGAGATATATGTAGTTTGAATACTTTTCGGAAAAAATTAGAGGCAATATTAATTGCTATTAATAACTATTAAATTCGCGTTTATTATTAATTTCGTCGCTGTTGTTAATTAGTGATTTCAATGCTAGATCACAACAGTGATAAATTCATGAATATACAGGGTGATTCAGAAAGATATGTTAATAATTTAAGTACATATTTAGGATTCCAAAATAAACATAAAAGTTCCTATTAAAATGCATCCTATACTTAACCGTTACAGAAATACAACAAACCTAAAGAAATTAGAAGTCCTTCTAAACAAGATTTTCAGGATGCTGCAACAATAAGCGGAAGAAAATTGAATATTCCATCCCTCAAGGACTACCTATCAACCCTGGCCAGTAAGACGCTCTACAGCTACACCATAGCTGTCAATCCTCTGGTCACGTATTTCGCGGGACTTGATCCGGATACGCTTGACCCAAAGTGAAGGTTAATCGAGTGCTGAGCATCGCTGATCCATAGGGAGCCTACAGGACAACAACAACTTGGCGATCTTGAACTTCGAGGCAGACAAACCCCACCCACTCAATTAACATCAAGGACTAGAAGGCCCAATCGAGGAAATTATTGGGCTTAGAAACTTGGCGTTCAATTTCGAAAGTTTTCAATATTTTCAATTTTTTATTCAACCGTGAAGCGTCCCATCAAACATAAAACTAATCTTCTATTGGTGACCCACCCTATACAGGGTGTAACAGGACGAGGTTACGTTAGCCGTATCTCAGCAACTAAGCAAGTTCCATATTTGTAAATTTGCAGAGTTATTTTGGGCATAGGGGCAAACTTTTAGAAAATATTAGTACACATTTTCTATTTCCGGTTTCGCCGGAAGCACAATCAACTTCATTTTTTTAAATGGATTACCCAATTTTTTTTCAAATAATTGAATTCAGCAACAAATTTGGTGTATAGATCATTTATTTCGACTGGTGTAAACATTACCGTTTTATAGCTAACTTGATTTTTATGAAAATTTTATCAAATTCCATCGTAGTACTTAGTGACGTATTTCTTCGGTATGCAGAAGAGTTGATGAATGATTATTGGCAGTTAGAGAGCTACTAAGATGGGCTATTGAAAATTATTTTCACTTGTGTGCAAATACTATACAGGGTGTTAGTATTTACCGACTTAATATATTAAATTTCAAGCACTAATAACTTCGTAATTTTAAATGGAACACCCTGTATATTTTTACCGCAGACAGTGGAAAATTAAATTCTTCATCGAATGATATTACATTTCCCTATACCTAAAATGAATATTTTAGGAGCTATTCGCAAATTATGTGAATGTATTCAGAAACTTCGCGTGAGCGCTAAAGGTGGCTATGAAAATTTGTCAGTTTTAGCGTAATGTCTAATTTTCTAATGACAGTTCGATAGCATGTTAATAAAGAAATACAAAACAAATATATTTTTCGAATAAAGAAGAAACAGAATAGTAAAATTTATTTCGTAACCAAGATAACATTAAAGAAAACTATGTTAAGAATGAATAAATAAGGTATTAAAAAGTAATAAATTAATTCAAATTTTGTTCAAAATTAGCCCCATTCAGTTCCAAACATTTATTAATTCGTTTTAGCATTTGACTACTAGTGACCTTTTGTATTTGCGCTTCTGTTAATGAATTTAGTGCTCCTCGTATTCTTTCTTTTGTTTCCTCTGCAGTTGTCACCGGAGTACTGTAAACTTTGTCCTTATCATAGCCCCAAAGGAAAAAATCCATAGGGGTCAAGTCTGGTGAACGTGGAGGCCACAAGTATGGACCTGCGTTTGCAATAAACTTTCCGTCAAATAACCTCTCCAAGAATAAGTGTACATCTCTTGTTCTGTGAGCCGGTGCACCATCCATTTGATACCACGCAGTATTTGATTCGATAATAGGCAGTGTATCAAGTTCTTCTTCCACAATATTGTGCAATATATCTAAATACCTTTCCCCATTTAAATTTTCGTTATAAAAATGTAGACAAAGTATGCGATTATTTTTTATAACGCAAAAAACATTAAATTGCCAACTTTCCTGATATCCCCTTTCTCTCGTTACATGGGGATTTTCGGATGCCCAAAAATGACTGTTATTTGTTTATTAAAGAGGCCATTTTTGGTAAATTTAGCTTCGTCAGTCCAAATGATTTTCTTCGTAAAATTTTCGTCGTCCTGATAAGCTATGGTGAAGAATTCATAAAACTTGACCCTATTTAAGAAATCGTGCGGATGTAAGTGGTGTACCTGCTGGTATGAAAATGGTCTCCATTTATGGCTTTTTAGTACTCTTTGAATGGACATTGTTGAAATTTCCAAAGTTGCCGCTGCTTCTCGAAGAGATGCAGTGAGGTTGGTATAAAATATCCCATAACACCAATTTCAACTACTTCGTCATCAATTTTTTTTTTATTAAATTTTGGCCTAAACTGTCCATGTTCTAAACAATTTTTAACTAACCGTCGCACTACATCTTTATATGGAATTGGCCTGTCCGGATACCTTTGTCGAAATAAAGCACATGTTCGACTTAGAATTTTTCCGGACTCTCCATAAATCATCAATAAATTCACGTAATCCTGATTTGTCAATACTAAACGTGATATTTTCGTATACTAGATTAGGAACTGTGTGATATACTAGGAAGTTTATTAATACGCTATCAAACTGTCATTAGAAAATTAGACATTACGCTAAAACTGTGACGAATTTTCATAGCCACCTTTAGCGCTCACACGAAGTTTCTGAATACATTCACATATTTTGTAAATAGGTCCTAAAATATTCATTTCAGGTATAGGGAAATGTGATATCATTTGATAAAGAATTTAATTTTCTACCGTCTGCGATAAAAATATAGAGGATGTTCCATTTAAAATTACGAAGTTATTAGTGTTTGAAATTTAATATATTAGGTCGGTAATTACTAACACCCTGTATAGTATTTGCACACAAGTGAAAATAATTTCCAATAGCCCATCTTAGTAGCTGTCTACCTGCCAATAATCATTCATCAACTCTTCTGCATACCGAAGAAATACGTCACTAAGTACTACGATGCAATTTGATAAAATTTTCATAAAAATCAAGTTAGCTGTAAAACGGTAATGTTTACACTAGTCGAAATAAATGATCTATACGCCAAATTTGTTGCTGAATTCAATTGTTTGAAAAAAAATGGGTAATCCATTTAAAAAAATGAAGTTGATTGTGCTTCCGGCGAAACCGGAAATAGCAAATATCTACTAATATTTTCTAAAAGTTTGCCCCCATTTACAGGAGAGGTTATTTGACGGAAAGTTTATTGCAAACGCAGGTCCATACTTGTGGCCTCCACGTTCACCAAAATATGGACTCTGACAAAGTTTTACTCCGGTGACAACTGCAGAGGAAACAAAAGAAAGAATACGAGCAGCACTAAATTCATTGTCATGAATAGTTGCTGGGATACGGCTAACGTAAGCTCGTCCTGTTACACCCTGTATAATGTAGGCTATTTTTGGAAGTTTACTTTAAAATTCTCAATTTTTTTAAATTACGGATCTTCAGACTGATCTAACGTCCAAATTACTGGAATGTCCTCTCTTGAAGCTATCGATTGATATATAAATATTTTAAAAAATTAATTAATCCCCTTTAGCAGTTTATTGGTTATTACATTCCCAACTTCCATTTTTTCTTCAATTTTTTTTGTCTTCACCACCATAAATTATTGGTGCAATTTGAGCTTTAGGAAGCTTAGGTTTGCAGGTATTATTAATTACACTGCAGACATTATTTAATTGCTTTTTGCAGGTTTGTTTTTCCTTCATATTTATTGTCGAAGGTTCATTAATAATTTCAATCCGGGACGGTGGCCGCAGTGGTTAGGCGGCTGACTATTGTTGTGAGAGGACGATAGGTGCCGGGGTTCAATTCTCTGGAGGGACGGTGACTTTTTTTCAGAGAGTTTAATCCCGGATCGACTTGCCATTCGCTGTTGGGAGCAAAATTATTAAAAGGCGATATGATTCACAAAGCCATTTAAACACAACTTACATCTTGCAAGAGTTGCTGATCGATACATTGATCACTGCAACTACAATAAAAAAAAATAAAAAAAAAATAATAATTCTAATTAATCTTGCTTCGACTATGTCTATTACTTTATTCAAAACGTTGTTTCTTTCTATATGGCATATCTCGGCATTTTCCTTGGTCAAAACTTGAAAAGTATGTTATTCTCTTCATTACATAACCTTCCTTTCTTTGCAATTCCGAAAAGCCAGTCTTCAAATATATCCTTATCAAACCATCTAATCATCCATAATATGTCCCATGTGGTCTTTCGTGTATCCGTTCTGATATTTTTTATGGGTAAGTTAGAAGAAACTATCAAGTTATTATCATGCTAACGGGCATGTCTGAACAGGATTTAACATGTTTGGGCTTCATTTGTACGTCATAGTCGTTAAATCACTCCCATTTAAATTTTTGTTCTCTAGAACCATTTCAAAGAATTTGTCTTCACCACCATGGGAAATTAAAATCGGTTTTGGTGAATATTATCTCCCTAATACTACTTCACCCAAATTTTAAGTGCCGAATATTTAACTGGGTTAACAATGAACACTTTTCCACAGCATGTACAAAGAAAGTCATTTTAATAAAGCCAAAAAAAATATTATTTTTAAAATTTACATGAATTCCTAATGCAGTGCAACAGATCATTTAATTAAGGCACAGATTGTTTGGGGTTCGAATCCGAGAAATGTATTTTTTTTACTTTTTAAAATCTTGATTTTTCCTTTCTTTATTTTGACAATTCGTCGTTAGTAACAATTAAAAATCGAATAATATAATAGCACGTGATCATTTTTGTTATTGTAAAAATTATTCATTATTTACCTTAATCAAAAAATCGATTAAATAGTCTTCAAAATTCTGATTCGACTATGACTATTACTGAATTTGAAAACATTGTTTTTTCTATAAAAATATCTAACACTTTCCTTGGTAAAAACTTGAAAAGTATGTTATTCTCTTCATTACATAACCTTCCTTTCTTTGCAATTCTGAAAAACCAGTCTTCAAATATATCCTTATCAAACCATCTAATCATCCATAATATGCCCCATGTGGTCTTTCGTGTACCCATTCTAATATTTTTTATGGGTAAGTTAGAAAAACTATTAAGTTATTATCATGCTAATGGGCATGTCTGAACAGGATTTAACATGTTTGGGCTTCATTTGTAGGTCATAGTCGTTAAATAGGGAGATTTTCTTCTCTAGAACCATTCAACTCAAAAAATTAATAGATCTGTGCATATGTGAGTATATATAGGACCCTACAGACACATTATTCGACTCAAATTGACTCAATATGTGGTAGTAAAATTAGTTAAACGTTATTTGAATTCGCAAATCGTATAACCTTTATTTTAAATTAAAAATTACAAATCAAGACAAGTTGTGGCCCCCTCACAATGTCTGTGCACGATGTGCTGTTACTTTGAGGAGCTGGATAAAAGGTAAGAGCATATCTATGCCATTTTTTAGGGCTATGATTTGGCGAGAACAAAAGAATCATTCGACAGACTGTTACTTTTGCTGTACAAAGACCTTCGGGTTTTCCAATAAAAATAAGGATAAAATTACCTATCCTAATTTACCTTCTGCCACTCGTCCAGTTCCTCATTCAGAAGCTTTGCCAGTACTAAGTCCTATGGATGTTTTGAACCAAGAACATGTTGACACCAAGATAGAAGAATACATTTCAGAGTTGTCGGACACAGATGAAGAATATTTGCCATCTCAAGAGGACACGCCTCATTTAATAAATCAATTGGAATTAAATGAGCTAGTTTGAGATCTCAATTTATCAAAAACTCAAGGCAGAAATATGAGGATCAAGACTGCAAGGATGGAAGTTGTTAGGTGCGGGTACGCGTATTTCTGTATATCGAAATCGCCAGAAAGAACTGTCAGAGTATTTTTCAAGTGAGGAAGGTCTTTCATTTTGCAAAAATTTTGACGGTTTAATACGAGAATTAGGTTGCAAACACCAACCGGAAGAATGGCGTCTTTTTATAGATGCTTCTAAATTGAGTTTGAAAGCTGTCCTTCTACATATAGGAAACATCCACCCCTCCATTCCTGTTGGTCATGCCGTGCACATGATGGAAAGATATGATAATATGACACGTCTCCTTGATAAAATCAATTTATTACAAAACCTATAAATGGTACATCAGTGCTGATCTCAAAGTAGTTGCAATTCTACTTGGTCTACAACTTGGATTCACAAAATATTGCTATTTCCTTTGTGAATAGGATTGCTGAGAAATTTGAACTTCTTAGAATGGCCAACCAGAACAAATTAATCTGTTACAACAGGATCGAGAAATACATTTCTTGAGCAATTTCGAACACCTGAATTGTTAATGAACTCCTTAGAAGTTAGTGTTAGTATTAGGCTGTAAAATGAGTTTTAAAATAATTTCATTGAAAAATGAAGGAAATGAAAATTTGTTGTTCTCCGAATCTTGGCGATGTTAGGAATCATGGGGAAAGATTTGATCAGGATATTTCCACTATTGAAAAACGCTATCAGGGCAAGTGGAATAGCGAGATGCTTGCTGAAGTGAGAAGAAAGACTTCCTAAATACGTCCCACAATAGCAAACAAAAACGTGATCCCAATGTACTTGGTAGTTTTTACTTTAGGTTCGTTACAATGACGACTAGATTGACAGCATTTAAAATTTAACAAGAAAAAAACAAGTAATGATATCAAAACAGAATAATTTTCATCCATAGATGTAAATGATTATAACCCAATTAAAATTTAATGAAAACACGTTTCTAGTTAAAACAAAATTGAACGATACACATCGAAAGGTGAACGCGACAGAAAAAAAAAACGACAACAATAAACACCATTAGAACAAGATGAATAATTAATAAAATTGAAACAAAAAATGATCACATATGATTACACACATAGGTGCTAGTCGACTTAGGAAATAATATCAAGTTTTACACGAATTTGACGTTTATGTAATAATTTATTACGAAGTATTTTCTAACCAGCATTGACGTATACGAGGCCTACTACTATTTTATATAGTGATATTCGCCAAACCGGGGCCAGTCTGTAGCGCGCAACTAATTGAAAAGAATTTTGCTCTTACCATCATCATAGGTGGATTTAGACGAAATATTGTAACTATATTGCCAACACGGTTCGTTCGGAACTTTGTTGAATTTTATTCGTCGCGTATTACATACTTCGAAGATAATTCGTTGAAGAATCGTTAAAATAATGAATTCGAGGCAGTGTTATTATAATATTTGTGTGATAAATGATATCCTAAATGTTACTGACATCAATGAAAATATTAGTTATACGGTAAGTTTCTTTTTTTAATCTATATGTATTTTATGAATTAAGTTTAGTATCGGATACTAAATTAGGGGGTGCTTTAGGAGTTTTTAAACGTTTATAACCATTAATGCAGTTTCTCATAAAATAACTGCTTCGTCCAAGCATTCTATAATAAAAGGGCTAATATTAAGAGCAAGTGAAGGAGGATTGGCAAAATTGGCAGGAAAAAAAATCGGAAAATAATATCTTTATAACCAAAATTTACGAAGTCAGTTTAGATTTTTATTTTTCAACATAGTCCACTTATTCACCTCTATCATCATTATCTCATTATTCCGAAAGTGAATCCCATGAAGGCGTTCTTTCAGCTTGAGAAAGACTTGGGCTTTCGGAAAATTTCGAAGCTCTGCATTATCATTTACGAAAATTGAAACACGGCTTCAGTGGGCAGGATTGTCGTCCTGATCAAACAGCATCCGTTTTTTCTTTGATGGAATCAGGCAATTTTGAAATTAGAACAGTATAATATTGCCCAATTATAGCCTGATCACGTGGTAAAAAATCTATAAGATAATTGCTTTGGGGGGTGGTGAACCCTTGTGCCCCCATTCCATGCTTAATCAAATTCATCTCTGAAGTAACAACATTTTGGGTACCCATTGTACAGCCACCTTCTTGAGACCTAATCAATGTTTTCTGTGTACATAACAGTTTTCGGCCATCCAGCACCAACACCTTGCTCACAGATCTCTCTGCCAAGTTTAAAATCCCTTATCCGTCCAATTCTTCACCACCTGATATGAAGGTACAGATTCACCTAATACTTTCATCATATTAATATCAAATTACTACATAAACTGCTCTCGTATGTAAGATTTAAGTCTTTTAAGGGGGTGGCAAAATTTGTATGAAAAAAGAGACCTCTCACGTTTACGAGCTACAGTCAAAACCGGTATATAATCACAGAATTAGATTTTTGTGTTTGTGGATACTGATTTTAAAAGTGATCCAGTCCAAACTGAAGCATTTCTTTAAAATCCAAAAATGTTTCTAAAGTTTGCTTGTTTTTGGAACACCCTTACTGTAACACCTTTAGTCCACATTGTCTATATTATTTCTGGTGAACTTTGGCTTGGCTTGGCTAGGCAGTGTTTTCCAAACAAAATGATCTGCAGGTTGTAGTTTTTTCTTACTCGATGAACTGAGTTTTGAACCTGGATTTTGATCTTCTAAAACATCCTGTATATGATAACTAAACAATATACAGGGTCAGGCAAATTTGTGGGAACACCAGATTTCATATTCATAATGAAAGATTTTGTAGTATTTTCATTCTACTTTGATTTTACACCACTTTGAATTGTTTCGAGATATGACGTCATCGGTGGCTTTTTTAAATAGATCACCCTGTATATTTTAACATTTTTGGATAGACACATTTTCAAGAATTACAATGATATACAGCTTATATCTTATAATATAATAGAAAAGGCTAGCAGCAAGAAAATATTGAAAACATGACAATTTATAATAAATGTTCAAACTGATGACCTTCAGCAGCCTGACAGTATTCTAGTCTATCAACGAAGGACCTTAATTACTTCTGAATTACGTCTTGTCCTATCAGGATTTATAGAGTTTGGAAATAAATAAATCTAAAATATACAGGATGATCTATTTAGAAAGCTACCAATGACGTCGTATCTCGAAACAAATGAGAATTGTGTAAAATCAAAGTATGCGATAGAGTGGAATGAAAATACTACAAAAACTTTCATTTTGCCTGACCCTGTATATATGAACAGAACAAAGGAAAAAGGAAATAGACGACTAGAATTATAGGCTGTGCTGCTAGTGATGTGCGACATTATAAATAATAATTACAAGAGAATTAAAAGAAAAAAAAGATTCAAGTTAATCACATGTATTTGCTATTATGTCAATATAAAATCTTGAAGGAGGTTACATATAATTAGACTTGCGGTGTATGTTTATTGCGATGCCAATGTCTTATGTATACAAAAACAAAAGCACGTTCATCTTTAAAAGCCAACAATGGGATATTTAATCGTAGCGATATTAAAAAACTTTTAAACTTGGTGTACTGCAGGATTCTATTTTTAGACCTATACATTTTAGTTCTTTTATATTTAACAAATTTTAAACATATAGCCGAAAAATAATCTACAATAACGTAGCAGAAATCCTGTTTGCGAGTGGATCAGATAAACTTAGGCATGTGCAGGTAGTCGAAACAGGTTTCCCAAATAACTATTATAGAAAGGGTACAATTTTAATGTGGAATCAAAGGCGTCAGTAAATAATCAAGGATAATATAAAAATAAATACAATATTGGTCAAACTATACAGTATTTAAAAAGACGCATTAGTAACCACCAATACTGCTTTGTAAACATTTTACTAGTTATATAAAAAATGAAGAGAAAATTTAAATATAATGTATAATAATTTAATTCGCACTTGAATTTTTAAACATTTTTGTTGATAGAGATGGCAAACACAATTTTATGTGTTCATTGATGTTTTATTTGCTTAAAAAATGATGGAATAATACCTTAAATAAACATATTTTGTAAGAATTTAAACATATCATATTACTTTCCTTCAATTAATAATTTTAAACTTCAATAAATCATAATTTATTAGACGTAATATATTTCTCTTTCTTAATATTCGCAAATACGAGGAGGTATTGAAAAAGAGTGGATAGTAACATCGAATAATAATTCCCAGTTATTGTTCCATCCTTATCCAGAAAATCAATCATGATTGTCCATGGCAATCCCAGAGAAACTGAAGCAAGAATTTGCAGCAGATTTTTGAACATGAAACTTCTTAGATCTTGCAGAACCAGAATATCTCCATTCCATGGATTGTTCCTTTGTTTCTGGGTCGTAGAAATGTAAAGTTTCATCCATAGTCACAGAATTTTGTTTCATCGAGAATTTATGAATATGTTCATATGAAATATTCAGAAACTGTCTTGTTTAAGCATTTAGAAAATGAACGACATAATATTGCGTTTTAAAAATATTAAATAATTCACAGCTTGTTGACAACCATTCATTCAATCTAATATTAAGTAAATTGCATATAATTACCAACAGTAATTAGCATTTATATTTCGACACTTATCTTTGTATTCTTGGAATTTATTTGCAGTTATTTCCAGTTAAACATTCAGGTGTTTAAGTTGTCATGAATAATTGCACAGTATTAAGATAAATGACGAATTATTCATTCGATTAATTACGGTTAATAATATAGGAAATTATCTATGATGAGACTATAGTTTATCTTTAAAATAACTTTTAATTCAATAAATTTAAAATTTTCCTTGTCATTAATGAAAGTGAACAAATGCTACATCGATCAAATTAAGCAATATTTAAAGAAACGACTTTTTAACTAACAAAATACACTATTTCACATAGCATAACCTCTCAGATTGCCTTGTCTACGCACTAAAAAGGAAAATAATTATAAAAACATTAATCAATTTCAGAGCTTCTAATTCCGAAACGTATCTATGTTGCTAACTGCACTGCATTGAAACTTGCTCCTCTTTGCCGACTCTATTTATGACAACAGATCGTTGACGAAAACTTATCAACGATACCTATAGCCATTTAAGATCATAAGCCACCACTAGATGTTAAAATTCAAAATTTATACTAAAATTAAAAGTTTATGCCTTAAAATTTAAGAATCTGATTTTGTCATAGAACATCAGAAAGGAGAATTTAATCTATTTGGGATAGGTTTATCAATGTGAGGATAAAAGTGTTGTGATCTTGCAGATAACTTCTATTTAACACTCAAGAAAAGTTTCATTGTAATTATCTTACGAATCAAACTTTATCTGCAAGTTAATTTATTTATCCTCACATTGATAAACCTACCCTTAGTCATTTATCAACACTTTCACATTATGCAATGCATTACTAAAAAGAAAAAAGAATTAGTCTAGAAGTTTTAAGCCAAAACTGACACACTTAAAAATGTGGTTCAATAGATTAATATCAACAGTCTATTTGTCATTAACAGTCGGCATAGATTAGGTAGGATATTTTAAAATTTGAAAAATATTTTCTTGATGCTGGATGAATATCTATTTACAGAAGTAGTCCCACATGCTAAAACTGGGCACCGTTTTGTCCAATGGCTAGTTTGCACTTCTTTGCCAAATATGGTCCGACTACTCTATTATCTAAAATTCAACACCACCAAACACTGAAAGTGAATTTTCTTGAAAATGCTTCAAAATGGGATAGTGAATGATTAATGTGCAATTACACACATTTAACTCAAAACCTACTGTCAGTTAGGTCATAGAAAAGTTTGCAAAAATCTTAATTTGCTTGCATTTGAAAAAGAGGAGCGTAATAGGAATCAGGATATTCAGGATCATCATTTTTAAATAGAAGCAACATAAACAAAATAATTTAATGCGTAGATTTGACACCACATCACCAAAATGACAGCAATAAGGGATTATCGGCAGAAATATTTATTCCTTTAAAAATATTTTTCGAAATTTTATTGAAATATACGGGGTGACATAGAAAAAGTACATTGCATAGTGCCACACAATAGAGGACACTAAAATAAGAAAAAAAATTCCTATGAACATGGGTCCGCAAGACCTTCGGTTAAAAGATACGGGGTGTTGAATTTTATTTCTTTTTTTGGGTTTTTTTTTGAATATCTATGGCGTACATTATGCATCTGAAAGCCGACAATGCACGCTAATTAAAAAAAATAACAATTGAATAATGTGTCATAATGACACTTGTCAAACTGATGTAATTGTTGTTTGAGGAATTTTGTGTTCGTGATTAAGTTTTTCTCACTGATTATTCAAATTTGCTTTCAAAAATGGTTCACTACACTTTTGAAGAATACAGGGACATGATTATGTGTTACGGCGAAGCTAGATCAAATTCTTACGAAGCTCAACGTATTTATCGAGAAAGATATCCTTTAAGACAAGTTCCTAATGTTCGAACATTTATTGATGTGCATAGGCGTTTGAGAGAAGATGGCTGTTTTAGAAAAACCAAAATTGAATAGTGGGGTTTCCAGAACTCGTCGCACTGTGCGAAACGAAGAAACTGTTTTACGAATGGTAGAAAATAATCCAAGAACAAGCACCAGAAAAACAAGTTCAGCGGTACGAAACCTTAACCGTGAATCAGTTAGACAAATTTTCAAAGAACAACTTCTTCGCCCATATCATTTCCAAAATATTCATTCACTATTGGAACATGACTTTGTTCCTCGTGTACAATTTTGCCAATGGTTGCAAAACCAAAGACAAAACATTATTTCATCAATTTTGTTTACTGACGAAGCTGGTTTTAGTCGTGATGGTATACTGAACCTACATAACATGCACCATTGGAGTGATGAAAATCCTCATCAAACTGTAATTCGAAGTCACCAATATGGGTTTTCAATTAATGTGTGGGCAGGTATAATTGACAATTATTTAATTGGCCCATTTCGATTGACAGGTGCACTGTATCGAAATTTCTTGGAGAATGATTTAAACACATTATTAGAGGATGTCCCATTGGCCATTACTGGAAGAATGTATTACATGCATGATGGGGCGCCAGCTCACTTTTCTCGAGTGGCAAGGGAATATTTGGACAGGAGATTTGGAAATATGTGGATTGGTCGAGGGGGGCCTGTACCCTGGCCAGCTCGTAGTCCCGACCTTAATCCCCTCGATTTTTCATTTTGGGGATTTATGAAAAATGAAGTTTATGCTGTAGAAATACATAATGAAGAACAATTGTGGATAAGAATTATGGAATCGGCAGATAGATTTCGTAATAACCCAGGAATATTTCAAAGATGCCGTCAATCATTAAGAAGACGAATGGAAAAATGTATTGAAGTACAAGAGCAACAATTTGAACATCTTCTAAAAACTTAATTTTTTGTTTTAATTAATCATTGCTTTTGCAAATAAATTTTAAAAAAATTCAACACCCCGTATCTTTTAACCGAAGGTCTTGCGGACCCATGTTCATAGGAACTTTTTTTCTTATTTTAGTGTCCTCTATTGTGTGGCACTATGCAATGTACTTTTTTCTATATCACCCTGTATAATAAACATTTCAAATCAAAATTTATAAATTCCCAAACAAATTTGACAAAAAAAATTAGTTAAAAGACTGTAGAACTACTATTGATATTAAATCAAAATATTTAGTAGGAAAAAAGGGGGCAGAGGCGAACATATTTTTCTGCTAGATATATATAGAATTTCGGAAGGTTTTTAAAAAACCAAAAATAACCAAATTTTATCAGCTGCAAGATTAAAATCCCTATCAGAAATATTTAGTACTTTCTTTGATGTTAATTTTCTTATTAGTCTATTATGTTCCTCTCCGATGTACTGGTATCGATTCTTGATTTCTTTTAGTCACAATTTTCTGTTGGTTTTTGTTTGGTTTTGAAAAACAGAGTTTTCAGACCTCGCTTATTATAAAAGGTACATTATAGGTTTACATTTGGCAAAGTTATTAAATTTTTAATTGAAAAACTATCTCACAAAAATTCAAGGGCTACTAAATTATCCCAGAAAGTTTAGACAATTTGGAGAAATGGATGAGGAAATGGATTAGAAATATCTATCGTTGTCACTTTAATTAATTAACCCATTTATGCATGCATTGGGTCGTTTACGACCCATTGAATTTAAAGGTTAGGTATCATTTGTTAAAGTGCTTAAATAGACACAGTTACTTATCCACCCTCTTCACAAGTGTTCTTGACATCGACTAGTACAGAAAGTTAATTCGTTAAATTTCGTTAATGTTTGACGGCTAAACATGGATGCAAAAAATCATTGGTAAGTTTTTATTTATAAATTGTTTTATATTTCTTTATATTAAAAAAAGCAATTAGAACTGTTTGGGTCGGTAACGACCCTCTCGGCACATATGACATTACATCGGTATACATTGGGTTTTAGGACGAGACCCTTGACAACAGCAGAATTATTAGAGGAAATTGAGAAATTAGATGAGGAACTGACGAGGACTCAGAAGAAGATTGCAATGATCCTGATCGTCTAAGTCAGGATAAATTACAGACCTCAGTCGAAGTAGATAATATTGAAGGTGTAGAAGAAGAGATGGAATGTGAAATAGAGAAAACAGCAGTAGAAGCTGACAATGGTACGAAAATTAAAAGTGAAGCTAAAACACCGAAAGATGAGGGTGGTGGGGGTTAAAATTAAATGCATCCATTTTACTATTGTCAACTTATTATATGACAGGAATGTCAGAGGTTATGTCAAATACTTTACCGAACCATTAAACTATCCTAATGGATAGACAATTAATGAAAAAGTGCAAATTACAAAGTGGTTTTATTATTTGCCATAGTATTTGACATAACCACTGACATTCTTGTCATCTAAACTGTTGACAATACTAAAATGGATACGTTTAATTTTACCTCCCACTACCTTCCCCTATCAATAGGCTTTCGTAGTACAAGTTGTTATCCTGTATAATAGAACATATTGTGAAACATACAGTTATGTACGCCAATAAAAAAAAAACGTTCGCTTAGAATTAGAAAATAATTATAATAGGGGAAAATAACACTCTTCCCAAAGGTGACAAGCTTAGACCTTTATTAAATATGGTCAATGAAAATTTTGCTAAATACGCTCCCATAACACCAAATTTATCAATCGATGAATTTATGATTCCATACTTTGGACGACGCTTTGGTTAGAAGGCCTGGGTATTAGCTACAACTACTGGATATTGCATAAACTTGGACGTATACCAAGGTAAAAAAGAAGAAAATGCAGAAATTAATGTCAACGATAAAGTTAAAAGTAATGAATTTTGGAGCCACCGGTACTGTTAGATGGGATAGAATGGAAAAGTGTCCAGTTTCAGATAAAAAGGAAATGAAGAAGATAAAGAAGAGAAGAGAAAAAGGAGCATATGAGTATCTACTAACAGAAGATAAACAAATAATAACCCGACAATGGAATGATAATAATATTGTCGGTATGAAAACAAAAATTGATATTGCTCAACCGAATGCCATCATGCAGTACAATAAATTCGACGTTTGTATGAGCAATGCGTGGGTCCTTGCTCGACAGTTGGGGTACAAACACGATAACTTATATTTTCAACGAATGGTGGTGCTGTCATTGTCAAAAAAATATGATCGACCACGCCATTTCCCTGGCTCATCTCGTTCTTCTATAATACCAGAAAGTTCAAAATCTAGTGGACAACATTTAAACATTTTATGTGGACAATCTATGTAAAAATAAAACAATAATAAACTGCTTGTATCGCTTGTCTGGCTATCACTGCAACTCTCGCGGTGTAGTTTTTGTGTGTGTATGATGTGTTCAATTGGCTTTGTGACAGCATCATATCGCCTTTTATGATGCCGCGCTGTTAATCACTTTGCTCCCAACAGCGAATGGCAAGTCGATCCGGGATTAAACTCTCTGAAAAAATGTCACCGTCCCTCCAGAGAATTGAACCCCGGCACCTATCGTCCTCTCACAACAATAGTCAGCCGCCTAACCACTGCGATCCGTTCAAAATGATCCACACTTTTCAATGAAAATATTATGGACTGATGAATCTCGTTTCACAAATTGTGGAATGTTTAATAGGGACAATGAGCACATATGGTCTCAAACAAATCCACTTCACGTTGAACATAGGAGACCACAAATTAAATTTGGGTTTAATGTTTTGTGTGGTATTATAGGATCAACTGTTCTTCCTCCTTTTATTTTTGATGGATCACTAACTGGGAATCGTTATCTTAATTTTTTTACAACAAGATTTCGAGGAAATGTTAGATAATTTAAGTTTAAGAACCCGATCAACTGAATGTTAGAAATTATTTAATCAATGGATAGGACAAAATGCACCCATTTCAATATGGGGAATTTTGGATTTTTTCTTGTGGGGTGTACTAAAGGACACATGTCTTAGTTGCTTTTAATAACATCGATAGGCGTAAAGTCCACAATGCTACAAATTACTTTTATGGAAAGATGCAATTTGTGTATTAATAATAATAATGGAGGTATCTTTGAACATTAATAATGTTGTGTGCCCTTAATAAGAGTTCTTATAGTTTTCATTTTATTACTACATAAGATTTCAAAATAAGTTTTCGTTTGATTTGTATTTTATCAATTCGAAATTCAATTGTTTTCCATAAAAACCATAAAAATGTCTATATCCTCTTTTTTTTTTTAAAATAACCATATCAAACTTCATATCATTGTAATCAGCAAAAAAATCATAACTCTATAATGGTGAACGAAAAAACAATATTAGCTAGATAGTTTTATTTGGCATAAAATTATCTGAAACTCTTGCCTGAACACTTTTTCTCTAAAATTACTATTAACGATGCTAAGGATGTTTAAAGAAAATCGTAAAATTTAGTTTTCTTTAAATATCTAATAAGCCATGAAAGTTATCGGAGAAACAAAAGCAGTTTTAAATCAAACTCGTAAAACTGCCCATCTTTCCCTATTTAAGCGTTTTCCTATCTCCAGTAGTTTCTGAGATCCCAATGCTAAACATTCAAAAAAACTCACTCTGTAGAAGAAAGATTTGATGATCGCGTTGCAGGAAAGCACTTTAATGCAGTCACAGCTTAGTAAATTGGATGCAAAAGGAACACATTCTATAGGACCAGATAAAATAATGAAATGGAGCAAAGATTATCCAGCTCACTAATCTGTCCAAGAAATTCATCGATGAGTTTCAACTGTGAAGATTTTTTTTTGTTGAAATCCTTAAATTCATCTATTTCATTTTTGGGAATGCACACCAAGGAGTCATCCACAAATCTTTTCAAAAGAACTGATTTATGTTGTTGACAAGGCCAGTTCTAAAATTTAATCGAATTTCAAATTAAAATTATAAAATCAGGTTCAATGACGAGTAGGTGTTTGTGCAGGAGTTTGAAAGTTAGTGAGTGATGTTTCAAACTGTAAAATTCATTCGAAACTTGGTGGTACAAAAACCGCCGCAGAGACGAAAGTAGAGCGACCTCAAAATCCGGTTAATCCAAAATTGTTGTTACCTGGTGAAGAATCCTAAAACATCACTGGCCGTACTTTCTGCTAAACTCGACGAGTCGAAAGGAAGGCTTAAGTTCAGAAAGATCTTGGCAAAGTGGATGCCGAAGTTGCTGTTTAATGAACAAAAGAAGAAACGAGTTGATGGTGCTCAATCGATTTTAGATGAGTATGGTGCTGAATGGGATAATTTATTGAATCAGTAGATAAGATTTGGATCTATTACGAACCACCACAAACCTGAAATTCAGCTTTAGAATGGCAAAGATATTGATTATTGAGCAGTCAAATTTTACATTCGAATTGGTACATGACACACAACGAAATCTCAAATTCATTCAATTGTTTCCCAATTGGTACATACTAACTTGAAATTAAAATATTAAAACTACTATTCTAAATAAAATTCCCCACTATACTACTAAATAATATCACACGAATAAAATTAATAAGTCTGAATAAAAATCCGATGTCTATAATGTAATCGCACACCGCATAGAAAAAAAATGCTTGCATGCAAGAATTACGAACAAAACGACTTTAGCAGATTTAATATGCATTGACCGCGAATAATACTGTTTTAATATAATAATATTCGTAGATAATTTTATTTAAATCTAAATAGAAAGCGAGAGTACGACTTACAGTTTCGTAGAGTCTCCTTGTTATTAATAACGGAAAGTATGAATTCTAAAAGAACTTCTTCGAAAATTTCACCGCAATTTAACACGACCAATGACACAAGCTTACTAACTGTGATCGAAGTAGACAATTCGCACGCACCATCATATTCGTTAAAAAAAATTTCTCTAATGTGCTGCTCGTCTATCACACAATTACTACTACTACCACTACGGCAAATTTTTGTCAACAAACGTTATGTTAAATCATCTAATTGCTTAAATCTGAGCCCACTCGAGAGATATTTTCCCTAGAAGCTATTATATAAGTACCCCGAGGTATTCATTAACATTACTAAGTAATACTAAATAAATGTAAACCCATGACGATTGCACTAATGTGTCCACTAAACTTAAAGTCGAAAGTTATTGCTGTAAGCATAAGTAGAAAACTGCCATTTGTGTCGTTTGCGGAACTAGATTTTTGCTGGATAGAAAGTGAAAAAAAATGTGTTATAATGCATTATTATTGTTGTTTATAATCGCTGGGTTTATGGTCTTGATATCTGAGATCTTAAATGGTTGTTTTAGCTTCGCATACTTCTAAAATTTTATTTCCCAAAACATTATATTTAATAAAAATTTTCTTCCATTGGATATGAACTTCAGTCACTGTTGCAAATGATTACGTAATGTATATAGTTTCAAAATTAATAGGCACTTTCTAAACTAACAAAATAGAATGGTCTATTAGATACCACTACAAACGACACGGCATTTAGATCTATGTATGTGGTACTTATATATATACGGTTCAAGGTTGTGGATGAGCCATTATCTCGGCTAACAAGAAGATATATATACAAGAGATACACGGGTCTTATTAAATATTACACAAGTAACAGGACTTAAGACCATTTTGCGGTAGGTACATCTTAACATCTATTACAACAGCAATGTTCTGTCAATAAAGGTAATATTTACTTATAAATATATGTGCATACCTATATACGTGGAAAATATTGCGAATTACACGAATTGTTGTAAATAGCGTTTATGTAAATTATTATTTGGGTAATAATTAAGCTCATTTCAATCTAATAGCTGTATCAATGGAGGAGAACGACCCAAATTTCCGACTGTATCCTTTAATTAACTGCATCCGGTGCTCTTTACCTGAATGTTGAAAATTTTAAAATCAATTAACACTTTATTGTTATAATAATAAATGTGTGTATATTTCGTGTTTCAAGGCTTCAATCGTTTCTGAGTGGAACAACAAAAAAATAGTCCAATCGGCTCAAATCCCAGCTCCGATTCGACTAATACACATTAGAATTTCGGTTGATTATTCGATTTTCGAAAACGCTGCCCAAAAATTCGTCTTATCGTTTTCTCAATGATGACGTTTAGATTTTCTGAACCTCCAACGCGGCAATGTTGCTTGTTGATATAGCCTCTGATGTGGAAATGGGCGTCGACTGAAAACATGATTCTTCATACTGAAATCTTTTTTCAATTCCTGAGAACGATGACAAGTTGATATTGATGGTATTTAACCCATATTCTAGGCAAACAGCAACAATGTTTCCGGACGCACTGGACGAGAACGTGAACCACCACTTTGGAATTAAATTTTCAATACTTTCCATTTTTTTTGTTCAATTGTAAAGCGTCCCATTAAACATATTGCATATCATCAGTATAAAAATGGGCAGTACAAAAATTGAGGTTCGACTCAAAACCAGCTGTCTATAATGAAAAAAGAAGGGGACTGAGAATAGAGCCTTGTGCAACCCCAGATTATTGGATTATATGTCCTCTCTTAAAGCTATCGATTGACATATAAATATTAAAAAAAATTAATTAATCTCCTTTAGCAGATGCTTGTAGTACTTCAATTAAAGCTGCGGTTACTTTATTGGTTATTACATTCCTAGCTTCCATTTTTTCTTTCGATTTTTTGTCTTCAACATTAATAATCTCAATAAATAATTCTAATTTAAACGTTGTTTCTTTCTAGATGGCATATCTCAGCACTTTTAAATTGTGCCATTATATTCTTCTACATATTTGATCTCATTGTTTCGTTGATGTCAGTCCTCGGCATAATCCCTTGATTGTGAAGTTTTCGAAGATCTAAGAACTTACACTTAGGTGGACAAAACTAGAAAGTATGTTATTCTCTTTATTACATAACCTTCCTTCCTTTGCAACTATGGCAAAGCTATTCTGAAAAGCCAGTCTTCAAATGTGTCCTTATCCATTTAATCATCCATAATATGTCTCTGGTGGTCCTTCGTGTATCTATTCTGGGTAAAGGTTCATATTTGGAGAGTAAGAAACCATTAGTTGCAGCGGCGAATACAACGAATGTACAGTGTTCAAGAAAATCCCCTTTAATAAGTTGAAGATCCAATGCAAACAATGCAATGAGCAAAATCAAATTGTCTCCTATTAGTCATCGTCAATCAACCCATCCTATTCAATGCAGACGTGACATAATCACGTCGCTGAAGATTAAATATAAACCGTAAACATGCGTTCTGAACTTTCTGGATCCTGTAGCAAATGGACTGGTAGATGCAACATTTTCGACCGAGTTCAAACGTGGCCGCACAAGCACAAGTGACGAACCAAAAACTGCTACCAACGATGAAATGCTCGACAAGATTAAAGATGTCGAGTTAGTCGATCATCGATTGAAGCTAACAGGTATCTCAGAGGAATGCGTTGGCCATATCCTACACGAAATTTTGGGCATGAAAATGCTTTCGGCGCGATGGGTACAGCGTTTGCTCACACCGGGAGCAAAAACGAAATCGGGTGATCGTTTGGGAGGAGAGTCTGGCCAGGATTCAACGCAATCCAAGGAATTTCTTCATGGCTTTCGTAACCGTGGATGAAACTTTCATCCAAGGAACAGTCGAATCAGACTTTTGCGGTCGAATCAACTCCGAAGAAAGCTAAGACCATGTTCCATCGGCCAGAAAGGTAATGGTGATAATTTTTTGGAATTCCCAAGGTGTGATCTTCATCGACTATCTGCAGAAGGGAAGGACGATAACGGGGGCAATACTACAACGACTTATTGACCCGATTCCATGTAGTATTGAAGGAGAAACGGCCTCGTTTGCAGTTTGTGGAAAAAAGTGCTGTTTTGCAGACCTCGAAACATCCTACTTTTCCGACGTCTTGAAGATCATTTTATCTTTTAAATTTGTAGCAAGACGAGTACTCACACGTTTAACAATTCCTCCTAGCAGCTGAAAGCATTTTGGATGGCACAAATTTCACAGTATTTTTTTGCAATTAACAATACGATAATAAATACTATATTAAGAAAATGCTCGATTATTATTTGCAGGAAAAAGGAAAACAAGAAAGCGCAATTTAACTGCTAAGAGCTTCGAAAGTAGGCCTACAACAAATTTAAATAAAGAAGAAATCCATTGTGTAAAAAAAAATTCATCAAAATCGATTGTTATCAATTAAATTCATCCTCACGTACAATACAAAGTTGGTATTTAAGGGTATCGACAACCTTGACTTCAAATTACAGGAAATAAGCGTAAAAATCTGGGTAATAAGAATATGCGTACCATTCTACCATAGATAGATAAGCATTATATAATCATAATTCGTTACCACATACATATAGTTACATGATTGAAATTGGTTGGTTGATTTCCACGCTAATTCAAAAATAAGATTCTGTACAATTACTCTTTTTTGTAGATTTATTAAATAAAACATTTTTAGAATGCGAATAAAATTTCTAGACTGGAAATCTTGATGTTCCATGAATATTATTTTGTAATACAAATGCTAATACGTGGAATAAATTTCATTGTATTTTGCTCCTCTTAAGTAACATATAGAGGGATATTTATTGGTGTATTTATCTAATATATCTAATAGGAACAATGGAAAGATGCGTGAGTAACAGACGCATGTAAGAAAAATTTGTAATCTAACCTTATATGCATGCAACAGCTACAATTATTGAGAATTGAAAAATCTAGTTAACAGGGCAAAACAAATTGTTGTTTATTAAATAGTGTATTATTTTATCTGTCAATTGCAGTTAAGATTGTGCAATTCGGTTGAATAATGTTCATAGAACAAGCTACTGTTATCGAAAAGATGGCCGCAATTAAATTAGAAGATCAAAACACCAGACAATTACCGCTAAATGGTATGTTGAAAATTGTTTGCCTACTGTGTTCGGTAAAATGTCAAGAAAGGGAATCATATTAAATCAGAAGAAGAGATCGACATCGCCGTTAAGTGCTTTTTTTTTATAGAGTCTCTAAAGACAGCTAATACAATAATAATTGTAGTTTGTCCCTCGTATATGTACAGGGTGGCCAACTAAGAATGTCGCCCCGGCCATATCTCCGGAACGGTTTACAGTACAACTTTGGGAAAAAATATTACTGACTAAAATGACCCCGGGAAACATCTGGAAATTATTTAGAAAAGCGTCGGATGACCGCTAGAGGGCGTAACTGATCACTAAAAATTTTAATTCTTATTTTACGCAAAATTTACCAACTTAAGGTCTATAATAAATATGAAAATCTGAATCTACTGAAAGTTTTGCATATTTTACATCGGACAACTTTTTCGTATTTTGCCAAATAAGTGGAGGGGAGGAGGGGAAACTTTGTTTTGAAGGAACGATTATAACTCAGGTTACGCTTGTCCGAATTTTGCAAACTTAGTCTCGTAATCTAATAAGTGACGTGAATGCTAGAGGGCGCTGTTTAAATGTTTTCGGGAATTTTGATTTTTCTCGAAAATATTAAATGGAAACATACATTTTTGACAACAAATTGAAAAAGTAGATCAAATTACCAACAAATCAGCGAAAACCGGATCTCCCTATCTTTTACCAATCCGAAGATATCTTCAGAAACGTGTGGATGGTAAAAACTTATTCTTCTTTAAATTTAAATTATTCTGCTTTCTGTCAACGGAATTTGGTATTATTAGAAAGAATTTTCATTGGTCTATGTTTTTACCGCTAGGGGGCGTTAAGGAAATTTAAATATGTAAATTTTATGATTTTTGAAAAGAATATTGCGTGGAAAGTTATATTTATGCTCATACTATAAAATAATGAATTGAAAGATTAAGATTTTAGTGAAAAGCACAACAGTATAATTCAAATAATTTGAACGCGATATTTCCTATTCTCACAACCAAGTTGTTACGAGCAGTAGATCATGTTGCAAAAATAAGATATTTTTTCGCCCCCACAAATAAAAATCTAAACAAGTCAAATTTGGGGTCCTCGGTGGCCATGGAAATAGACTGGCATGTTACATCCACCTATCAGGGGCCAGAAAATTTCGAATATTTACGGAGAAATGCACAGCACACTCATCATATAAAAAAAAAAACATAATGTTGCGAATTGCTAGCGACATGTCTTCTATTCTGTTCTCTTTAACGTCCTCTGGCGGCGACAGAAATAAAGACAATATTAAACAATTTAAATCACTAGCAGTAGGTTTAGGAAAATCCATGATAGTCCTTTTTTTTTGGCCGCAAAGCATTCAACGCACTGTTCTTTTCAAAAATCATAAAATTTATGTATTTAAATTCCTTCATCGCCCTCTAGCGGCGACGGACAAGATAAAATTAAACAGCTTCAATCACTACACATAGGGCAATGAATATCCTTTCTAATAAGATCAAATTTGCTAAATTTCGTTAGACTTTTTTACCATCCATACGTTTCTGAAGATATCTTCGGATTGGTAAAAGATAGCGATATCCGGTTTACGCTGATTTGTTGGTAATTTAGCCAACTTTTTTAATTTCTTGTCAAAAATATATGTTTCCATTTAATATTTTCGAGAAAAAACAAAATTCCCGGAAAAATTTAAACAGCGCCCTCTAGCATGCACGTCACATATTAGATCGGTTCCAATTTGTAAACATTAGATTGGAGGGTTAATGCTGTTTTCAACGAGACTAAATTTGCAAAATTCGGTTCAACAGAACCGGAGTTATAAACGTTCCTTCAAAACAAAGTTTCCCCTCCTCCCTTCCCCTCATTTGACAAAATACAAAACAGTTGTCCGACGTAAAATATGCAAAATTTTCTGTAAATTCCGATTTTCATATTTATGATAGACCTTAAGTTGGTAAATTTTGCGTAAAATAAGAATTAAAATTTTTGGTGATCGGTTACGCCCTCTAGCGATCATCCTACGCTTTGCTAAATAATTTCCAAATGTTTCTCGGGGTCACTTTAGTCAATAATATTGTTTTCCCAAAGCTGTACTATAAACCGTTCCGGAGATATGGCCCGGCGACATTCTTAGTTGACCACCCGGTACATAAGTGTACAAAATTTCACCTGCAGTATTTCAGCAGGAATCTAAAGAATTCGCATTAGAAATCTAACATATATTTAAATTGAAACAGCTTTGAACTGATTCAGCAATACGTAATTAACTGAACTGTATACAGGTAAATGTATGTTGTAGAGGATGAGGGAAGAAATTTGTTTAAGCCGAATAATTAAGAAGTTATTTGTAGTGAAAAGTTATGTCAAGGTTATATTTATTTAACGATTTAAAGTGATAACATGTTAATTAATTTTTCTTTACCAATAATTTCCAACAAACCTAAGTTTTGTCCTTCTCTCTGATCCACGGTCGCAAAACTATAATCTGATAAATATTCATAAATTTAAACCGGAAACGATATTTAGTAAATGCTGAGGTATTATTAACATTAACATTGCGCTAATAAATCAATATAAATATATAAGAAATTCACATTCGAATATAACCTAGAAACCAGAAATTGTAAAATAAACTTCGAAAATGATCATTGAACAAGACCCTGAATTGTATTACTACAATTTAGATCTATACTTGTACCATTCACAATCGTTTTTAGAAATATATAATCGTAACCTTCACAAATTAACCGTTTTGATATATTCGATAACTGCAGTTCACACCTCTTATTAATAAATATAGTTCCTGTTTATTAATATTTAATATTATGTACCAAGATCGCTTAAAACAACACAAAGCATCCACATCCACACACGTTTAGATCTAGCCTTTGATATTTCAAGTTCTTTTTATTTTATGACCCTGACATTCCTTAAGTATAGATTTTGAAACAAAATTGAATAATTTTTTGTTGTCATCACATTTACATCAGTTTATATGCGTAAAGTGTTAATATGTTTCTAACATTTTTTTATTAGCAGGTGTGTAGATCCATTAAAAGCAGGTTTTAAGAATAATTTGTAATATACAGGGTAATTCTAAAAGAATTTACACATTAAAGTTGCCATGACAAAAATTTACGAATTACGGTTTGAACTGCCTAACCACCCCCCTCCCTTTTGTTCCCTAGATTCCAGAGATTTTTATCAAATTCGCACAAAAAAAGAAGGAAGTTAAGTTATCTCTAGTGGTATTCCCTTTGATCAGAACACTTACCTTTAGAAGACTTCAAAGAAGAGCAGATGATTTTTTTGGAGAAACCTAGAGCCTAGAAGCTTAAAATGTTCCTCTGAACTTACTGGTTTATTTATAATAATCTTAACACTTAAAGAGTTTGGAGAATTCTGAGTAACTCTTAACCTGTTGTACGGAGTCCTAAAAGTATCTTTATTACGAGTTTCATAAGAATGGAAATCAGAATTGAGATAAAATTTATGTTTATACTTAAATATATACAATGATGATTCATTTATAAAAAGATTAGAGAATGTCATTATCTTCAAATTTGAAAATATATTCCTACAGGAAGTCGTAGGTGGTATTCCAACAATAGCTCTAATTACCCTTTTTTTGGGCTAATAGGACGTCATTAGCCATGGTAGAATTACCCCAAAGAGTTATTCCATATCTAATACGAGACCCGACATAGGAATGATAAATACAAGTCAACTGGGAAACTGTTAATGTCTGCCTAAGCGCACGAAACAGATAGCAGAAAGAATTTAATTTATTAATAACATGAGTAGAGTGGCATTTCCAGTTAAGTTCTTCACTTCTTCGCACCGACTTAGAAGGTTTCCAAATAGCTGACCAATGAATTTAATAATTTGCCAATACAGCAACCTAGTTTTGCAGTAAAAAATTCGTTAGAATTTATTAAAGAAATTCAAAATATTCAGTTGCTGGAGGGTGAAATATTGATTTCATTTGATGTTAGTTCTCTCTTTCCTAGTGTACCGATTCCAGACACCTTGACATACCTCGAGGACTTGTTGCTTCAAAATAGTTTGAGTCAACAATGTGTCCACGAATATATTCGCTTAACTAACATCTGTAGAACATTTTTCAATTCAACGGGAGTTTTTATGAACAGCTGGAAGGAACGGCAATCTTGTCGCCCTTTTTGGCTAACCTTTTCATGAGCCGTTTTGAAAAGGACTTAGAATCTGAGAGCGAATACTTTCCTAGGGTTTGGTTGAGGTATGTGGATGATATTTTCGCTATATTTGACACTAAAAAATGTAATATTGACGATTTTCTCAATAGATTAAATAATCGATTCGAAACCATAAAGTTCACTTGTGAAAGAGAAGAAAACGGTCAGCTACCCTTTCTAGATACTTTAGTAATTAGAAATAACAATAGATTAGAGTTTGACGTGTACAGAAAGGAAACCAGTACACTTCGCTACATTCCTTCAGACTCCCATCATTGTGTTCAACACAAAATGGCAAGCCTGAATTTTTTGGTCCACAGACTTCTCACTTTTCCCTTGAACAAGGCGAGGTATGAGAAAGAGCTTAAAATTATAAAAGATGCGGCCAAGTGTAATGGTTTCCAGCCTCAGCATATCTATAAGTTAATTAGGAAGTTTAATTATAAGAAAACTGTGAAAGAATCTACGACTTTTCGAGAGGATGTTAAAGCTTCACCCGTTGTGACCCTGCCTTACGCTCCCTTTATCACTAAAGGTTTCAAAGAGCTAGATCTCAGAATAGTTTACAGTTCTGGGACTAGTTCACGAAGTCTCATCGGTAACCCTAAAGATAAAATACAACCTCTAGAAAAGTCAGGTATTTACGAAATCAATTGTAAAGATTGTAATCAAAAATATATTGGGCAAACCAGGAGAGCAGTCTCAACTAGATTCAAAGAGCATATGACTCATCTTAGATTTAATAGAATTGAGAAATCGAGCGTTGCCCAACACATTTTTGAAACAGATCACAACATCGATCATACGAATGTTAAATTAATTAGACAAATAGCAATTGTAAGTTTCTAAATGTTTTCGAAAGTTTAGAAATATATAAAAATAATTCATGTGTAATGAACTGTGACAATGAACCTATACCGTATTCGTCATTGTTTTCGTTAATCGGAATAACATTTAGGTTACCTGTTTTTGTAGATTTTATTTTAATTTAGTTTTATTATCGGCTTGATAATGACAGCATTGCTGTTGAAACGCGTCGGTGTTTTAGTTAAAACTTGTTTGGTGTTCAGTGGGTTAAAGTGTTTAGTGTTACATGGACATCTGTTTCTTCTTCCTTTCCACTATTATCTTGTACCTCAACCTCTTCAAGATTGTCGTCCATAATTTCCACATGTTCTTGTTCATTGTCTAGATGTTCTTCAATAATTTCTTGCTCGTGATTCCCAATTAAACGAGGCACTTCAGTTTTCAGCAGATCTGAGTTCTCTTCTTCCTCATAATCTGATTCAACATCTGTTTCTTGATTATTGTCAAGCTCAAGTTGATCAAATTCATCATTTTCTATGATGAGTAATTATTCTTCATGTGTAAGCGGTCTTTTCATATCAAAACTCGTGCGGTTTGTTGCTTCCCATTCATCTTGTCACTGCAAATAATATAAACGGTATTTCAATGGTCTACAGCAACTCCAAGCTGATTATTAAGAGAAATAAATTTGCTGGTACTTTAAAGTACCTTTGGGAAAATGTAGCCCTTTTTGCAGATTTCGATCTGGTATACAAGGGGTTAAAATGAAACAATGTTGACGAAGTCAAGGAAATAGGTCCATAATTTGACATATCGATGTGGTCTCCTGGATTATTGAGGTCAGTGTAAGCAGAATGAAAAAATCATGTGGTCTCAATGAATCGAGCGTTTGGGAAGTAATATGATTAAGCTTAGGAGACCTATCTACCTTCTCAAAAAAAAAATAGTAAAAATTACCAAAATTAAGTAACTATTACGCCTTTTTTAAATTGAAATAAGTTCATTCATTAACTCATTTCAATAGAGAAGATTAACAATTCCATTAAATATCAATTTAAATTATTGGTATTAATTATTAAAAAAAAAAAATTAAATACCATTCTCTCAATTAAACGCTGAAACGATTGCATATTTTTAATTGCACATATATGCATTAATTACAATAAAATGCGAGAAATAAAGAATCCGTTTCCATTATTGCACAATAAATGAATAGAGCGTGTCAACACTCGTTTCAATAAAATACATTATATTATTATAATTATAGCCAATTGTCTCAGTAACTCATATAGAACAGAGATAACTGATAAAAGGTTAAGATAGGTGTAATAGTATAATAAAACTCGGGCTTGAACATCGCATTCTTGACCGTAAAGCGTAGCTATGTACCAATATTCAATTTTTTGGCTTCTAACTAAACCAATAGAAATACTATGGGATAATTTGCATCTGTTCATGACTGTTAACACTTCGTTTTGTATCATTGGTGTAAGTATGATTTATATAGATGTTATATAGGTGACATTAAAGGAAGGTGTATTATTACACGTTATATTTGTAATGTATACTTATTAAAAAGAAGACCATGACCTAATTTTTCGGTGACATTGAATATAATAAAACGAAGCGCAAATTTTTCTCACTTTCTTTTATTGACGATATTTCATCACTAATTCTAAGTATGATTCCTACATTTACAAGTAAAATGATGATCGGGTAGTGTTACTTTGCGGTATATAAAAAAGAAAAACAAATTATTACATAACGACACATCTTTAATGTCATCTCCATCGAATTTTATGACAACATCCATCACGATAATGTTATTCAATTGTTTAAGTAAACAATCCCGAAAACGATTTTAATGTGTGCATACAAATTGCTTGCCTACAAGCCTAGATCGTTTGTCGAATGGGTGTTAATAAGATATATAAGCAGCAAATTTATATACATATGTACAAGTTTTTAATGTATGACAATATTGCAGATATCATATTTTATCGATCCATCGTACCCAAATCGTTTTAGAAATGGTGAACGGTTTAATATATTTGATGTAAGTAATTTTTGAGTGTTGCTTCTTGTGTTGTTGTTGCAAGCTAATGTGTGTTGTTGAAGCACAATTTAAGATGTTTGATTAAACACCCTCTTCAGATTTTGCCAAAACGTGGTAAAAATGTTCTAAACAAGATTACGATTAATATTAATTTGCCAGTACTATTTTTGTTTCAAATTCCTGTTGGGACATTTTCCTAAAGCAGCTAGCAAAAGATTTCGGACAACTTTAACAAGCTTAGCATAAACAAACCTAAACTGCAGACCAGTATTAAACGCAAGCACAACGAAGTCTGCAGAAAAAAGTGAGCAATATTCTATGGATTGTTCAAGAAAGCACAAATTTGATTTAATCAAAATGAACATATGTTGGATGGTGTGGTGAACAAACCTTGCCGACTGTGTGAACCTTATAAACCAACATTTCAAAGCGATATTGGTAATGAATGAATAAAGTTCAAAATAACTTCATAAATCCTATAAATTGCTCCTGTTTATTATGAAAAAAATGCCTTGTTGCGGAGTTGCGCTGATGAGACCTGGAAGGTCGAAACCACGTGGTCCGCTTCTAATGCTTCATCTATTTTAATTGCATTCCTTCGCAGAGTAAATTCCAACAATATAGGGTGATCTGCCCAGTTATTGGACTGTTTCTTTGAATTTTTGCCTCCTATCTACAGTAATGATAGTTTTTTTATAAAAAAAAATTGCTAGTCGCGTGGAAAAACTATTAAAGAATCCAGTAACAGACGATTTATCCGGTAAGAATCGGCTCAAAATTAATAATTATATAGACAATGTGAAAAAATTTGAAAAATCTTGATTACTGAACTGATCAACTAGTTATTGGATCTTACACACCTAATGATTGGACTACACTAAAAAAATATCCTTACGGTCAATAAATTTGAAATATTGTAATGATTATCTTTGATTATAGAAGAGAAAATGAATAATATAAGTAATACAAAATATCATTTTCAATGAATAATTAAAAAAATAATTTATTTATCTATGTAAACATAAATTCATAGGATCTGAAATTACATTTATTTCTTGGAATTTTTTGATCTCTTTTAACTTTTGTTCAGACACAGATGCACGACCTTTGAAGATTATTTCGGTTTGTTTCATTTTTTTATTTCTGGATGTCGTTTCAGCCACTTTTCTTCAGTCACACTTCTCTCATCTTTGAATAGAGTTTATCTTCCTGATTCATCCAAAACTCCCTTTACAGCTATTTTGACCTCATCCGGATGCATAGGGGAAAGCCAATCTTTCTTTGTTCACTAACCATTTCACCAAACGGTCTTCTTTATCTTCTATTAAGATTGGTCTGGGATTGGTCTGCAGTATTTTCATTAAGTTTATGATATAATATACTCCTAGGACTGTTTCCATTTCTTAATTCCTCAAGAGCTTCCACAAGTCACTTTTTTAATAGCTGTGCACTTTGTTATTCAATCGATATTGGTCTCTTAAACCTCCCCTTTTACACTTATTCAACAATATTGGTTTACAATCACATTTAAATTTAAAAACAAGTTTTCTAAACAAAAGCCTGGATGTGCTATTCGTACTTCATTATCTAATATGTTATTGCACAATTGGTGGTGGAGGAACTTGAAGATGAAGTTTTAATTAATTGTATTATTTATCATTTATGCAATAGTTGTATTAATTTCTTAAACACGCCTTGGGCGAAACATAGTAAAGTCAAAACGTAATGGTATATTAAACCAACGCATTCCGACCATTACAAAAAAGGTGAGTTTGTGGAATTAAGTTCATTACTTAAGGGTTGTACTAACTGTTCCTATAATATTCCGAGTCGTAACAATAATTCAACAAATGAATTTGATGAAGATGATTATGATTCAGTTAAAGACATTGACTTCTTCTCAGTGATAGCAAAAGATTTACAGTGATAATAATACTAAAAATATATCATTTGAAATAAGAGATAATATTCAGGATAAAACTTCTAATGACTTGATGTTTTTCATAAAAAACTTAGTTGTAAACGATATCATCAACAGAGCTGCTACAACTGCTCAAGACAATACAAGCTTGTCATTGACCAAAAGTAGGGACCGTTAGAAAACATGTTAGAATTGATTAATTCATTAATTCTTGTGATGATAAATATAAGAAACAATGTTCGAAAAATATTAGGTACTAAAGAAAGGAAGGAACACGTACATCAACAATATTGGAAAATGACCGAAATAAAAACAAAATTGTGTGCTACATAACATTACTAAGAAAGGTGTTAAAAGAAGGACAGTTGCAGAAGCTAATGGGGTCAAGAAGGAACCAGTCTCTGAAATTATTTTTAACAAATAAACATGGAGTGCGATCCCACGTTTGTAAAAAAAATTTTTTGATGACTTTAGGTTACGCATTACAAAATGATAGAATTATTAAACATGTGTTAACTTTGGAAGCTGCTTTAATAACACCTAAAGTAGATAACCGCGGACGAAAAAGCAAGGAAAACAAATTTGATGAAAAATTGATAGAGGACCACATAGAATTTTACAGACCGACAATTTCTTATTATAGCATATGAAGAGAGAGAGAGAGAACATGCTCCATTAACCCGATACCTTCCTAGCGATGTTAATATAAAAGAAATCTTTGAAAACTTTAAAGCCAAGTTCTCGGTGAACATATCTTATGAGCTATATAGAAAAGTTGTGGCTAAGAAAAACATTTCTTTTGCTAGACTAGGGAATGAAGAGTGCTCACTGTGTGAATCGTTTATTTTACACGGCAAATCTCTTGAATTTAATGAATAATTTACCTCTCTGTATTTTTAATGACCTACCATAATAAATAAAATTAATCTTGTAGATACGACTTTTTTACTAGTTACCAACAAAAAAATTATTCAAAAAAATGCCGTAAGTGTATTATTTTGTGTTTGTAAAACAATACCATTAAAACAACTCCGTCACCAGATCATAGTTATGTATAAATATATGAAGACTGTTCAATTTTAATGAATACAAGTTGAGAAACGTCGAAAAAATCACGATAGAAAGATACAAAACGTGCAATTACTCAAAACTACTAATCATGCAGATACGACGTTCTTGCTTATTAGAAAGCAAACTTAGTGGTAGGATATTGGAGAAGTAATTTCTTACTGGAAATATGTGGGGAATAAATGTTAGAATGGGTGTGTATTCAACGATATTGCGTAGAAGACGACTGATACACTATAGATCTAGCCAATTTCATGGGGTAACCATTTTGAGCAAACAACTCAGCAAGACGAATCTTCATAAACTGCAGACTAGTATTAAACGCAATCACAACGAAAACGTTATTAATGATCGAAGGATGAAGCTTTACCTGCAGAAAAAAGTGAGCAACGTTTAATAAAGCACAAATTCTAATTAATCTAAATGAAGATATTATCAGCTTTTGTCCAGTAAGAGTCTACAGTTATCTTCTTTGTGGCCATTACTTTGGTATGTTGGATGGTGTGGTGAACAAACTTGCCGACTGTGTGAACCTTATAAACCAACATTTCAAAGCGATATTGGTAATGAATGAATAAAGTTCAAAATAACTTCATAAATCCTATAAATTGCTCCTGTTTATTATGAAAAAAATGCCTTGTTGCGGAGTTGCTCTGATGAGACCTGGAAGGTCGAAACCACGTGGTCCGCTTCTAATGCTTCATCGATTTTAATTGCATTCGTTCGCAGAGTAAATTCCAACAATATAGGGTGATCTGCCCAGTTATTGGACTGTTTCTTTTAATTCTTGCCTCCTATCTACAGTAATGATAGTCGCGTGGAAAAACTATTAAAGAATCCAGTAACAGACGATTTATCCGGTAAGAATCGGCTCAAAATTAATAATTATATAGAAAATGTGAAGAAATTTGAAAAAATCTTGATTACTGAACTGATCAACTAGTTATTGGATCTTACACACCTAATGATTGGACTACACTAAAAAAATATCCTTACGGTCAATAAATTTGAAATATTGTGATGATTATCTTTGATTATAGAAGAGAAAATGAATAATATAAGTAATACAAAATATCATTTTCAATGAATAATTAAAAAAATAATTTATTTATCTATGTACCTAAACATAAATTCATAGGATCTGAAATTACATTTATTTCTTGGAATTTTTTGATCTCTTTTAACTTTTGTTCAGACACAGATGCACGACCTTTGAAGATTATTTCAGTTTGTTTCTTTTTTATTTCTGGATGTCGTTTCAGCCACTTTTATAGCCAATTTCATGGGGTAACCATTTTGAGCAAACAACTCAGCAAGACGAATCTTCATATTATCATGAAATCGTGGATGGGCAATTTTAAGAATTCTATTTCTTAATGCACGTATAGCATTAAGTTTCATCGCCCAAGTCAGACGTTTTTCGATTTGAGTTACACTCAGCAGAGGTTTTAAGCGCACAGAACGATATAATAATTTTGCGTAATTCAAACGTCTCCTATTAGTGTTGAGACTAGCATGCATTTCTTTCTTGGCAAGTTTGACCTTTGCTTCACGCAGATGCAGAGTGGGATTATTCCTGAACAACTGCACAATCACTTTCTCGTGCTTACTGGACGTCCCTCTTAGGTTTCCGTGTTCAGGATGATCATTCAAATTTTTTGATATTTTATACTGTTTTACCGACTTCTCAACGAAATTCTTCAATTTTTTAAATCACTTTAGCGGCAGAAGCATATGACAATTTTGGTCCTTTTGTGTGTGTGCAGAAGAGGACAGCCTCAAATACCTTCGCGTACTATGTGGAACTCATTTTGACAATGGACTGCTGTCTTGTTCGTTTCGAGTGACACTACAATAAATTAGTAATGGTGTCGTAGCCCATTAAATTTTCTAAAATTAAGGACCACACTCCTTCTACACCCGCTACTCTTAAGAGATGTAGTTATTCATTCAACTTTGGTTTCTTACTCATTTTGATAGGATGGTTGGAATGGTAATTCAAGTAATAACTAGAAAAGGTGGGTTTAGTGTACCAATCAAGGAGTCAGAGTTCGATGTACCTTCGTATCGAGAAAGGGGATGGATCTGTTCTGTTCAAGTTCAATAGTAAATTCTATGTGCTCGCTAAAACTATTGAAATGATGGAGAATGTTGTCTTCCTCGATCAAGGGAATAGAACATATCAGGTCATCAACATATTTGTAGATGAAAGGTAATGGGAAATGGAGTAATGAGGTATCACCTGTTCAAGGAGGTGCCGAATGTTTGCTTATAAAAACTACTAAAGGAGAAAGTGTAGTTGGTCAGCAAAAACTTTATTAATTTGATGAAGAAATTGCAAGGAATATCTGTGTAGCCAGAAATATCTTCCAATTGAAGCTCTATAACAAATAAAATAAGATCCAAATTCCATTCTATTACGTCAATATGTTTCTTCCATAAAAATTCATCATTCATTGAAATTGACATCCATTTAACATTTAAACGTCTAAGGACTATTGCGAGATCAGTACAGCCGTCTATAGTTATCCTACCCCAACACATGACCGAGCCATCTCCGATACCAAGCACAAAGTCCATCGCATCTCGAAATCGATACCCTTTCCAAGCACAAACTTAATCTTGTTTGTTTGTGTTCCTTGATCAGACGAGGTGCTTTGATTGGGCGCATTGATTGTAAATCGTTCTCCCACGAACCTTCTTCTAATGGTTTCGACGCATACTTCAACATGAGCAGCTCGAGCAGTACATATGCGTCAACGGGTAGTGCAATTCGCTAAATAAAGATCTTGCCCAGGAGTTGTTTTCTGCTTCCGTCTTTATCCAGCTCTTTTCTTGTAAAGGCTGGTCTCTTAAAAGCGTTTCCAGACACGATAATCGTCCTTCTTGCAAGAGAGTAAGCCTAAATGTAAGTCTAAATGCCTCATTTAGATTTTGTGAGTGATTTATTGTTAGTGACAGAACTATAATGATTTTGGTATTAAGAACTTACTCTTAAACTCTTCTATTCCTATTATAAATAAAGACCTACATTATTGTCCCTGTAATTAAGTTGAACACTGTACATATTTAATAAATCTAACTCTCTCTAGTCCTCGTATTACTAAATTTGCTATTTCACCAAACATTGCTGTCCTGAAAATTTATTTGTATATCTCTTGACCAGGCTAGTATAATATAATCGACCTTATATAACATAATTGTATACAATTTCGCAAGGAAACTCTATGCGGAGAACTCAAACATTACCCCGCGAATTTTCTAAACAAAAAAATTCCGTTTAATTCTTTCCTAACATCAAGCGGTTGTACCATTGCGTGTTTATTCAACCTTTCGAAACGCACCAATCCAAGATCTTCGCGCAGGACTCGAGGATGTGTTTAAATGTCAAATATGTCGTCTAATACGTATCAGTCCAGTCGACATGCAACAATCCCTACTATTTTTGTTTTTTTCAGATTATGAAATTTCAGACGAAGACGTTTTTAAGGATGTTTGATGGATTGCCTCAAGTCGATGTAAAAAGTGGGGTTAAACATGCTCGGTTGGAAGTCCCCAGTTTGATTTCGTTGTACTACTTCGTCTTAAATCAAAAAAAAAAGTATATCGAAGTATTATATTGAGCTTATATTAAAAGTTGTACGTATTAGAATTATATTGAGAATGTTGGTTGGTTAAGTAAAAGTGTTCTAAATTTTATCTGCTCAGTAAGATATACCCTACATTATCGTTAATACAACGCCAGTGCACCTTCTCCACACAGTCCAGTGAACTATTATCCGCTTAGAATAACATTTATGTAACAAACTTACAGCTGCTAGACTCGGATTGATATTATAAATAAAAACTTATTATAGATTAATACATAAGTATCTGATTTTTCGCGCGAGTTTTGTGGTTGTTTATAGTGAGCATCTTCGAATAAGGATTTCCAATTTCTAACACTGATTCGAAAGGATTTTTTTTGCAGAAATGGCTTACGTTCGAATTATTAATAATAATAACACTGTAAGTAACGATTTATAAATTCATAGATTAATTTTTATTTAATAATTATTAGTTAGACAAAGAGATTTCCTATTTAGATTGATTGATAGATTCGTTACAGACTTTAGCATTCTAATTTATGGACGGTATTACTTTCGCTGACTCTTTTTTATATTATTTTAATTTATTTAATTAAATTTAGTGTCAGTCGGGTTTCAAGATATTTAGCTATTTTTTGGAATGTGGCTAGATTTGCTGAAGTGACTGACTTCATCGTTTTATTTTTATATCTTCCCTTCTACATAAAACTCGTATGTTGAATATCAATTACAGGAATCACCCTTCTAACGAAACCAATAATAAAAGTTTTCAATATTAAAAAATGTTAGTTTTGACCTTGTCCTATAGAGGGAATGGATCTAGGATGCAATACAGACCTTTCTACAACTGCGACCTTTAATATTATACATTCTCTTCATTGACAATTTTGACTGGCCAAGGTTCGTATTAACCTTGAATAGAAATGCTGGTTCCTCCTAAACTTTAATAACTACGAGTATGATTTACTATGATTTCAAGAAAGGAGGAGAAGGAGGAAAGTTTAAAATGGTCCTCCTTTAACTGCTGTTAACGCCGAAAACATTGCTGCGCTGAAGAAGATGGTGGAAGAGGACAAACGCATTACATATGCAATGATGAGTCCAATCTTAAGAAAGATGCCCAAATACCGATTTGTAACTCATAGTCGAGCTCAAGCCTTTCTTGAAATCATGGTAAATCATTATCCGAAAGTTCTCTCGTGATAATTCCATTTTTTCGATAACAGAAGTTTATTCTATGGACACTATTCAACCGAATTGCACAAACTAAACTGCAATTGACAGATAATGTTAACCGGTTCGGTTCGGTCATAATCTCGTCAATTGACGACACCGTATTTTAGCTTCCAGTATAGAAACTGAATAGCAGCAAATACCATTTCGTCATAGTGTATCCCTAGAATGCACTATGGTACCATCTTGTGCTGAAAGGCAGTAACAAAAAATTAAAATTTTTATATTGGTAGGCGACTTGTTACAGGGTGATTTTGAATATTGCTGCAATTACCGTTAGGTATATTTTGTTTTTGGAATTTTTGTTTTGTGCATCGTGTGTACGAAAGTGAACAGTTTTGTGTGTGACAGGTACCACTAATACTTATAAGGTTGGACAATATTTTTGTAAAATTGGACGTCTTCATGTGACAATACGGATATTATTGTACAGGGTAACATAACCTCAAATATTAAGTGATAGTTCGTATATTTATTCATTACCATATAAATAATTTCCAACAATTTCGTCTAAACGACGATTGACATATGAGGGGGTGGTGCACTTGGCCGAGCATCTATTGGAAATTGAAGATCTGAGCGAAGACGATGAAAATCCACTCCTCGATAGAAGGTCTGGACCTGAGCCTTTGCCTGCGAGTGACGAAGATTTTGAAGAAGAAAATGAACAAATCGAGGAATCTGAAGAAGTTGTGAAAACTGATCAAGTCGAGGAAGAAGTATCTGGGATCCAATTTCTAACTCCAAACATCAAGTGGTTTGAGAAAACAGTTGAAGATGTTGTTCAGCTAGAAAGTCCAATGTTTTTTTTTCTAAATACTTGAGTGACGAACTGTTTGAAGAAATAGTTGAGTTCACAAATTTGTATACCATGCAACAGCATCAAAGATTTTGTTCCATCTGCCTCCAAGAAATGAAAACGTTTCTTGGCATCCATCTTTAGTGATGATGTCAACGGAGGTTGGTAACCCTTCACAAGTGATATCAAAAAATTGTAAATAAATCAGTCTTTGTAGCATAACAGTTTCAGATTTTTTCTCTGAACTAAACTAAATAGTGATCGAAGGAGTTAATGTATTTTAGTTCAGAAATATTTGACACAATCGTTCAGATTGATTGTCAACTAATTCGCTGCTTGGACTAAACGTTTCTTCCTCTATATACCATCTTTAAGATTATATAATCAAATCTGGTAAGTTACTTAAAGAGGGAAAAAGCAAGAGTAATCAGCAGAAATTAGAGTAATTAGAAAAAAAAAACTGATTTAATGGAAACTTCGATAAAAACATTATTATTCGGTTTGATTGATTCAGTTCAATTAAAGAGATTTACCAAATTGGCGGCTTCTGATTGAGGTATTTAATACTAGATGGAGTTTTTAGAAAATCGATGTTTAACATTGACATAATGACATTGATACACACAGTGATAAAATCTAAATGTGTTTGCAGAAATTTATGAGGTACATATTTGATATCATTGTTAATTGGCGCTACTGTAATTCGACCCATTGAATAAATAATTACCGAATTAATCACCTATTTATTAGGTCTGAAAGAAACGATTACTTAGATTATGAAATACAAACAGTATCTGCTATTGTGAATGAATACATATTTGTATTGTTGTCATTATTTCCACTATCAACTATTAAATAAATTTTAAAAACATTTGTGGCAACATTCAATAAAAACTTATTTACATAATTTATAATTTATGCATAACTTTTACCAATTATAATACATATTAGGTAACAAAAAAAGAAACTACATAATATAATCAAAAAATTAAATACATAGCTACTTGTCGTTCACTTTTTGATGTGTCTCTGGATGACCTTCGCTCCACCGATCAAAGAAATAACTGTATTTGCTCGGTGAAAAGCTATAAATATCGCAATAATCATCACTTAAATATTTGTAATTGATTTTTATCGTTTGTGCAATGTATGGTCATTAGTATTCAAAAAATATCAACGATGAGTTGAAACAGTTAATATCGATGTGATTCATCTTTAAAATGCTACTAAATTGACACTAATATGGAGGCTCCTTAAACGGATGGTCATCAGGGACGGTTTGCTAAACACTGTCAGCAAGCTGTACGACTCGATAATCAAAACCCGCTTAATAGAGCAGATTGATCCAACCAGTTTGGCTTTAGTAAGAAGCCAAGCTAGCAAGATTTAATAAGAAACGGAAATGTCCCAATTGGTTGGAAGAAAATAGGTTAGAACTTGCCCCAAAAAAAAATCAGAATCAATTATTTTCAATGGCAAAAGGGATAGAGCAGATGTAACCTTTAGTATTCCCAACTTTATCATAAAACCTAAAAATGGTGTTAAATGACTGGGACTTAGCAACTATTTTTCGGAACGATAACATCTCAAATGCGCAAAATCCCAAATCTAGAACCGCTGGTTGAAATGCGAGTTTAAAAGACTGATTTTTTTTATGTGTGGTTGGTACTTAGTTGCAGTGACTCCGTAAGCTGTATTACTTTTCACCATCTTGTTAGGAAAAAAACAAGGGAAAAAGAGAGAGAGAAAAGTAGGCTACCCTGTGATGGAAGTAGATGTTCGCCGATCAAATTCCTAATCCTCATGAAGTTTGGGAGAATAGACAGGCATAAGACTCAAGCATACTAAAGATATGTTTTAACAGACGGTACTGGGGATGCTTTCTGAGGGTGGTTCAGGCAAACCATTGTTAGAGTTGCGAGTTTGAACTTGTTTCTCTTTTAAAGTTTGCTCCAGTAAATATGTATTTTTCCACCTGTTGTTTGGGATCCCTCAGTTCAAATATCTCTTACGCCAGTTCAATATTAATTCTATTATCGCTTGTCTGGACAATTCACATTTCCAAAGCCCACTTATGTCATTTCAGGAATGGACGTAACTCTTTTGTTACTTTTATTGGGATATTCGAAGTTGTGTCCTTATTTCTCAATAATTTTTTTGAAATATCCCTCCTTGTCTGCCAGACTTTGATCACTTGATGTTGGGTACTTTTTGTGTAAGAACTAATCGTGTACTAATTCTAAAAAAGCCTTTAGGTATATCAAGTGTACTCTAATTGCTTAATTTCAAATCAAACTCAACAGATTAGGTGCATTGACTTAATTTAAAACAATGTTGAATAAAATTAGCATTCACACTACAGGACCGACGAGTTATACGTTTCATACACGATTCCATTAAGCGAGAAAGAAATAATATAACCTACATAGCCAGTTGCTAGACCGTTTCATTTCTATAATATTTCTACAAAAGCGACTTACTTTCATAGGTTACACTAGCGTTGCATTCCGCAATTTCTATCGTTCTGTAATACTTCTGTAAGCCGAAAGCGTTGTTTTGATGCCAATCTCTTACTATTATATAACGGAATTGGCCTACTTATTCAGACCTCTGCATCGTACGTCACAGATACACCGGCTGCTATTACTTATTTTTCCACCATTTTCAAAACAAATTCCAGCTGATTTCGTTCAAACAAATGAAAATCTAATTTAAATATTTTCTCATTTAACCATCGAGATTTGCTTCAATATCCTTAAAGAATAAAATATGGAAAGGGTATATACAGGGTGGGCCGCTTAAAATGATGCATTGAAATTATGGCCAAACTAAATAAGAAATTTAAAATCGGACCAGGTAAAGTTATAGAGACCATCCATCAAGACGTCATACCGAAATCAATGTGCATTTATTTAAATGGAATGTGGTATTTTTATTGTAAATTTCTGAAACAGCTGATTTTTTAACGTGTAACTGTATAAAATACGATAGATTTTAATAACAAATAAAATCAACAACTTTTTGAAATTGCCGCCAATATTTCAAATTTTGAAGAGCGCAAATATTGTTATTTACCTGATGCATATTTGCGTAAAACGCAAAATTTGAATTGGGCTGTCATTAAATGTCACCTGGCAACTGACAAACATTCAAAATTAATTATTCGTTTTGTATCTTTTCTGTCTAGTGTCTTATTATGTTTGACGGTGTATTCTTTTTTTAGTCTTATTAGTAACCTTATTTCAGCTAAAATGTTTGTTAGATTGGCTTAATAATTATATTACAATTGATTGAATTGATAGTTTTACAAACTTACTGCAATACTGACAGCATGGAAATTTTAATGTTTAACTTATGTAGAAACAATAATTTGGTGCTGAATGTTTGACTCATTGACCAACTTGCATTAAGTCTGCATCGGCAAAAATCGGCATTTTTTTGCGCAAATATTACTTGTATGGGAATTATATTCAAATAGTTATTATTAAATTTCGTAGTTTACGCTTCATATTTTAAATTTAGTAAGTTACACTTTAAGATAAGCAAATGGCAGAATTATGTAGTGATTTAAGTCAAATCTAACAAATGTCATACACATTAACATGCGTTACGTAAAATTTCGGTCAACTAAGCTTGAAACTTCGAAACCGCGAAATTTAAATAATCAAATTTCATTCTTTGTTATTACAAATAAAGTTGCATAAAATATTTAATAAGTGATTGTGATGTGTTAGAAATACCATTTTCTTACAATACAGTGACAGAAAACATACATATGCTATTTAATAAAACAAATTGATTTCGGCGTGACGTCATCGTGAAGGTTATAAAATTTACATTGTTATTAAAATGTGCTCCCCATCAAACACTATAAGTTTACCTGGTCGGATTTTTAAATTTGTATTTACCTTGGCCGTAATTCTAGTGCATCATTTTAAGTGGCCCACCCTGTACATATACAGGGTTCGCCATCCGTCTGGGATTGTCATATTACGGTTTTAATATTGCAAATTTCGAAAAGTTATGTAATGTAGGTGGTAGCGGACTAGTAGGAGCACAAAATAAAATTATCAGCAATTATACAGGGTGTTCAGGAAAGGACTGTGATATCAAAGTTGTATTTTTTTTAATGGAACACCCGGTATATTATGTGATTTTTGAATTGCGCAATTAAAAATATTGGGATTTGATATGGGATTGTATTGACCTAAAGCTTACGGTTTGGGAGTTATGGACGCATCAATTGGAAAAAATGCTATAATCTAGCACGATGTGGATTGGTTAGTATAGTGTTTAGAAATATCGTGCTTATCATGAAGTTTTCCACGTTAGTATACTTTTATTCCGAGATATTCATTTTAAGCTTCATCGATCTGTTATACAGGGTGTTCACCATTCGCGAATACTAATTTTTCTCAATTTTTTCAAATGGAACACCCTGTATATTATTACTAATTGTTAATAAGGGCACTTCTAGGTTTATTATATAATGGCTGTCTAACTCCAATAGAATCTCAAGAAACATCGAATTAAGATTTGAATAAGAGCACTTCTAGCTTTCATTTGATATTAGGGTATGGCTGTCTAACTCCAATAGTTTTCAAGAAACATCGAATTAAGATTAGAAATTCTACTCGTACATTGATATTGCACTACGAACATGAGCACAAAGTAGTATCAAAAATGAAAATTTACAATAAATGTTTAAAAACTTGGTCATCATTGGCTATGCAAATGTCAAGTCTTCGAATAAACGATATCATAACATGTTCCAAAATTTCAGGAGAAATATTTCTAAATGCTTGAGAAATTCTAATTTGCATATTTTTGGCTGTTGTTGGTGCTACTGAGTAAACCTGTTGTTTTATGTGTTCCCACAGAAAAAACAGGACAGGACACCTACCAGGCCAGGGGATAGGACCTCCTCGGCCTACCCATCTTTCAGGAAGTCACTCTTGCAAACAATTCCTGACTGCTTGATGATAATGTACTGAGGCACCCTCCTGCTGTAGGTACATCTGTTGCCTAGTTGCTAAATCAACATCGTCCAAAAGCAGCAGAAGTTCATTTTTTTTAAATTCCAAGTATCTTTCGCCAGTCAATTTACCATTGAGAAACGGTTCTATAACATGTGATCCTAGTATGCCCCCCCAAACATTTAATGACCACTGATGTTGATGATCAATGTATCTAACCCTGTGGGGATTTTCGGTGGCATAATGCATATTGTGCCTGTTAAGCGAACCATTGTGTCGAAATGATGCCTCATCACAAAACAGAATACAGTCTAACATTTCTGGGTGGATTTGGAACCTTTGTCTCATTTCTTGGCAAAATCCTAGTCTATGCTCGAAGTCGTCTTCATCTAACTGCTGATGAAGTTCCATATGATATGGATGAAAACTGTATTTTTTCAGTATTCTTCTAATTGATGTTTCACTAATTCTCGTATCTAAACTGATATTACTCACACTCGTATGCGGATTTTCTTCTACGAATAACAGTACAAATAATTTATTATCTTCATTAGAAATTAGAGGATGCGTAAATACCTTTTTGTAGCATCGAACTTTTCTTTTAGTTTTTCAAATGCCGTTGGCTTAGGTTTACGTGAATTCGGATAACGTTGCGCGTACAGCCTACTTGCTAATAAACAGTTACCAAAACATTCTCCCAAAATGTATACCATATTTATCATTTCCGGAACGGAAAAAAATCATCTTTAATCACAATATTATGCGCACAAGGAAAAATAGTCAAACTCTTCTCTTCAATTTTATTTGAACTAGCCATGCCTACTTGAGTTTTTATACAATACATATTTTTTCGTATGTGTATTTTTGTTGTTAAAGACAGAGAGCAACTGTGGCCACATGCTTCCTTCTAGGCAGTTGGATAATAAAGAAAGATCATTACGTTAAGGCCACTAAAAACTTTGTGCTCATTTTCGTAGTGCAATATCGATGTACGAGTAGATGTAAAATAATTTCTACAAAATTTTATTAAAAATGTTAAATTTCAAATCTTAATTCGATGTTTCTTGAAAACTATTGGAGTTAGACAGCCATACCCTTACCTATATCAAATGAAAGCTAGAAGTGTCCTTATTAACAATTGGTAATAATATACAGGATGTTCAAAAAAAAAAAATTGAGAAAAATTAGTATTCGCGAATGGTGTACACCCTGTATAACAGATCGATAAAGCTTAAAACTAATATCTCGGAATGAAAGTATACTAACTCAGAAACCGTAAGCTTTAGGTCAATACAATCCCATATCAAATCCCAATATTTTTAATTGCGCAATTCAAAAATGTCATAATATACCGGGTGTTCCATTAACAAAAATACAACTTTGATATCACACTCCTTTCCTGAACACCCTGTATAATTGCCAATAATTTTATTTTGTGCTCGTACTAGTCCGCTACCACCTACATTACATAACTTTTCGAAATTTGCAATATTAAAACCGTAATATGACGATCCCAGACGGATGGCGGACCCTGTACATAATGTTATAAGTGAGAGTTTTGTAATTATTTGTTTCTGTTGTGATTACTGCGATATGTGGCAAGAAACTGGTAATTTCGTTAGATGGTTAAATTATATTCATTATATAAGACGAGAAGTTTTTAAAGATTGAGAGGTTTAGAATCGAGAATATGGGAGGTGATGATTTCTATTTTTATTTGCTGATTAACTCAAGGAAACAAACCAAATTTGATCAGTATAAATTAACGATTGGAACGTGTGAATTAATGTTGTTTATCGTGCCAGGTATTTCCAATATCGCATTTATAATTTTGGACACAATTAACAATCGATGTTTATTGAAAAATTAAACAAGGAACTATTGCATTTATTTTGTTCAGGATTAATTTTTATGTTCTAAAATGTAATATCCGCTCTTGAACTTTGATCTTTAAACAATATAAGTTTACCTTCTCTAAGTTGATTGACAAAACAACAATAATAAATAGGAGTATATTTTAATAGATTCAATTCATTATATTTAATAAGCAACCTTCTGTTTTCACGATAAGGATCAGAAGAGATTATTAATATTTTGTCATAATTCTACTGTACTAAACAACATTGTTATGCATGTAGGTAATGTACAAATTTACCTAAGCAAGGAACAGTAAAAAAAGTGTTTTTACATCGTGACATCATCGTCTGGGTCTCTATTTAAATTAGATGAAAGAAGTGCAATAATAATAATTACACCATTGTTTATTACACTGAAGCGTTATTGTTTAAAATTCAAAGCATCACTGTCACGATTGTAACCAATCCTTAGCATACATGTCTTCAAGAACCAATACTCGGGAACGTGCTGTTTGTCTCTAACATGTCAGTGGTAATATCTACATCCAATGGAATTGACAAGAATCTGATCGTGTTTGGGATTTAAATTATATTGAAACTAAAACTAGTTCCATTTTAAAAAACATCAGCAATTCACTTAATTATTTTCGTTGGACGTTCACCGAGCTTTATCAAAAAAAAAAATTACATGTCTCAACAAGCAATAGCTCGCAAATCTTATCCACAAAACTGGAAATTATTCGCAAATTAGAAAGAGGTTGTAAAAATGTTCAAATTTGCTGTCAATACAATTTGACAAAGTTGACTTTGTCGACAATTTGGGAGACCGATTTTTAAAGGTGCAATCAAGTGTAAGTTCTTCAGTTAAAAAACTGTGTCAAGCAAAAAGATCTGACTATAAATCTTTGCTCAAGTGGTTTGCGTTGAAACGAACCCAGGATATACCGATTAGTTGTCCTATTTTCCAAGAAAAAGCGAACCAATTGGCTCAATTACGCAGTGAGGCAGTAGAAATGTTAACTGAAGAAAATTTTAATTGCTCACGAGGTAAAATTCACGGTGAAACTGGTGTTGTAAACAAAGACGTACCAGAAAATTGGCTAACGACAATATAGCCAGATATGTACGTATACCAAAGTCTTTTCTCTTGTACAGAAAACTTGTGTCTACGACTTTTGTAATTTAGGTATTCGGCGGCGAAAAATACTCTAGAGAAAAGCATTCCAAAGAAAGACTTACTGCCTGGGTCTGTGCAAATATGGAAGGTTCAGAAAAGAAGAAACTTTTGGTAATTGGAAAATCGAAGATGTTTCAAAGACGTTAGGAAATTGTCAGTATAATATGAAGCAAACAAAAGAGCCTGGATGACAGGAGAAATTTTTTCAAATCTACTATCTTGGGATCGTGAACTTGCAAGGAACAAAAGAAAAATTCTTTTAGTGATTCATAAATTGGATAATTCGGATTCCTCCAAATGTGACTTCAGTTCTCCAACCCATGAATGAAGACATAATCAAATGCTTAAAGTCGTATTATCGAAGACAATTACTCCTAAAAATGATTCAGTCTGATGATCGAAAACGTCGAAAAGAAAATTTGCTTGTTTGACGCCATTTTAATGTTAGAGACTGCTTGGGAAAACGTGTAGGTATGGAAAAACAATTTCGAACTGTTTCCGTTGTACGAGTTTTTACGTGGATACTAGATTCACATAGGAAGATGGCATTCCTCTTCGTCAGTGGATTTTAACTCAAAGAATCGAAGAAGCCGATGAAGACAATCTGTACCATTGGGCTCAAAACAATAACATTTATGATTTTGAAGAGTATACTTTAAACGAATATGAGGAAATTGATGAAGAGTTGGAAGTCGCAGAATACCCTAGATCGGTAATGGAACAAGAACAAACTGAAGACTTTTTAATTCTAAACATTCATTTCTCACTGTACAGAAAGCTCTTGAAGCATTGCAAACCGTACCACACTTTGTACAGTTATCATTTCCTGAAGAAAATGACAAGACCAATTTTCTAGCCTCTTCGAGTATTATAGAAAAAAAAAATTGGCTGCTCTTCGGTTCTTGAGTTCTCTGCCGTCTAGAAAGGTTGTGGTACTTGACGTTTCGATCATCTTGTCGTGATCTTCTTCATAAGTGAAGAAACTGAAGAAGATCATGACAAGATGAATTGACGAATCTAACTTTTCTAGTTCAGGTATGTATACAGTATAAGAAAAATCAGCATTTTTGAGTAGAGAAAATCTTCTGAGAGTTGGTGTGGATTAATGGGCAACAGAATTGTTGGTCCAGTTTTCTGTCACCGTACCTTAACTGGAGACCGATGTATGGTTATTAACAGAAATTTTTGACGGTCTCGTAGATGATATGCCAGTGCTTGATACGCTCCGTATTCATTTTCAACAGGATGGGGCACCTCCTCATAATTATGTTAATACTTACAATTTGTTAAATGAAACGTTTAATCAAAAATGACTAGAAACCGAGCCCATTCGTTGGCCTCCACGATCTCCTGACCTGATACCTCGAGATTTTTATCTTTGGGGCTTTGTAAAGGGCGAGGGATACAAGCAGCGATATCGAAATGTGATGGAGCTTGAAACAAGTATTAGACAAACGCTAAATAATATTTCTGGTCGAACTATTAGAAAAGCTACACCAAGCGGTATCGTGAGAGCCGAAAAATGCATTGACCAATAAGGCAACGTATTTGAACATTTATTAAAAGTTATACAAAATGTTGAATAGGCAATAAAAAAAGAATTAGAGTGTAGAATAAAAGTAATCCTCTATTTCCTTACAAAATTTTTTAATTTACTCCAGATACATGTTTCGGCAATTAGCCATCATCAGTCTAGAATAATCAGTTAAGAATCAATATGTAGAACATGTTTTTAAATGTCTAGAAGACGTTTTTTAAAAGTATAAAATCACAAATTTGAACAGAATTATAATTAAAAAATTTAAATATTTATATAATATTTTTATATATACAGTGTGTCCCCGAATAGGTGAAACGACTCTTATAATTGACACATAATTTTTGATTTAAATTATCATTTATTGGGGTTTAGCCCAACTTTTAAAGACTAATTTTTAACATATTTTCATGGTTTGAAAAACAAGTCGGCCTTGACAGTGAAGGTAAAACTATTTTCGTTGCAGGTAAAGTACCTCTCCCATTCATAGTACGTTAAAATATTACTAAAGAAAGTTATTTAGAATGAAAAGCTATGGCTATATGCAAATTGCCAAAACAGTCGGCCTACTTTGATGAAATCATTCAAATTAATTGTTTTTCGATATTGTTATTCTTTTATTTTGAATAAATATAATCCAAACGTAATGATAATGTAATACAATTTATTGGTTTAACATAAACAAATTATTATCTAATTAATTTGAATTTAAAGACTTTACTAGATTAGATTAAATGTAAGACTCTACTAAGCCGCCTCCTAAATTTGCACATTTTTCAATCCGATTTCGAAATTCCCGAAAAGCTGCCTGCACATGTTCTAGCATAGAAACTGATCGAACTGCTTGTGTTATTCTATTTTTTAATATTTCGGTATCATTTGGAATAGCTTTCTGGTAAAGTATTTGTTTTACTCTTCCCCATTTCAAAAAGTCCATTATTGTTAGATCCGGGGATCTAGCCGGCCCAAGATGTTACGCTCATTCTCCCAAACCATCTTTCACCAAACTGATTATTTAGCCAATCAGTAATCATTTACAGCCTGTGGAATGAAGACCAGCCGTCCTGTTGAAAGAAGTGCGACTGTCGAATATTTAAATGGAAGTTCGTCAACAAATCTTTCCAGAATTTGTAGATAAGTTTGCTGATTTAATCTTCCTTCAATAAAGTAAGGTCCAAACATTCACTGTTCTAAAATACTGCCTTCTTGCATTTATTATCTAATGTGGGTTATTTCAACTCCAATATCGGCAGTTTTGGGGTGATGGAAGACCATTTGTGGTAAAATCATTCGTCAGGAAAAAATTATTAGCTTAAGTTTCTGTTTTCTAACATTAGTTCTCCCAAAGATAAACAGAACAGTAATCGTCAGAGGTTAGAGCCTCGTCACCTTCTTCTAAAGTATGGCATAATTTGGCTTTGTATGGATATATTCTATTTGCTTTATAAATTCTTTGCAAATGTGATTTATTATGTTCGTATTTATGCTACGGTCTCTTTGCCCCTTTACGTCCGGAATTAACTCATTTTTTAAATATTTAATTTAAGAGCGAGTAGAAGAATTAGGGCCCCTTTTCTTGCACTCATAACTAAAACCGATCAACCCTGCGGCAACGTTAATCCTGAATTGCTTCAAACTGAGGGTTGAACTGCTGATTTGTTTTTAAACAATATGGAAGCGTTTACTACAGTTGTGTTGTAAGCTATCGTCGACAGGTCAACAAAATCAGCTAGTAAACATTTTTGTCCCTTTTTTGATCGTCTATTTGATCCTGTTTCAAATCCGGAGCACCAGTAAAAAAAAATCTTTTCACTTGTTTGTTATCCTTTTCTGGCACATATCTCCTATTTTTCCAGTATATATTTGAAACTCGCAAACATATCGGCAATCATCAGCCCGTACCCAAACTTTGTAGCCACGCTTCGTGAGTTTAGCCAGGATAGATTGCTTCATCGGAGATCTACCTTTGTATTTGATCGTGCTTTCGTCAATAGCTTGAAACCCACCTGGAGAATAGTACTCCTTGTACGCTCTAGAGATCTAAGTTTATAGAGATTATTGTAGTTCAGCTCTAGAGAATTGTCTGCAAAATGCAGATTGCTTAGCGACCAGTAGGATCTGTCTCTAGAAATAAATTTAGAGATGTAAAAATCCCTAACTTCTTTTTGAGAGAACCTGTAGCCCACCCACCACCCACCATCCCTCCAAAACATTTTCATTTCCTCATATGTAATTGGCTGGAAAGCTCTGTTTTCTCTTTATTTGTATTTATCTGCGTAGCATATAATTTGATATGGAATACAATCGAATAATTCTTCTCCAAAGGAGCACAAGAAAACAGCAATAGGAAGCTCAATACCAGCTCACTAAATCTGTTGACCTTTGTTGCAGTAGTACAGCGCCCAACCCATTATACCATCAAATAAAGCGGAGCGAACTTTTTTAGCCAGCTAATTTTTAAATTGTTGGTTACGTCCACTAACCAGTAGGACGCAAAGGGTTAAAGAGATCGTGGGAGCTTCATCTATTGAATTTAAGGCAAAAAAAAGTACCTGCATCATTTTCATTGTACGTTTTCTTGTCTTTCTGCTTATAGGAAACACTTTTGTTGTGAGGAATCTCTTTATTAAACGCCAGTAACAGTACTTTTGTTAATTGCCGCATTTGAATATTTTGTAAAAATAAAAATAATTTGTATTTAAGGATTTGTCGCCGGTTCCATAACACTGAATCACAAAAATTCATTCTAAAATAACTTTCCTTAGTAATATTTTGACGTACTATGAATGGGATTTTTACTTTACCTGCAACGAAAATAGTTTTACCTTCACTGTCAAGGCCGACTCATTTTTCAAACCATGAAAATATGTTAGAAATTAGTCTTTAACCAAGCAGGGCTAAACCCCAATAAATGATAATTTAAATCAAAAATTATGTCTCATTTATAAGAGTCGTTTCACCTATCCGGGGACATAACTTAGAATATGAGGTTGTAGTCATCGATAAATCTTCATTATTTCTGTTGAGAAACCAATTGCTTCCTCAAACAATTGGTGTTCGGGTTGGAATATGTCGAAGAAGGTTGGTGGATCCCATTTTTCTTTTTTTTGAAAACACACCTACTGCTGCACGATATTGCAATGAAATATTGGGTCCGTTTATAAATCAACTGGATAGTCTACACTAATTAATTGATTGAAATCAGATATGCATACTAAATGGCCTAAACTTTGACGTTTATGATGTATATAGTATGCATACAATTACACATTCGTAGGCGGCGCTGTATGATACCAAAATAAATTGTGATGTCATCTAAAATACCCGAATAAATACTACATAAAGAAAAATGTATTGAAATTAAATCCACGTAGCTAAACGAGACACTAATAGGCCTTCGCGAACAGCATAATTCTATTACATGTATGTAAATTATTCAAATTGGAATGATCGACGTTAATACGATATGTATCTCCTGTCCACACATGCAATACATACCTATATTGTCTTTTTGAATTCGTAAACACCGCACTACTAATATACATAACGTTTGTCACTTTTAGTAACCTTTGTAGTTATTTACCTACTCGTTGTATTATTACAAGTCATTATAGTATATTATGGTAATGTAACTAATGAGTACGTGATTGGTATTTTTGAATGAGTCCACTACATATAATTAAGTAATTCGATTTTAAAAATTACTATCAAATATTCTATCCAAATATATATCTAATATTTGAACTGGTAGTATTTCGAATAGAATTTATTACATAATTAAAGGCACCTTTATATTCACCGATGCTATAGATCAAGTCAAATTACCCAATTATTACGTTTTAATATATCTAAATATCGTTTCACTTTCCAAAACATATTGAGAATTTATTAAAATTGAATGTGCTATAACTAAGATCTATTTTCCATCCGTTTTAATCACTTATTACTTTGGGTTTTACTTTTATTTTAGAAACACAATAGACTCTTCAATCAACTAATATTTTATTGAGTAAAAAAACGTTTAATATCTGCCTTCTTAAATAATTATAATTGTCATTATTACTTAAAAGAGAAGTGCTATCATAGTGGAGAAACTAGGACAGCCCTTGCTCGCAAAAACTTCTCAGCAAGCATGGTGAAATGCTGCTGAATATCAGTCTTTTATCCAGTGTTGTGCTCAGATGCTTAACACTGGACTTCCATCATAGACTGTCATCCTCGATAACGAGAGTGTCGTAAAATGGCCTCGTCCCTCTATGATACAACACACTCTAAAGAGTTTTAATTCTTCTAATTTGAAGCTTACAATTTATAAATTTTTAGAACTAATGATGCTCTCTCCAGAGTTTTGCGGATTCTATGAATGGCACCCTGGTATCTCAGAGACCACTGACATACCAGAGGTGCCACAACAATCCCCGGTTTTGCAAGATGTTTAGCCGTTTAATTTGAGACACTGGAACAGATTACGACAACGTAGGTGATGATTGGTTGTACAAGCATAGTATAGAAGTGGTGCGAGGACAGCCCTCACTTGCAGAAACTTAGAAGCATCTCTGATAAAGTTGCGATGATTAAAAGCAAGTTTAGTATGGAGGATGACCCTCCACGGAGATTATAGTAGAGTGGAGCCCCTCCCCCCTCCAACTCAAGCACCTACAGATAAACGTATGTTAAGCATGGTATCATCAGGATCACAGGATATCCGAGGTGTACAAAATAAAACTTCTGGTCCTAAAAAGGAGTCCTAAGGTACCCCAGCTCGAATTGGTTTTAGATCAGAGAACTCACACTGAGTCGAATATCGTACCGCCGGATTTACCAACCTCCTTCCGTAAGGCAGAGGAGTTGAAAATCAACCGATAGGCTCTGACGAAAACCAAACTCGCCGTCTTGAAGGATGTTAACTTCATTGATGGCATGACGAAGCAACTGGGTTGAATATAACTCAAAAGAAATGCATGAACACCCATTTCATGACCAAAAGGTGTGGTGTGGAACGTGCACCCCCCTAAAATGTGCCAATAGGCTAGAAAATGTCTTTAGCAAAGTTTCAGCTCAATCTGATTGAGATTAGAGTTACTAAAAACTGGTTTTTCAAAAAAAATCCTAGTTTTTCGTCAATAAAATCAAAAGTTTTTTTCTAGGAATATAGCTCGAGTGTTATTTATATTTTATTAATTTTTAATTTAATAATTTTTTGCTAAAACTGATAGATTTAGTAGCATTTAGGATTTACCAGTTCACCAAAATAGCATCTTATAGTGGTAATGGCTTGGAAAAAGATGCCTACATTCAGATACAATTTGTAATAAAACTGTCGATGCTCTTCATCTATTGTCAAGGATGAGTTGAAGTCTTAGATTAATTTTACTCCTCTTTCAGCTGTGTTAACTATTCTTAAACCGTCCACTATGTTTTTAGCTTTTAAATAATGCGAAGTTCTTCACTGGATCTCTTGGTGCAGAAGTAGAACACTAAACACTTTAACCCACTGAACACCAAACAAGTTTTAACTAAAACACCGACGCGTTTCAACAGCAATGCTGTCATTATCAAGGCGATAATAAAACTAAATTAAAATAAAATCTACAAAAACAGGTAACCTAAATGTTATGCACGGTCAATCCGATACGCATCATTAATTTCCGATTAACAAAAACAATGGCGAATACGATATAGGTCCATTGTCACAGTTCATTACACATGACTTATTTTTATATATTTCTAAACTTTCGAAAACATTTAGAAACTTACAATTGTTTATTTGTCTAATTATTTTTATCTTAATTGTCAATCTTTGACCGTCAATAAAGCGAACCATATTTTCTCACAATATTTAGAAGATAATAACATTTACTTCATTTGTTTAGTAGAAACCTGGCTCAACAAGCAAAATTTAAATTTTAATTATTTTGAGAACTATATACAATTCAACCACGTTAGATGATTCTTTTAATAGCTTTTATGAAACGTTTTTGTTTTACTTTAAATCTAATTTTCCATTACGTAAGAAACGATCTTCTAAGAAGTTGAAAGATCTTTTTCATTTAAAAAAACGATATCCTAATTTATCTGAAGCTTACACTGTCGCAAAAAATTTGCATTATAAACTACTGCGCAATACCAAAAAAGCTTTCTTCCAAAATAGAATTGCAAACGCCGATAATCCAATACGTGAAGCTTGGAAGGTTGTGGGTGAATTTTCTAATCAGTCCTCATCACTGGATAAGCAATATGCATTGCAAATTGATAATAATAACATAAGAGATCCTTACATTCTTGCTAATTATTTCAATAAATATTTTATTGAATCGCCTCAAAATATAGTCGGATCTATTTCCTCAAATAATATCTCTGACCTTTCTAATGTGAAGGTGCATAAATCAATTTTTTTGAACCTATTACAGAGTTTGAATTGTTAAGTGTTATAACTAACAAAATTAAAAACACTAAATCTAGTGGTTATGACGACATTCCGCCATTTTTAGTCAAAACGGTTGCTCAATACTTAGCATCACCCTTAGCTCATTGTATTAATTTGTCGTTTTCTGAAGGTAATTTTCCAGTTGTATTGAAAGTTAATAAAATTAAACCTAAGTTCTTCACTGGATCTCTTGGTGCAGAAGTAGAACACTAAACACTTTAACCCACTGAACACCAAACAAGTTTTAACTAAAACACCGACGCGTTTCAACAGCAATGCTGTCATTATCAAGGCGATAATAAAACTAAATTAAAATAAAATCTACAAAAACAGGTAACCTAAATGTTATGCACGGTCAATCCGATACGCATCATTCATTTCCGATTAACGAAAACAATGACGAATACGATATAGGTCCATTGTCACAGTTCATTACACATGACTTATTTTTATATATTTCTAAACTTTCGAAAACATTTAGAAACTTACAATTGTTTATTTGTCTAATTAATTTAACATTGGTATAATCGATGTTGTGATCTGTTTCAAAAATGTGTTGGGCAACGCTCGATTTCTCAATTCTATTAAATCTAAGATGAGCCATATGCTCTTTGAATCTAGTTGAGACTGCTCTCCTGGTTTGCCCAATATATTTTTGATTACAATCTTTACAATTGATTTCGTAAATACCTGACTTTTCTAGAGGTTGTATTTTATCTTTAGGGTTACCGATGAGAGTTCGTAAACTAGTCCCAGAACTGTAAACTATTCTGAGATCTAGCTCTTTGAAGATTTTACTCAAACCTTTAGTGATAAAGGGAGCGTAAGGGAGGGTCACAACGGGTGAAGCTTTAACATCCTCTCGAAAAGTCGTAGATTCTTTCACAGTTTTCTTATAATTAAACTTCCTAATTAACTTATAGATATGCTGAGGCTGGAAACCATTACACTTGGCCGCATCTTTTATAATTTTAAGCTCTTTCTCATACCTCGCCTTGTTCAAGGGAAAAGTGAGAAGTCTGTGGACCAAAAAATTCAGGCTTGCCATTTTGTGTTGAACACAATGATGGGAGTCTGAAGGAATGTAGCGAAGTGTACTGGTTTCCTTTCTATACACGTCAAACTCTAATCTATTGTTATTTCTAATTACTAAAGTATCTAGAAAGGGTAGCTGACCGTTTTCTTCTCTTTCACAAGTGAAGAGTTTATTTATGGTTTCTAACCGATTATTTAATCTATTGAGAAAATCGTCAATATTACATTTTTTAGTGTCAAATATAGCGAAAATATCATCCACATACCTCAACCAAACCCTAGGAAAGTATTCGCTCTCAGATTCTAAGTCCTTTTCAAAACGACTCATGAAAAGGTTAGCCAAAAAGGGCGACAAGAGTTACCCATTGCCGTTCCTTCCAGCTGTTCATAAAAACTCCCGTTGAATTGAAAAATGTTCTGTTTCATACAGATGTTAGTTAAGCGAATATATTCCTGGACACATTGTTGACTCAAACTATTTTGAAGCAACAAGTCCTCGAGGTATCTCAAGGTGTCTGGAATCGGTACACTAGGAAAGAGAGAACTAACATCAAATGAAATCAATATTGCACCCTCCAGCAACTGAATATTTTGAATTTCTTTAATAAATTCTAACGAATTTTTTACTGCAAAACTAGATTGCTGTATTGGCAAATTATTAAATTCATTGGTCAGCCATTTGGAAACCTTATAAGTCGGTGCGTCAATTGCCGAAACAATTGGCCTTACCGACTTGCCAGGTTTGTGGATTTTAGGTAAACAATATAATTTAGGGACAACAGGATTGGAAACATGTAGCTTGCGAGAAGAAACAAAATAATCAATTTCTTTGTCCAGCAAATAATCAACTTCTTGGAAATTACGTTTTGCTTTTGCAATTGGCACATTTTAGGGGGTTAACCGGTCGAAAATTCAAAATTATTTTTTCCTAACCACACTAATACGTATACGTTTCAGAGATAAATTCTGATGTATTTGGGTTAATTCTGATCTTTTTCGTTGTAAAACAAATTCACGTAGTAATTAGTGCAAAATAATTACCTCAAAACAGATAAGGAGTGAATATGATGTAAACACGGTAGTAATCTAGTAAAGTTAATACAATGGAATATAAGCGGTAACAATGAATTTTTCACACGGAACAGGGAGTTCAAATTTATGTAACAATAACCAAAATTACTTTTAAAACATGAGCAATCAAATTCTAACTTTGAAACTTGATTATTTTCGTTGAGCTTTATAGATAAACATTTTAACGGATACTTTTCAAATTAATAAGTCACAAGACACATCGTCAGTTGTAAATTATTATTATTATCACCAAACTTTTATAGGCTTGGTATTCCATATTAATTTATGCTCAACGAGGCTCGATTTAAACGCGTTATGAGTGAATTTAGGCGTAAATCAAGCCGCATTTAATAGGAGAAAATAAATATAATATGTATGTATTTAGTAGTAATGGAAAATTTACGATTATATAAGAATAATCAATTGGAACGAATTGTATGAGGTTAGTTTTAAACAAGAGTTGAGTTGAAAAGTAAACTCGCTGACACACTTCGGTATTAAGTAAGAACTCTTTTGATTTCACTCTTAGCTTGCTACATGCATATATGTACATACATATCTTAAGCATACATTGTTTAATGAATTAATTAGTTAATTAATAGATATGTTAATTTTAATATAAAATTAGCGAATTAGCGAATACATAAAATGACTTGAATAGAATTATAGAATGTTTGAGGTTGTATAGGTCGTAATGGAAAGATCTTCAGGATATTGCAGAGAACTTGTTTGTCTAACGATTATGTTGACCTTTTTTTTGGGATTCCCACACTAAAAGAGGAATTTATTTCTACATCTAACATTCCACGACTAATTCAATGATGGACAGTTATAAAAATTTGAAAATATTCATACGTCATATATACATATCTCTTACATCATTACTGCTGTCATTAAATACTATATAGCTTATGATGGATCTAATTTAAAATTGTAGACATCTTGTGTAGTAAACAGTTGTAGTGAACAGCAACAAAAAAGTGTATGAAAAAAAACTGTAGATAACCGGAATATGCCTGTGCAAAATAGGAATGACCTTCAAGCAAAAATGTATCGAAAACCATTTCCAACGTTGTAGATTCAGACCAGCAATTAATTAAATATTTATGTATTCTTTTATAAAAATAACACACTTATCTTCTAATTAGGATAAATGAACCGCAAAAATAAAACTATTAAGAAACCAAATCCGTTTGGGAGTTCCATTATCGATCAATTAAAAATTTGCCAAAAAAAAAGTACATATATGGAAATATAGTAATTTCTTGACGTCAACAACTTTATTTTAGGCGATTTTACATTTACCCAAAGATATAAACATATTTTGTTGGCCGATAATTGCATTACAATTACCCAAAAAATCCAGCACCACCAAATTCAGTGATCTAGCTGTATGCGCTGTGGTGCCTCCTATTGGAGGCATACTCCATCTTGGTCCATTCTTTAAAGTTCTGCAGCCATTTCTAACATCTCAACGTATCGAAGTGAATTGATTGTAACGATGTGACCTTTATCTACAAAACAGTATCACACCAAATCTGCATACTCCACACCACACCATTACGTTTTGGTCGTGTAGTGGGTTTTCATGCATTTGTCTTGAGCGAAAGTTCTGCTTATTAACGTACTCACTCAGATGGAAGTGAGCTTCATCAGACACGACCAGATTTTCTTTTGAAAAAAGTCATCCGACTGTACAGCCTTCATGATAATACGAGCAATATCTAAAAACTGTGGAAAGCTGTTTTAATGAGAGCAAGGTTTGGGTCTTTGATGATGAGAAAGATTCCAATCTGTAAATGATTTGCCGTACTTTTCAAATCGACTGGAATTTTGGACACACAAGGATGAGGAATTTCTGAGGGTTTGGGATAACCAGCTAATGAAACTTGACAGAGCTGGATTAAGGATTGGTTTCGAAGGATGAAGCGGTGTATTGAATCTGATGGAAATTAAATAATAATCACTGGTCAACAGGGTTCTTTTTTCTTACACTCTGATACGTGGACATTATGGACTTTTTCATTGTAATTCTGAAAATATTTTCAAAAGTTGGCTATCACGTCAGGTACGCTAACGGGTATGTCTGAACAGGATGGAACATGTTTGGGCTTCATTTGTACGTCATAGTCGTTAAACCAGTCCCTTTTTTTTCAATCAAATCAAGAATTAATAGATCTGTACATATGTGAGTATATAAGAGACCACGGACACATTATTCGACTCAAATTGACTCAATCTATGGTAGTAACATTAGTTAAACGTTTTTTGAATTCGCAAAGTCCTCTAGCTGCGTAAACAATCCTAACAGTTTTTGTTATGTATGTGGAAAATTTACCGTTCAACAGCATAGACGAAATATTACACCGTTAATAGAAAAATCGTATAACCTTTATTTTAAATTAAAAATTACAAATCAAGACAAGTTGTGAACCCTTCACAATGTCTGTGCATGATTTGCTGTTACTTTACGGAGCTGGATGAAAGGTAAGAGCACAGCTATGCCTTTTGGTAGGCCTATGATTTGGCGAGAACAAAAGGATCATTCGACAGACTGCTACTTTTGCTGTACAAAGACCTTCGGGTTTTACAGTAAAAATAAGGATAAAATTACCTATCCTAATTTACCTTCTGCCACTCGTTCAGTTCCTCATTCGGAAGCTCTGCCAGTACCAAGTCCTATGGATGTTTCGAACCAAGAACATGTTGAAACCGAGATAGAAGTTGTTGGACACAGATGAAGAATATTTGTCATCTCAAGAGGACACGCCTTATTTAATAAATCAATTGGAATTAAATGAGCTAGTTCGAGATCTTAATTTATCAAAAACTCAGGCAGAAATATTTGGATCAAGACTGCAAGGATGGAAGTTGTTAGCTGCGGGTGCGCGTATTTCTGTTAATCGAAATCGCCAGAAAGAAGTCACAGTATTTTTCAACTGAAGAAGGTCTTTCATTTTGCAAAAATGTTGACAGTTTAATGCGAGAATTAGGTTACAAATACCAACCGGAAGAATGGCATCTTTGAACGGTGTCCTTCTACATGTAGGAAACATCTACTACTCGATTCGTGTTGGGCATGCCGTACACATGAAGGAAACATATGATAATATGACACGTCAAAAAAGAGAAAAAAGAAAAAGAAAAAAGAGAAAAAAAAAGACAATTATTCTTAACTATAAGACTGTAAGAATGTGAGAATGTAAGAATGTGAGAGGGACAATCAAGGCCTCAGAAATATAATGCAAAATCGAAGTGGACCTAAGGCGAACAATACACTCACGTCGACGCTTCAAAAGAGGCAAACGAAACTCAGCCCGCAGACATTCGAACGATTCAAAAGGAAGATTAACCCCATGTTTTTTTAAATAAATGTATTTCAAAAAAAGATTCTGTATCCTCTCTATGATTTTACTATGTTTAAGAGTATTCGGTGACCATATTACGGATCCAAGCTCTAATTTAGAGCGTACAAAAGCATTGTATAGTATCAGAATTGTACGAATATATCTAAAATCCCTGGTGTTACGCCTTATAAAAGATAAATTTCTGTAAGCCTCAGCCGAGATGATATTGATGTGATTATTAAAAGAAAAGGTTGAATTAAAGAGAATGCCAAGATCCCTAAGTTCAGTGTCACGAATTAAGTCCAAACTATTTATTTTATACTCAAACATGAAAGGAACTTTTTTTCTTGTAAAACTAATAACGGAGCACTTAGAGATATTCAGTGCTAGCTTATTACGCTGACACCACTGCGACAGATTATTTAAGTCAATCTGCAATTTTGATGAGTCAGACGGAGAACTAATACGCCGAGAGATTTTGCAATCATCTGCATATAGCAAACAGTTGGAGAATTGAAGAATTGACGGGAGATCATTAATAAAAATTAAAAACAGCAAAGGCCCCAGATTACTTCCTCGGGGAACACCAAAACTAACAATATAGGAATGTGAGTATTCACCGTCGTAATACACACACTCTCTTCTGTTACATAAATAGGACGGTAAGAAATTTAATAAAACCTTTGAAAATCCGAACATATGTAATTTATTTAAAAGCACATCGTGATTAACACTGTCAAAGGCCTTAGAGAAATCAGTGTAAACAACGTCCAATTGCGACCTATTATTGATGGCTTGCGCAATATCCTCGCAAATCATAATTAAATTTGATTCAATAGATCTGCCGCAATAAAAACCATGCTGTTCAAGTGCTATCCTATTTTTAATCATCTCAAAGATCTTAGTGTAAAGTATTTGCTCGAATATCCTGGCCACAACCGGAAGAACACAAATTGGGCGATAATTAATCATTATCTTTCTATCACCTTTCTTAAACATGGGTACTACCTTTGCCAACTTCCACTGATCAGGAAAATATCCGCTCGCAAGTGACAAGTTAAAAATATGCTTCAAAGGAACCAGAAATAATTCAGCACAACCCTTGTATACATAAGCAGGTATATTATCGAGACCCATTGATCGCTTTGACTTTAATTTTTTAATTGCATTTAGAATATCTCCATTGTCAATTCCACCAACACTGAAGTTCCAATCATTCGTCCCATTACCAAAATCTACACCATATTCCGATGGTTCGGTAAACGTAGTACAAAAGTAGTCAGCGAAACCCTGCCACAGTAAGTCTCGTTATTATAAACGAAGTACTGAGAAGATTGTAGACCTCGACGTTTATTGTTTATAAAAGTCCAAAAATTATTCGGATTAGACTTAAGAGATGCTTCAAGATTACCGCAGTAATTCCGATATGCTTGTTCAATTTTAGTTTTTAATTGATTTCTATAGAAATGGAATTTACCCAAATTAAACGGGTTATATCTTCGTGAGTGATGGTATTTCTTCAACTGTACTAGATTGATTATTTCTTTGTTAAACCATACTGGAAAGTTTTTGTTGCAATTGAAACGCTTTACTGGGACGCATTGATTTAGAATATTATACAAAATATCGTAGAAAGCATCAACCGATTTATTAACATCACAATGGCTGATCTCAAAGTAGTTGCAATTCTACTTGGTTTACAACTTGGATTCACAAAGTATTGTTGTTTCCTTTGTGAATGGGATAGTCGAGCGAGAAATTTGCACTATACTCTTAAGCAATGGCCAACCAGAATACAATATACTTCTGGAGAAAAGATCGTAGTCCATAATTCGTTGGTGGAGCCTCATAAAATACTTTTACCACCATTACACATAATATTAGGTCTGATGAAGAATTTCGTCAAAGCATTGGACAAAGAGGGACCAGGATTTCGATACCTGAAACAAACATTTCCTAATATATCTGAAGCAAAACTTCAAAGAGGTGATTTTTATAGGAACCCAGATTAATCTGTTACAACAGGATCGAGAATTTGACGTACTCTTGAGCGATTTAGAACGTACTGCTTGGGATGCATTTAAAAGTGTGACAAAGAGTTTCTTAGGATATAAAAAATCTGAAGATTACGAGGAAATTGTTAGTTAAACTTGTTAGAAGTTACCATGCATTAGGCTGTGATATGGGTCTTAACAACAAAAGCATGAAGTTGTATTAGCAACCAGCAACGTTGTCAGATCCACGAATTTGTTATCGATTGTTAATATCATATAAATAATATTGTTTTGCACATGGCGAAGAGAAAAAACAACATTCCAATGAATCAATTAATGAATCGCTATTTAATGTAAGATTCGTGTAAGATCACATTTTTGTATATACATATCTCCGGAGATAAAAAATTGAAGCTTTTACCATTTTTTTTAAATATTTTTTATCTGCGACATGATGCTAATGAAATACCCCTGTTACAATCACAATTTCAGTCTATAAAACCAAACTGATGTGATACAAAAACTAGATGTTTGAATGACGTAAATTTTGTTTACCCGCTCGAAGCACTTTTTCTTAGCGAACAACTACACATAACACACCATTAAATTTAATTGAATCGATTTTTGACATAGAAATGCGCAATCAAAATTACCAATCTCTTTCTCACCTTAAGAATATACCCAAACAACTACATCCGGGTACACTAGCACTTATTTCTTACGAATCAATTTATTCTGGAGCACGTTAAAATTTCGCCAACAGAATAAATTGACAATAATTATTCCTTATTACTATAGTTCTGATTTTTTTTTGCAGGAAATGGCTGGTTTAGTCCGGATGGCAGTGAATAAATATGTTACAGTAGTTGACGGATTAAGCGGTAAGTTTAATTTGTTTAACTTCATAAGAGAAAAAAAATTAGACAGGTTATTATTATGTAAATTCAACAAATCCAGGATAAGTAAATATGTTGTTATAATATTTATTTTAAACAAATAAAATAGTGTATGTATATACATACAATAGTAAATATGTATGTAAATTTTATACCTTTGTAGTTTATTAAAACATCAATTTTTCTATTGTAGTGCATGTTGATTCATGGTTATTCTTAAAGTTAATTAAATCGTTACATACTTATGTGTACACGCATGTTTATTTTTCTAGATCTTTACGATAATTTATTCAGACGACAAAGTCTTTAAATAATGTTAAAAAAGCAATTGTAACACGATATAGTGTTAGTTTCAACCTTGTTATTTCCTAACACAGACGTATAATTGAAAATAAACACGCAATAAAATATCAAAATAATGACTAACACAATTTTTTCCTAATTTCAACTTGCAACAGTCTTTGTTTGTTTGTTTTGTCATATTTAATACTCCTAACATATAGGGGAAGTCCAAGTAGAATTACTTAAAATCTTCTTATAGATAGGTACCTAATTAATGTTAACCTTGAAGTTTTCGAAATGTATTGGTTGACGTCAGGATTAATTTATAGCAAAAAAATTCTCTTCATTTACAGTTTAAATGGTTATAGAAAGGAGGAATAAGAAAGTGTGCATAAAAACTTGACATGCTAGACAGATTTTTTTGGATCTATTGCGTAATCTTATTTCGCTGATGAATAAAATTTTATGAGAATTATTGTTTTTTTTTGTCCTCTCTCGTTGACGTAGACTAAAATAGATTCCATCTCTTTTTTCATAAGCTAATCACCGTTCTATATTAGATTAGATCAGATTTAATCTTCTTGGCATAGACGGCAGATTTGATCTTCAGCTTTTCCGAGTTTATGTAGACGGTACTTTAGGGCTACATGATCCGTCGAAAGCCCTGCCAACAGTCCAAGATCCCCCTTCCTGTTGTCTTCCCATTTGTTAACTATTTGTTTTAGGTGGCTCTTTTGCATTCCTCAACAGGGATCAGGTCCAATAAAAGGCATTTTCGCTGCTTCTTTGACAAGCTTGTCCGTCTTTTCGTTTCCTTCGATCTCTTGGTGGCTTAGAACCCACTGGTTATTGTGTCCCAATTGCCTTAAATTGTATATACATACATAGTTCCTCTTTTGAGTTGACGACTTTTGATGATCACTTCGTAGGGTTGGTCGAAGTTGTATTGCATTGGGATCTTGTCTTTTGGAATGCAAATAAGGTAGTTAATATTGGGATTTTCAAAGATTTTAAGGTGTCTTCTAATGTCCCCACGACCAATGTGTGGGTATTTCTATTAAAAAAATGTTTGCTTAATGTTTTCTTATTGAGTGTTTTTAGATATGATGCCCATCAGAAGAAATTTTTATTTTTTGGAACATTTGGACTTCCCCTAATTCCTTTGGTTATATTTGTCTTTTATAATAAGTAAAATTTCCAGTTCATCAGCTCATAAGAGACACTAGCATAAGGCATAAAAATAAATCTGTCCTCACTCACTCACCTCTAATTTGCTATCGCTTTCGCACTTTCTTTTGTGACGGTTTTGTCTGAAAGGACTCTCCAAAATAGTTATCATCAGCATTGCAGACTTAACTAGACTTGAGGTGGTATATATTTTAAGATGTCACGAAACTAGAGAAGTTAGAGCTGGCAATATTGCATTTCTAAATACTGCAATCCTTAAGTAGTAAACTCTGACTTATTGTCAGTCAGTTCAGTCGTTGCTGTCATAGAGCAAAAAATAATAGAAACGATTTGTCATCGAAACATGGACTTGTCAAGAGAACATGTACGCCCGCCCTGTTCTTCAGCTACCGCTGGAAGCATTAAGGGAGTGAGACGTATAATCGACGAAGATCCAAGATGCATCTAGGTATTAAGGGATTGAGGCAACTCTTAGTGTTAGATCCGCAATTGTAAATGCAATTTTACATGATCATCTTCGGATGAAAAAAATTGTTTTCTCTTGTCTGACCAATCATTCTTCAGATATTCATTCAGATAGGCTGACCTGAAAGCCAACTTACATCCTGAAAAAAAAAAACGAACTAACTCATAAGTCCTTTTTACCTTTGATCTTTATATACCCAGCTTTTTGATGATCTCCATTCTGAAAGAGAGGTAATCATTTTAAATATTTCGCCAAGATGCTCTTTCGCTCATGTGTGACATTTCTACTGCCTAGAAGATATTTGTACTATGCTCTAGTATAGGTAGCTACTTAGAAAGTTAGGAATTTGCACGCAAAAAAAATTAGTCTAAACTTTCAACTTCAATTTTTAAATCAATTTAAGTCCCGAAAAATGCATTTAAAGTCTGAAGCAACTACAAGAAATGGCGATAACCATAATCTAAAATCCATATGTCTCTTATAACATCGGATATGACAGTTTAATTTTTGGAATCCTGCATTACTAAATTTGCTATTTCAGGAGATAATGGAGGACCTATTGTTGTTCCAAAAATATGTTTTGCGAAGAAACTTTATCAAAACTAGCTAATTTCAATGATCCAAAATGCCTCCCCGTGGAACAGCTTCCCTGGTGAAACCATTAATTAATTTTCCCCTATCCATAGTTCTAATAATGTCATCAGTGACGTTCAGAAAGACAATTTCGTAGTTGTAGCTAGTCCTGAATCGTGATCCACGTCCACAATTAGAAAGGCCTTTTTCTTTGGTTAGAAAGTTATTTCTTTGATGACACCTTATCTCTTCCATAATTTAGGTTCGTCATGGTGTACCACAAGGTACTATACTGAGCCCACTTTTATTCTTAACATATACATACTTCCGCCTTACCATTAATGTCTTTTCTTCTTTCAAAACTTTTGACAATATTATTAATCTGTTTTCTTCTTTTAAAAAAAGAACTTTTCTCCTTCACCTGACTTTTCTTACCTTTCTTTTTATCATCAACTTTCAAAAACGTTCCTCTTTTTCTTTTGTTTTTTCTTGACCTCCTTTTTTCTTAAAATTTTTTCTAAATATACATAGCGTTGCATGTGTGTACATGTAATTTTGACAATTCATTCTATTCTAAATTTCCAGTATTTAATATATTTCTTTAACTCAAAGGAACACATTCTATTCTACCCAATGACCTCCCAGAAATTGAGTTAAATAAATTAGTAACTACATACATTGATTGTACAGTACTCGTCAAAAGTTATGTCTCCCTCCATGAACTAAAGTACATTATAGTATCAAACCTACATTTCTTATTAAGTTCGATCGATTGTGCCCAGCTTAGATAATAAACACCTTAATACTATTTGAAGGTTTAAGGATTTAAAGTCGTGCAAACTGGAGAATATTGCTGGATAAGGAGGAAACGCCGACGACCAAGGTAGGAGTCCAACAGGAATCTATGCTTAGACCAATGTCTGCCTATGGAAACGATCTAGTGCTGTGGGTTAGTGGGAGCGGACAACAAGCACACTCCAATTGAAAATGCGAAGGTGTCTCTTTCAGATATCAGTAACTAAATTAGAAAGCACAAGAAAGGGTGCCGCAAGAGAGGCCATGTCACCTTTTAAAAAGATAATTTCCTGTCAGGAAATCACTATAAACGTCAAATTGCGTTTTGGACAGCATGTGAGACGAGTCACCACCAAAGTAGAGAAAAAAACTTGGCAGGCTAACGAGACTGATGCCCAAAGTAAGAAGACTGTGCAGGTTCAACCCAAATATACTGTATAATGCTGCAGTGCAAAGAAACAGGCTGGCATAAGACTATTACTGGAGTAGATCTATAGGTCTGCGGCAATACTGAGGCATCACTGTCAATAAAAAGTATTTTATTATGTGGAGATTTGTCAGATTGCATCATACGCAAAATAATTTAAAATAAATTAACCATTAAAAATAATTTAGCAATTAACGAATTATTATTTTCAGATCCTCGGACAACGGACTGGCCCCTTATAAGCAGTCCAATACCTACAATTGCGATGGTGCTAGCATACTTATATGTCGTCCTGCTATTAGGACCTTGGCTCATGGCGAATCGGAAACCTTTCAAGTTGAAAAAAGTCCTGATCTTCTATAATGGAGCTCAAGTATTGGCTAGTTTATATATGTTCTCGGAAGTAAGTGCAGTAACGTAACAACAAACCTCTGGCATTCACCCTCATATAACCAAGCGCAAGATTCTCATTAGCGTGTTATAGCTGTGTAATGCAGCTTTTTTTTTAATCATAAACACTTGTTACACAGTCGAAGAATTTCCGGTAAATTAACGAAGTGTTTATAGTTCGTAGTAAAAGCGACCTTGTTGTCGATATTGTATAACTTGAGGAAGTGATACAGTCTGTACATTATGTAAAAAGAAAATGTATATACACTTTCTCTTACAAACGGCAAATCGTGAATTGAATTCTTGCGCCCTTGAACCGCCATGAATCGTGACATGTCCTTGAACAAGAAAGTAATCAACGTGAGAACGATCATGAATGGAACTGCATACAAGGAACGCGGATACAGATAAACGCCACTTGCTATACGGTTGACTATCACATTACGCAACTTTCTTTAACCTTAACATTGGTAGAGGACGTTGCACGTTACGAACATTAATGTCGTGGTGAAGTTTTACGATAGAATGTGAGATCTTTCTTGATTGACATCTAGTTTTTTAATATTCTAATTTTATTTAATATATTTTGACAAATTTTTGGAACGTTTGTAGACGTGAAAAGATCTAAAAATTGTTGAAGGTAGGTTTTCACGACCTCTATTTATTGCGTTGAAGTCTTCGCCGTAACTTGACGTTTCGCTAATTATCCTATCAATCTCTTTAAAATTAAAAAAGTTGACAGTATGATCACAAACGTTTTAAAGAAATTTAAATTAGGATGGATGGTACTCATTGACAGCACATTGGAAGTATTATACATAGATAGATAGCGAAAATGCTGCCAATGATGCCAACATTATTAAATAAAATTATTTCTTGTTGCGTTGAAAATAGCCCCATAGAAATATGAGTACCTAATATCACTGCGATAATGCGCCTATAAAATAAAAGTGTCTTGCAAGGTTATAAAGAGCATCTCAAAAGCAACAACAATTAAACAGTAGCTTTAAAAAGGAGACATTACAATCATTAATAACGAAACCGATATAGTAATAAATAAAATGAGTCACACAGGACGTTGACAGATAGGTAGAATGACAATGTACCACTCTCAATACGTCAAATGCTTAGTCATCCATGGCGGGAAATTTAAACTATCGTCCCACAAAACTTTTACAATCACTCTACCCTACCTACCTCATGAAATAGATACATTATGCATTACATTGCAATTTCAATTAAAGGAGGTTGGTCACTCAAAAATCCCTGCTTTGAAACCATTTTTTGATCGAAAGTTTAAGACATTGTATACGGTCATTATATTTAATTATCTAACAGCAAGTTATCAGGCTAGATTAAGATCAGTAAACTAACAACTTAGTACCAACTACTCAATATTACTAACTGAAAATTTGTGCTGCCAACCTTCTTCATTTGATATTGCTCATTCAATTTACAAATAAACAAATGTCTTGTCGTCTGTCAAATCTACCAAAATTTTTTAAAATACGTTCTAATAAATATTATGAAAAAAATTAACTGTGGCAACATCGCCAACTGTCAAACGGTAGTTGAACCTATTTTAATGGAAATATCAATGTACAGTTGTGTCCAAATAAATATAGTACAGTGGCGGAATTAAAAAAAGCGTACACTCAAAATGCCACACATTAAACCGTTCTTTATTTGACAGCTTACGTCAAATATATTAATTGCAAATAATGTCAAAGTAGTAGAAGACAATAATGCCAAATTAGAGTTTGCTTCAGAAAACAAGAATAGTTACATTACCAGAGGAAGGGTGGTCAATCAGAGCATTTTGAAGTGAATAAAAGTACCATACTGAGGGTGAAAACAAAATGGCAGCAAGAAAGAGTTGTTCAAAGAAAAAATGGATCCGATCGGAAAAGGGTAACAACTCCTGAAGACGATGAAAATCTCATCCAGTTCTTGAGGAATAATCCATTTGAGTCGGTAGTGACTGCAATTAATAGAACGAATTTCCACTGGACACGTCCGTACTGCCCGAAATAGAGTGAGACAGGATTCCGAGCTGAGAAATAGAGTAGCTGCAAAGAAGCCTTTCCTAACTGCAGATAATAAAAATCAGAGAATAGGTTTTGCATTAGAATTTCTACCGCGTGATTTAAATTTCTGGGAAACCGTCATTTTTACTGATGAGAAAGTCTTCCAGTCTTCGTACAATGGTTGCGTTCGAGTGTACAGACCGCCAAATTCAAGATACAATGAGGCTTATACAAGCAAATCTCGAAAGATGAGTGGCAGATTTTCGGTCAATGTTTGGGCCTGGATTAATATGCAAGGGCCAGGCATTTGCTGGATGATTGAGGGTCGGTTTACTAGTGCAAATTATATTGCAATTCTCGAAAATATTTTTCTGCCGTCGTCAGAAATTATGTTTCCTGAAAGAAACTTTATATTTCAAGATGACAATTGTCCCCTTCATAGATCTAGAACTGTTCAGAACTGGTTTCAAGAAAATAACGTAAATCTTTAAATAAATTAATTTAAGTAAATTAAATACATTTTTGCGATAACACTGGCCACGACTGTACATATATTACCTGTCAATGTGACAGCGACGATTGACAGTTCATATGACAGATAGAGAACCATTTTACAATGCAAAAATTGAGAAGGACAGTTCTTTTGACCACAGTTCTATAAATTTTGCTTGATCGTTGTTCCAATATAATATTAATAACCATCTAACCTAACGAGACAACGTCCTGAAAATAGAGCAAAACCCAAATTTTTCTCGTCAATACACGAAAAATTCAAAGCTAAAATTTAAATTTGATCCCATTCAAGTTTGTATTACATTGATGACAATATCCCCAGACAAGACTGGTGTAATACTCCAAAATTTACCAAAATCATAAAGCTACTTATTTTTAACTATTAATTTAATTATAGTTTAGTTGTAATCTATCTTATTTTTTTTACAGCACTTAATGAGTGGTTGGTTCTGGGATTACAGCTTAATTTGTGAACCTGTCGATTATACGAGCAGTCAAAAAGGAATGAGAGTAAGTACAGATGTGTGCAAGAAAAAATGGGACATATAAGCATAAATCCCAAGTTTTTAGCTGTGTAAACGGATCTGGAGACCTTAATTACACAACTTAAATATGTTTGTCCCAAATTTTATTGCACAGTACTGTACAGTAACTACAATTGATAGTTACTAATCAACAGTCTGTATACATACAGATACTCTTTCAAGTTGTAAATTAATGCTGATTAAATATTTGTATGCAGATGGCTAATCTTTGTTGGTGGTACTACATTTCAAAACTGACTGAATTCGCAGACACCGTCTTCTTCGTCATGAGGAAGAAGGATAGTCAAATATCGCTGCTACACCTGTATCACCACAGTTTGACGCCTATCGAAACGTGGATATTGGTGAAATTCCTAGCAGGTAAACAATATTTTACCAACATACGGGGGCAGCTCACATATTATTTTCCCTCCTGGATGAAACCTCGGTTTGCCATTATGATCCTGAATCAAAAAGGCAGAGTATGGAATGGAGGCACAAGGGTTCAAAAATATTAGCCTTCAGTTTCATTCTACGTCATCATAGGGACAATAATATCTGAACTGCCCTCGTATATATACAAATTATCATTATAAGTATTGCGTTAGGCAATTTATTAACTCAAGCCAATAAGTTTACTTTTGTGATTTTCCAGTAATAAGCGAATCTGAAGTGAAAGTATTGGATTCACTATACATGAATCATTACTACCAATATACACGAGACAAATTACTCAATGTAAACTGAGTGTTATATAATCTCTTTCATAGCAAATGCGTTCGTATAGCAATTGTTAATAATATATATTTTGTACGAAATATCCAAGTATTATTATAAATATTGTTTAAAATAAAATGTCAAACTTTTACTTTGTTATTAGGTGGACATGGAACGTTTTCAAATTTAATTAATAACATCGTCCACGTTATCATGTATTTCTACTACATGGTGGCAGCAATGGGACCAGAATATCAGAAATATTTATGGTGGAAGAAATATTTAACGACAATCCAATTGGTAAGTACAGTACCGCTTTTAATTCTTTTTAACATGCTGCGACATCTATTATCGTTTGTGATAACTATAAAGGTATTACAAGTTTGTCTATAATCGTATAGATGGCACTACTTGTATTACATTTATCTTTATATTTTAATTATTTTCCAAACAATAATTATTTTAATTAAAAATTCGTATTATTCACTTACCTGCATTATTAATCAACAATAAATTCTAGGAGTAATACTTTATAGGAATATAATCAACAAAATTAACATCGATGTCTTCATTTCATTGCATTCGTCATGTAATACAAGAAAATATAATCGTATCATATCATAATATAATCATGCATAACATATATATAAGCTTTCCGTTGAAAAAAAATATATACATATTATGGATGCAACATGATTCGTATACATTCCATCTAATCTATAAAAAAATGTATAATGTTTATTATCAATTAAACGCATAATCTATATCAAAATATATTTCTAAACCTCGTAACAATATAATAACTATTCCAGAGGTAGGAAGTAACTACTGATAAAAGCTTTAAACATGAAAATCATTCCAATTCCAATGCAGAGTTTGAAAAATAAACGTTGTTGCCATCTAAAAGCTAAAAATAAATTATCGTATGATAAAAAATAAGAATAGGGAGTGAATAGATACGCAAAACAAGTAGAACGACAAATATTCATCTCCTGGAAAGCGTATTTGACTTACGTGGCGATATTTCGTAAACTAAATTCGTTTTAATTCATTTAAAAATTAATAAATTTTAATTCTTCACAACAAACAACATAACCTCATTCACCTATATATTGATTTGATTCGCATTTAAATCGAAAGATGGCCATACCTGTCATTTACTTGAGGTGTAATTTAAGTTGCATTTACAAAGGGAAATTATATTATTATTATGTCATTGTAATTAATTTAATTAATTAAAGATTTGATTCCTTACTTTTATTTACGAATGATTTTAACTCATTACAATAATACGATAATAACTATTATTCTCCAGTATTCAATTGATTGGCATTTAAATCGAAAGATTAAAATCGTAATGAAAGTTGCGTTTACACAGGATAAGAAACATGTTATGTCAATTTAATTTTTTTTAATTTAATTAAATTGGGTAAATGTGTTATGTTTTATTTCTTGCTTCTCCGTGAATGACAATGACTTAGGTTTCTTATCATTAATTTTTTATTTAATTTATCAAATTTATTCTTTAAATTATTTCACTGTGATGATATGATTCGAATTAACAACTACACACATCTAAGGTCTTGCGAGAGACTCGAGAGAGATGATTCCCGGAGTTGACCGACCAATTAGGGAACAAGAAATACCTACGACAAGAACTTTTCGATTTCTAGGGGCATGTCGAATGACTTTCGTAAGCCCCTTCAATTAAAAGCAATATCACGTCCTATTTAAGTAATTCTTATGGATATGACATTTTTATGGAGGATGTCTGAAGTACCTAGAACTGATACGTCAATCTCACAAGTAGGATGTCCAAGTAACGTCAATATTTGACGTACAAGCAACGTCAACAAAGAACGTCACACGAAGTACATGAAATTGACGTTTGGTTAAGGATATTCAAAAGCTGTCGAAAAATAAATGTTTCTGTCAAGTCATATCAGTTGATAATTTTACATCTGAGACCAATAATTGACGTCAATATAACATACCGGTGCTGGTTGTTCAATATTATCACTTGAACAGTCATATCCAGCGTTGAAACCAAACTGGTAAAGCTGTAGTTTAGGGGGAAAAATGTAATTTTTATCAAAAGAAAAACGAACTGGACCTATCAAGCACTTGTCGTTATTGAAAATATGAGTTTTATTACACATAAATATGCATTATACAAAGGCGTAAATGCTACAACTTTAGAAAAATCAACCTCGTCAGATTTTGCTATTACCTGGGACATGGTTCAAGTGCAAATCGTTGGGTCTGATACAATGTAGTCGTTGTCGTATCTTTCAGAAGGTTTCACCCTACTGTCAAGAGCAACGGACTAATCAACACAGTAAAATATATGTTACAAATGTCTTGGGTCTATATTATGTCTGAACATCTAAAGAAATAAAAAAAAGACATCTTATGGATATAGTGTCAAAGATATCTCCTGAATGTTCATTTATGACATCTATCAAATGTCTTTTAAATGTCTAAAAACAACATTGAGCACCATCAAAAGCAATCGAACTCAATCCAGCTAAAGTTGATATTTTTGATAAGAAAATCAATTAATGATGATGATTTGTGTCATCTAAATTTATAAAGTTGTTATATTGTATGTTTTTATACATTGTTACATACTTTTACATTTAATTTTCTTCTTTTTATATTACAGCTGCAGTTCATAATTGTATTCATCCATTCAGCCCAACTGCATTACGTGGATTGCGGATATCCAACATTCATGGGCTACCTCTTACTACTTCATTCTTCGATATTTTTAATTTTATTCGGTCATTTCTATTATGAAACGTACACACCATCCAAGAAACAGATTAAACAAGAATAGTAACCTGTTTAATTCATATTTGCGTGCATGTGCTTTTATTTATTTAACCACATCCTAATTCTAATTTTTGTTTACCAAATCCTGCGAAAATCTATCATTTCAATTGTTATCCCAGATCGCAAATGAAATGATGGAATTGCAGAACTCTTACCTCATTTCACACCCATAGTTTGGTTTTATTAATATTGTATCTTTTATCATGTCAATGGTTTATTGTGTTTAAATTGAAGAGACTTTTTCTTTCCTGTAAACTTATTATTGTAAACGTCATATTCATTAGTTGTTGTAGTAAATCTTGATTGTTGCCTTATTATATAATTTAGTCATTTCTTGGATTATTGCGGAGAAAATATCTTAGGAATCTTTATTTTTATACTTTTAGACTTTAGAAATTAAGTTGTACAAATCAAATATAACTTACTAATAATAGATGATGCTCAATATTTTATTGTGTTTTATAGGATAAATAATAAAAAAACATTTTTTTTATACAATCATATTTTTTGTTTTATTTTGTTGCATCCTTCATATCGTCCCGAAACTGAATCCCACGAAGTTGTTCTTTGAGTGAAGCATCGACAGAGACAAAATTTTAGAATTAGATAGAGAATACCCATAATGTATACATTGTTGCTGATCTGCAAGGCGTATAAATTGTTTGCCACGAAACCTGCCATCTGTTGATTGACATGGGAATGTTAAAATTAAATCATAGAATACCTCAATATCTACGAAGATATTTTGGAATATAACTTTCCCTAACCCTTTGTTTATATGTATTTATGCTAATAAAAAATATCATTGTGAATAAAGAATTATACGATGTAAGAGGTGTAGATGTTTATTATCATTTGCAGCTAAAGCTATATTTAGACGCTTTTATGGTTTAAAGACTAAACATGGACAAGATATGTTTATACAAGGTTTGATTGAAGTCTCGCGAATTCAGAAACGACGACCGAGGAAAGAAAACCCCATAGAAAGATCCTACTCCAATGACTACTACATCCTGAAAACTGGGGATGTTAATTGTGAAGTTTGTTTGGAAGCATTTTTATCACAAAAAAGACTTATAAGCCTTATAGACTATAAAAATTAAAAGACTGTTTGCTCCCATAGGACATGAGGGGACGAAATATTAGTGGAAATGCTTTGCCTGAGGCAGCAAAGTTATGTATGAGAGAACATGCCGAATTGTTCCCTAAAAAGAGAGCCATTATTCCGGTGGAGAGTTCTATTAAAACCCTTTGAGGACGGATTTATTTATTTTTAAAATAAATTCACAATAATCAAAAATAATCTTTATTAGAACACATACAATGATTATAAGGACGACTTGCCAAAAAAATAATAGCACTCTTGGTTTTGCCTGTAGGGCGTGATTCCCTGAGCTAACCACTAGGAACATAATACTATCACTCCCATTATTGCAAGTCCCTTTAGATATCAAATTTTAATACATTTAAGATTATTTCGAATGAAACAAAAGAAAGCAATTTCTTTTGTCGTTAAGGCACAATCAATATTACAGGAAGTGCATTTCCAAAGGGTCCTGTGCGGTTCATTTCTTGTACTACATTGGGCGAAACGTACTGATGTTGAACGAACTGGCATATGGTGCGTTCTTGGAATAACGAATTTCCTGCGGTACTATAGTTTTGAACTTATTCATTGTCATTGGTTTTTCGCTTTTCCTGCCACGTTTAGGCATCTCAGGATCTGCACCAATTAGTCCACAAGCAACATTGAGACGAAAAAATTTTAAGGTCAACCCAGACTTCTCATACCTTTGGTCAAACAAAATGGATGCATTTACCAAAGCTACATCTAAAAAATAAAAAAAAAATCGATGCCACCATTTGTGGGACTTGCGGTCTACTTCATAGAATGACTTATATGTACATGTCAAATTTGTCTACATAGCCCATATGGTTATTGTAGTCTTTTACCAACAGCGGACAGGCTATTTCTCCTCGAGATCCGTCTTTATTTTTGCGTCCAACTGTTCCAGCTTCAGATGGGTTATGAAAGTTACTCAGGAAAAGTACCGCTTTTCTATTCTTCCATTTCAAACATACTATACCATCTTCCGATATACGCCAATCAGAATCTCCTCTGAGTAAAGTTTTGTCATCTTTCAAGTTGATAGGTAAATGTCTTCTATGTTTCTTTGCTGTTCCACAGGCGAAAATTCTATTTGCCAACAGTTCTCTTTGTAACCCCACAGAATTGAAATAATTATCAAAGTACACTTGATCGAATTTTCCGGTAATGCTGCTTGTCAGATCAATTACAACACGTTTTCCTAAATTCTTTTCGGCTTTGTCATCTAGTTTCCCGGTATAAACTTAAAAAGCGCAGACATATCTAGTAGAATCGGCTCTTATCCACACTTTATAGCCGCGTTTTATGGGTTTCATGGGTAAATATTGACGAATGCTACTGCGGCCCCTGAAACGAATCATAGATTCATCTACAGCTTGTTTTTCGTTAGGTCGAAAAGAAGACAGAAACGTCTCAGTCAATGTGTCGAGGAGTATCCTGACTTTGTACAGTTTATCATATGTTCGGTCTGTTCTTTTTGGTTGTCTTTCGTTGTCGTTCAGATGTAAATTACTGAGTAACCACGAAAAACGGTCTCGTGACATCACGGAGCTCATGAAATGATCCCTCAATTCAATTCGTGATGACCAGTAGTCCTTATAGCTAGGAGAGTTTTTAATACCCATTATTAGATTTATTCCTAGAAATATATCTTAATTTCAGCTACCGTTGTTGGTACAAAACTGTTGTGATTTCCACCATTTTTTTGCAGTGCATACAGATTAGTTTCAAATACTATTTTTTCAAGCAATGCAATCGGAAATAAATGCAAAAATATGTCAACTGGACTTTCGACACCGGCTGGTAATTCCGGTCCTACTTCTTCGAAAAATTTTGATAATTTAGTACAGTTTCTTGTATCAGTTGTCCACACAACAGCTGAGTTTCTGGATTGTAAAGTGGAAAGTGGCATCTCATCGTCACTATCCCACTGCAAGTCATTATTTTGTTCGGTTGCGTTTTTGGTAACTTCACGAATGTTGTCGTCCTCCTCATGGATCAAATGTCACGTCCATTTGTTCCATAGTTTCAATGTTTTCATCTAAAAAGATATCACTTTCGTGTACGCTCGATGCTTCTGATTCAAGGTCAGAAGGAATTTTGTCCAATATCTCAAAAATTTTGATTTCCATCCATATTTTCCAGATCAAGATAAGACCACTTCGATCTTCCTAAAAACCATTGTAAGTTGTGAACACTCGTAGGTTCCTTGTGGTTACTACACTAAACCACACAATGAATCATCGAATAAATTGAAAAAACAATCAATATTCAAGTAAAACTATAGAAAGCAAATCTCTAAAGTAACTATTTTATATAAATAAATGCATTAGTATCTGCCATCGTTAATAATTTTTAATAAAACAAACCACAAACTAACTTTACAAATACACCACTCTGCACCTAACCTACCACCACGTGTAACTGTTAAAAATGCGCCAAAGCAGTCAACAGCAGCGGTATCAAAACATGCTTTGTAGTTTAGGCAACACACCTAGCACGGTGGTTACCTCATAATACCAGTAGGAACTTAGGAAAAAATAATTTAATTTGTGGTTACTCTAGCTAACCGGTAGGACTCAAAGGGTTAAAACGTCGTTGGGGTCAAAATAAAAACCACTAGTTAATAAGGATGCTTCTCGCTCCAATTGACAGTAGAAGATATTTTTCCCATAAGAGGACATTCGTTTATGCCATGTGACAGAGATGTCATCATCATTTAGAATTTCTATTTTCTTGTTTTTTAATTTTCTCTGTATAGTGGCATGTACACTACCGCACTCCATCATAGTGTGACCTTTCACTAAAAACTTTTCAAATACAACTACATTATATTGTGAATTGGCCAGTGTCGTGTTTCCATTTTGATAGTTGCAGCCATCAGAAAAAATTGTTATGGCTGCTGTGGATTTCGTCAAACCAATAACATGTTGCTTCTCTGCTGACGAGATCGTAACAGGTAAAATTATGGAACACACATTTTGTTTTAAAATAGATACATGATGCAGACTCGTAGGATATTCCCAACTTTCTTTCTGATCGAGCTGTATCCTGAACTGTCTTTTTTTGGTTCCCCAGTCTACGAAATCTTAGGTACTCCTTCCCTTGAGCTCGTAAATTTGCATTGGTGGTTCTTTTATTTTTAATTTTTTTGTTTGCGTGGAATTTGGGGCAAAATTAGCTTTGGACGTTTCTTGACTAACGACAGGTTCCTCAAAAGAAGAAGTAAAGCTATTTTCATGAGTTTCCTCTGATCAGTTTAAACCACTATGATAATCTTCAGTTTTGTTGACCTCTTCTTCGTGGAACAATGTACTATTTCCAGCACTCGGTATTTTTATTTCAATATCGTCCAATTGACTGAATTGAGGAACCTCTTGTCGTACAGAATTATAGTCTTCAAGCACCTGCATTTTTAGCAGTGTTTGTTGTTTGCAGTTGTAGTTCATTTTCGTTTTAACCGCAAACTGTCCCGTTCTCTGCTATTATGACTTCGGCATTTTCTATTAGTTGTTTTACTTGGGTAAAATCATTCGCATGATCTGAAGTACTACTTTGATTAAGCAAACAAAGTTCTAGTATTTTTTACCCTCGACTAACCATAATTATGAAAACTGTAAATAATAAAAACCTAAAATGAAATCAAACCTGAGACCTGCAAATATAAATACATAATGTTATGAAAAAAGTTAACTGTGGCAACATCGCCAGCTGTCAAATGGTAGTTGGCCCTCTTAAGAAAACTGTCGAAACCTGCAATGTGAACTGCAGCTATTAAAACACAGCTCCTCTCATGAAACAATACACCACGTCTGAGTTTTCCCCTCCTTTTTTTCTTTGATGGAATGACGCAGTTTTGGAATTAAAACAGCATAATATTGCCCATCAATTATAGTCTGATCACGTGGTATAAAGTCTATGAGGATAATTGCTTCGGGATCCCAAAATAATTATGGCCATGATCTTCCATGCAGATGCAGTTGTACGAAACTTCCGAGGGGGTGGTGAATCCTTGTGTCTCCATTCCATACTCCCTCTTTTTGGTTCAGGATCACAATTGTAAACCCAGGTTTCATCCACAGTAACGAATCTTGCTAGGAAGTGTTCAGAATCTCGCTTAATTAAGCCCAAATTCGTCTCTGAACTGACGTATCGACCTGGTGTCAATATTTTCGGTACCCATCGTGCAGCCATCATATTGAGACCTAATTCTTTATATAAAATGATTTTTACACTACTGTAGTATTTAAGTTGGTAATAAGTTAGTGAGTCACCAGATAAGAATTGAAATGTTAAGTTGAACAGTATAACATATTCTAAAAAAAACGTTCTCTACGTTTGTCATTCCAGAACGTCTGAAATCAGACCACTGACCACCTTTTAATGGTAATGAAATAAATAAATTCCTGGACCATCAGTACAACATCAAACATACAAAAACAACCCCTTATTGGCCAGAAGCTAACGGCATGGCAGAAAGGTTTATAAAGACTCTAAAGAAGTCACTTAGAAAATGATCAATTCGAGTCACACAGAAGCACACCACATAGTACTACTAATAAATCACCATTTGAAATCGTTTTTCAAAGGGAAGTAAACAATCTACTCCCCATGACAACAAAGAAATACAATAACAGCGAGATCATGCGAAAGGACAAGATAAACAAAACAATCCAAAGAATGTACGCAGATAAAAGAAGAAGGACAAGAATACACAATTTTAAAATTGGTGACATAGTTCTGTGCAAGCAAGCCAAAAGAAATACTCTGACACCCCACCCATCCAGACTCTCATAACATAATTAAAATTAACGGAACCAAAATAACAGCAAGAAGGAGAGAAAGAATAATAGAGAGAAACGCATCGTTTTTCAAAATCTTTGTTTCTCCGCCAAAATCCAAAATCCAATTCAAACAAATCCTGCATCGGTTTCTCCAAAAGAGCAGCCAAATAAAAATCAGATTTCCAAAAACACCAACAGTGGAAAACAAGTAAGTGAGGATTCTAAACAACAACCAAATAAAAACAAACCCAACGAAACTGTAGCAGAGCTGCCCAGACTACGTCCATTAAGACGATTGCAGAAGCCCAAACTGTTTGAAGACTTCGTTGATAGTAGACGAATGATTTTTTTTTAATGAAATGTAACAAGAATTATTTAAAAGTAGAGGAGAGGTGTAGTATTTAAGTTGGTAATAAGTTAGTAAGTCACCAGATAAGAATTGAAATCTTAAGTTGGTATAGAATAAAAATGATATCTTTTAGTGGTGAGATAGAGAGATGGTGGTCATTTAGAGTAACGAGTTAATATTGTGTGAAGAACCACTACAGCTATTGAAAAGCCACAAGTCTGAGGTATGAATTCAGGACTGCTTTCTTTGAAAAGAACAGTTTTCGACCGTTCAAGATCAACACTTTGTTCACACGTCTCTCTCAAAGCCAATCTCTTGCCCAATGTGTTACCACCTTATATGAAGGGGCAGACTCATTCAATACTTGTACCATATCCATATGAAAGTGTTGATAACCGCTTTACCATCTATATCAAGGATATGTCAATAATATCTGAACTGCCCTCGTATCTTCGCAAGTACATTTCAAATTCAACAATTTAATTATTCTCCATGAGTCGTGATATTTGAAGATCGAAACATTTACTTAATTACAAACACATAACGATATAAACCGGTTAATAAATTAATTAATTTTTTTTCGTCCAATACAGAATGGACGAAAATTTGAAGCACCTAAATACAATAAAGTCGTCTACCTTGATGAGGCAATATGTTCCAGTAACGCTTTTAAAGCACTTTCTCGAATGTACACACCAAACAAGTCTGCACACAATTGTGTCATGAAGATATAACATCATTTAAAACCATGATGTCTCTCAGTGAATACTGTTTGTATCTCCTTGTTGTTTTAGTTATCGTTTTAATAGTTTTAAAAATATTTGCTCATCTTAGTTTGGGTGTATCTAGGAGCAACACTTGTCTAGTTGGTAAGACTGTTCTGATAACAGGGGGAATTCTGGTAAGTTACTTTCAATTCCAACACAATAAATTATACTACCTATATTTAAAAACAAAAAACTAGTCTTCATTTTTCTTTAATTTTTGTTTATATTTATTCTAATTAATGGATGAACTACTTACCTATATATATACGAGTATATATGTATACAACAATCTCTACATAATTATTAAGAACGCTTATGTAAATATATTACACGGTAATAATTTGCCGTTTTTTTAAGAGACTGTTTGAAGTGTCCGTTAATCATGTTTGGAATTGCAAATTTTATCAGCGATGGCAATTGATAAAAAAAATATATTCACCTGTGAAGATTTTATATACAAGATCCGTCAAACCTCAATATTTTCTCTGATACCACTTTACGCTACAAAACTCAGTATAAAAGTATAAAAGAAGAAGTTATTAGTATGCAACTGGAGTGAATGGTGGCAAGAAAGTAGCAGAAAAACGAATAAGTTTTGATATATGTATGTATGCATGAAAGATACTGTAAATCTGCATTAACACTTTCATAGTTATAGAAACAAAAGAAACAGTTACACTTTTTCGATATACGAGGGTGATTCAGATATTATTGTTTTTGACATTGAATAAAACGACTTGGAAAAGTCCCCCTAAGACGTTAGTAACTCTCCTTCAGAAAGAAATGTTTGGTATTAGGCTGCAAACCACTCGTTTATCTCTATGATCATCGTCACGAAAGTGAATCCCATGAAAGTGCTAATCTGAAGAATAGAGCGGATTTTGGAATATTGCAAAGCCATGGCCAAATCCGTCTCTGAAGTGACCTTTCGACCTGCCGTCAACATTTCAGGTACCCATCGTGCAGCCACCTTATTGAGACCTAATTCTTCATATAAAATGGTTTCTACGCTACCTCTATTGTAGGGTGACCAGATTTTCCAACTTTGAATGCTGTACACATACACGCACGCACGGCATATAACGAGCGGTCAAAAAAACGCCTACTTACCTAAATAGTTTTTTTTAACACTCGTATGTGATATAAAAATAACAAAAAAACAAGGTACCTATAAATATTTTTCTGCGGAATGAACTCTCTTTAGCAAATCATAATTTTTTTCTATTTTTAGTAAAAATTCTTCACAAGAATTAGCTATATTGCGACGAACCATGAGCATTGCTTTTAAAGTCTCAACGCCTAATTGTGACTTTTCATTGGCCCAGATGTTATTCATCACTGAAAAACTCCTTTCTGTAGGAGCATTCGTCCCTGGTAGACAGAGTGAAAACTCAACCACCTTTAAAATGTTCCCGAATGGAATATCTTGTTCCTTAAAAAAACCGAAAACTTCTAGCCACCTCAATTCAAGTGGCACATTTCTATTAGGTTAGGTTAGGTTAAGAGTGGGGTGGCATGCGGGCCTGTTTCACCGCGACCTTTACAGGTCTATTGTGATCCCCTTTACCTTAGAGAACGCTCTCTAGTTTCGCCTTCTTAATCAGACTTATCATTTTTGAGAGCGGCTCGTTTGTGTAGCCGTTGGCTGTGGGGTTCTCTACCCCCATTGCTAGAAACCTTGTCCTCGCTAGGCCGTCACAGCGGCACAAAACATGAACTGGGGTTTCTTCTTCCTTTTGACAGAATCTGCAGAGAACATTTTCTGCCAGTCAGTCTGCAGTGACCGGTCATCAGACTTACTATCATTTTGACAGTCTTCCTGTCTTTACTCAGTAGGTCTTCAGTAAACTTAGGCCTCTGTTCCCTTAGGAACTCCTTAGCCTGTCTTTGTCCTGGCGATCTTACCCACCATTCCTTGGACTTGTTTTGTGACCATTCGTAGATGGACCTCTTAATTTGTGATTTGGTAGTGCCGAAAGAAGGGGCCGCTCCTATGAAAGGCCTTGACGAGCCTCGTCTGGCCAGCTCATCGACCGCTTCGTTTCCCTTCACTCCCATGTGGCTGGGGACCCAGGCCAAAGTGATTTTCCTTAGGGTGCCCGCCTCTTACGCAGTCCCAAACCAGCTTTGAGTCAGCACTTGCGGAACTGATAGCTTTAAGTGCTGCTTGGCTGTCAGAGTAAATAGCGACGCTTTTTCCTGGTTCGGTCAATCTGTCTACTTCTCTGACACAGTGGTATGTATTTCTATTATACCACCCAGTAATTTTCTCATCAGTCACATATTTCTTAAGAAAAGTAACTTCGTCAAATAAAAGATTTTCATCAATTATATGTGTTGGAAAACGCTCTGACATAAAAGAGATACAACTTTGAACGACGTTCCATTCCGGTACAATTTTTAATTCCGTCCATTCGAAACAGTTTATTTCTTTGAATTGCACTGACCACAGTTTTAAATAATCTAAACAGTTTTGATAAAACATGTTCACATGATTAACAAACCATTCTCTGTTTATGTGACCATCCTCGCAAAGCTTTCGCAAGTCATTTTTAATTATAAGAGGTAAAAAATTTTCATCTTTTCTGGCTTGCAATTTTAAAATTAATTTATTTATTTCGCTTGAAACTTGTACTGCACTACTTTTATTATCTTCTACTATTTTTACAGTTTGGTACAATAAAGAAGATTGGCAATGCATAAATTTTAGCCACATTTCAGATGTTTCGTCACTGAAAAAAGTTGATATATATACTGGACACTTTTCAAGCGACAAGAAATAAGACTTTAATGCCTGAAATAATTTAATTATTCTTTCTATAGCTGGCATGAGGGCAAGCCATCTGGTTTTACTGCTATTCAATATCTTATTATACTCTACGCCAGCTTCATCGTAAAATTTTTTTAATGATTCGACACGCACTGTAAAGATGTAGAAATGGAAATAAATTTTTTCAACAACAGTTTCTACATCTACTGGTAATAAGTCGGCAGCTGTTTTTATCGTATTGTGAACAATATGAGCTGCACAACCTATTCCTATTATGTTCTGATATAAATTTTCATTTAATTTGTGATATACATTTTTTATGCCCTTTCTTGACACCCCACCAAAATTTGTATTGGCATTATCAGCGCAATACGCAGCTAATTTATCTTCTAATTTGTTTTTCTTTAAAATTTCGATTAACGAGTTTGCTATAACTTTAGATGTTTCTCCTGGCAGTGAAACAAAATCCATAATTTTCACACAAATACCAAACTCTAAACTGAAATACCGTACTAAAGTGGGAGACAATTTGATATCTTTATGGTTGGATGCATCTGAAAAAATAGATATGTAATGGACTTTTTCTAATTCCTTCCCTGCATATGGTGCCAAAACCTTTTTCACAATAGCTTCTGACTTCGTTCTCGAACAAGTAAATTTATTTTCAAATTTTTTCTGAATTATTTTACTTGTGCAATCCATAGAACGAAAACTGTGGTTGTGGGCTACAGTGTGGAAGGAAAATAGTGCTTCTGATACCACCAAATTTGCTTCTTTTGTTCCAAATTCTTTGTTTCTAAAATGAGTAATTAAACTACTAGAAGAAGCCGCTGCAGAAACCATTTTCTTATGTTTTTCTGATGATAAATGCCTAGTAATGTCCCTTCATCCACCCGATCCAATTGAAAAAAAACTTAAACATTTTTAGCATGTCACATCGGTTTCTGTTTTAGCTTTTTTAATAAATGGGAACTCTTTCGCTAATTCTTCTGTAAAATTGCACAGACGTCTTTTAGCTTGTGACATTTTTAATTACGTAGCAATAGCAATTAATGGCGCGATGATTAAAGCTGGGTAATGTGTGTAATCCTGTGTGAATTTAAATATGCATTAGGTAATTTTGAATTATGAATAAATGTTTTACCTCTGAGCGTAGGATAATCGAGGAAGGGTTACAATTATTAACCCACAACCATAACATTGACAACAATAAACGGCATTTCAGAACACAACATACAACCCACACAACCGCGTCTCGTATGTGATTCATCGAATTTTCCTGTCGGTGTAACAAAAATTTGTTTTGTAAACTGAACTATCGACAAAACTGGGTAAACTAGGTATTATACTATTCTTATTCAACATCAGTGTCGTTATGCTACTACTACTCCACACAAGAGGTCTCCAGTCATTTAGGTTAGGAATAAATGAAAATTGTAAATGCTGTACGTTTGCTGTACGGCCTAACTTAATGCTGTACAATACAGCAAAATTCCGTACGTCTGGTCACCCTATCTATTGAAAAGCCACAAGTTTGAGCTATAAATTTTACAATGATTCATCTATATTTCGGCATCAAGTCACAGACCAGATCAATGTTTTCTTTGCAAACAACAGTTTTCGGCCATCCAGCATCAACGCCTTGTTGACAGATCTCTCCCAAGGTCAAGTTTAAAATCCCTTGCCCGATTCTTTACCACCTCATATTAAGGTACAGATGCAGCCAATACTTGTATCATATTAACTAAGTGACATTAGTGACGACTATGAAAGTCAACGCCATCTGTATCAGGGAAAATACTATCTGAACTGCCCTCGTACAGAGAAATGTAATCTTGTATAATCAAAGCTTTTGAATTATTCTATAATTTATTTAACGTTTCTTTTCGATGATTTCTATTTTCGCGGATATCGACTTGAAAATGTGTCACACGTTATTGAAATAATTTTATTGCATTCTACATGAATAATGAATAAATTTAAGCCATCGTCGTTCGTACAGTAGAACCGTCCTAGCATGTTGTTGTTAAAATTATAAAAAACATAAATGACGTTTCTAATGCAAATCATATTTTTGTGATAGACATGCTAAAATCCTAATAGAAAGTGAACCTTTTATTTTTAATGTAAAAAATAATCGACTTAAATTTCGTTTTTAACCCAGATATGGATACTGTCCTGCTAAAAGCACACCTGTCTTGTTTGTTTCTGTAATAAATTTGTTCAATGTTGGTTATTATTTTGCGGACATTCATTCAAAACTTTCATTACTTTGTTTGTCTAAACGGGCTAAAATAATAAAGTTTTAAATTAAACCAAAGCTAAACTGCCACATCATACGTTTATCAAGAAAGAATGTCCCAAATATTCTAGGATATAGATGGTTAAGTAGTGACATCATATCAGTATTAAAAAAGTTTGAAGAAAATAACAAAAGACTGGCACATCTGCTAGCAAAAGTATCTGAATACAATTCATGAAAAAGAGTTTTTTTAAGTAATTAAATATGGATTAAAATAAAATGGTACCAAAATAGAAGCAGTTAAAAACAAGTCAACATCCAAAAATATCAAACAGACGTTTAAAGAGTCCAAGGTATGATCATATGCCTTGAAACAATTCTTCTTCTGGTTTAGTATAAAAACTAAAAAAATATAGACTCTTCAGAGCTTTAAAAAAAAGCAAAATAGCGAAGAATTAGATATTAAATAGGATAAACACAAGTTTGCTTAATTAAAATGAATTTAAATATTTCACAACAAAAGAAAGAAGCCACTTGTAAACATGGTAGATAGAGACGAAACATTGAAAACATTGAAAGAATAGATCAACAACGAAAGGATGGATGGAGAAGATTAAACGAAGAAGAAACAATTATACAAGTCAAAAAGATGTCTTCCTCATTTTTTGAAATGATTCTCGATCTGTCATATGAATTGTCAATCATGGCTGTCAAATTGATTATAATTATACAGGGTGTTTCCTAATTGAATGTCAATATTTTAAGAGACGATTTTTTGGTCCATTTTAAAAAGAAAACTTCATATGAACATATGACCTAAACGTCTTAACTTTTGAGATACAGGGTGGTAAAGTTTTCAAAAAAAAAAGTTTTTCATTAATTCTTGTAATACTACTTTAGATATTTTAATGAAATGTGGTATACGTGTACTATGTATCAAGAGGCATTATTGAGTGCACGACATTGTTTTGTAATTCCACCAGTGGCGTTCGTACGGAATTTCAGCTACCTATTTTCTTTTTAAAATGAACCAAAAAATCGTCCCCTAAAATATTGACATTCAATTAGGAAACACCCTGTATTAATATTTACATTACAATAACTTACCAAACTTAAAGACTGATTCACAAAGTTTAAATTTAGGCAAAATTTCGATAAATATCAAGATAATTGGACAAACTCTAAAGAGTTCACTACGAACATCAAGGGATATAAAAAATCAGAAAAAGAGCAAACTTATCGCTTTATTAGACAGGAATGAATGCAGCAACAATAGAATTAATATTGGAATGCCAAAAAATAGACAATCACAGTCTAACTTATTTTGTTTATTGGCCTTTACTTTTTAAATTAATTTTGATTTAGAGAAATTGGAGATTCTGGATCCTCTTTCTCTCGTATGGGTCGGATTTGTTGTCCTTAGACCCTTTGTCTTTTAATGATAGGCCTTCTATGCCTATGGGGGGGGGAGGGAGAGGAGGGTCCAAGAAAAATTGTGTTGCTTCAACAGAGGGGGGGGGGGCAGGATCTCGATAGAGTGTCGAACTCTAACTGTAGATGGTGATTGATCTTGTGCAACAACATTCAATAACGGGGGTTGGTGGGTTTTCTAGCTCTCTCCAAGATTGATCTAGCGGTATTTTTAAGATATTCTTGTAGGCTGGCCGTTGTAATTGGAGAACTCATTGCACAATCAAAAGTTTGCTTGTAAAAGCAATCTTTATATTGGAAGTATGTGGTGTTTAGATTCAGGTATATTGCTTTGAGAAGTCCTTCTGTCTTTTTTGCGATACTAGTTTTAACTAATTTAATTAGTACGTTTGTGTACAAGGACGTTAGATCCAACGATACTAGTATGCTATTTGGTGGGATTTTACAGTTGGTTATAATTTTTTTTTTTAATCGAATGAGCTTTTTATTAATGATTCTGTTTTCCCAATGAAATTTGACAAGCAATTCACCAGGAATTTGGACAAGTTGTAATAGGGGCTATCCCTTAATTATCCTCTAGTGAAATTAAATATCTGGGTATTGTTTTAGATCAAAAACTTACCTGGAACAGTCATCTTTGGCAGAACCTTGGGGCTTGGTCCTCTAGACCTACTTGACTATAGTCAGATTCATGCTTATATACGCATCGCTGGTATAGTGGCCCAAAACAAATGAAAAACGATGACAAGTCATGCTACAAAAGATAGCTAGAAGATAAAATGGATAGAAGGTTTGCTTGCGTAGGCATTACAGGCACAATTTGCCCCTGTCCAACTGCAGCGATGGAGATCCTATTAAACCTGATTCCCCTGCATCTGTAGGTGAAGAGGGAAGCTATGATGGACGCCGTCAGATTGGAACGAAACATAACTTTCAGGTCAGTAGACTTAATGGGCTATCTCCAAAACCCTGGAGAATTAAGAGGATTGGTTAAACTAAAAGATAATACAAGACACTGAGATTCGATTTCGACAAACAGTTTGAAAAGTGGTAAGTGGAAGTATATGCCATTAAACAATGTGCCCAGGAATGTCTGTCTCAGATAGCTAATCAGCATTAACGGTTCTGAGAGCCTACATTTTTTAATCCAAGCTAACATAGGACTGCTTGCTCACCATCAATGATCTGGTCCAAAGAAACACACTAAGAGTCACACTGATATGGGTACCAGATCACTGGAGATGTGAGGGTAGTGTTCAGATTTATTGGACCAGAGCCATTTTGTGGTCTTACCAAAAACCGTATAAGAGCTCATGTCCAACAGTGAGAGAGCGAACAGAAAATCTCCTACTGGATGAACACCACAAAACAAAGACAATCAAAAAAAAATATTATTTTTTTAGCCATCAGGGCTAAACACAGTAAGAGAAGAGAGGCAGCATTGTCTGCACAACCCACATCTTCTCTAATCTAATCTAATCTAATCTAATCTAATCTAATCTAATCTAATCTAATCTAATCTAACGGGAGGCTTTGTATACTTGAAATAATAGATCGTAGTAGGTTGCTATTTTTATGCAGTTTAGGAGGATTTCTTGGGGAGGGGTTGGTCGTTATGTATTTTTTAAAAATTTGATGTTTTAGGTGATTTTTCCAACTTGTTGTTAAATCATTATTTTATTTTTGATATTTTTTTATTGAGTCTCTTTTAAGATTATTATTTGAGGATTATTTTTTATAACTTTTGTGATTTCGTTTATTTCATGTACAGTTTTACATAAAAAAGTTGCAAAAATATGAACTAATTTTTATTTTGAATTCCCTATAACTTGTTTATTTATGTTTTATAGTGTTTCAAATTAGTTCACTAAAAATATTTGACTCTGACTTGGTGAAAATTTCACCGCGTACATTAAATATATGTTAGAAATTAGAATTAAAAAGATCCGGCGAAAGTTGTTGGTCGAGTTAGAACATTTAATCGGTGAAATATGTAGGTAGTACAGCATCAAGAACAAAGATACTTGTTAAAGAAATACAAAACAAACATTTTTTAAGAAGAAGTTAGATTGTTTCCTAATATCTTTTTATAATTTATTAAATATATAAACAGAAAGCTTATTTTAAAAAATGCACTTAAATTATTAATGTAAAGAAAGTAATACTTACGTTTAAATGTAATTAAGCCGGTAATCACAGTGGTAAACTGTTAAGTCTCTTATCCATTAACAACTTTCACTGCTTATTATATTATTATTTATTCACTTAATTAGGATTACCAATAAATAATATTTAAGTTACGATGTCATGATTAAATAATTATTTTCGATTCTAATTTAAATGGATATAAAGAGTTGTAGGTGTTAGTATAAAAGACACAACTAGTAACAAGTTCTAATATTAACGTCAAACTAAATTGAGATGCATATTGCTTTCACTAAAGAAGGAAATAAGAGTTTATAGGCGTGTTTATATCTAACATTATACACAATCTTCTTTAAGAAAGAAATGCTGTCCGAAAACTTGTCGTTCTTCATATGAAAATCACACATTATATAACCGATAATTTCGCACGAATATATTCATGTTATCCGATAATTTTATTTCCCCGAATACTACATAGAAATATTGTTATAGTTTACGGTAACAACTAGTTAGAAATAACACTAGTTTAGAGTTTAGTCGGCCACCGTTCGCATTTCTTAGAATAAACTAACCAATTGAAACGAAAGCTGCGATGGTCCATTCTTTAAAATACATTTCCTTTAAGATGCCTGCGGTTATTTTATATTCCGTTATTCTATACTATTTCTACTATTAAAAAAACCGTCTAGCATGCAATCGACATACTCATTACACACCGAAACCTATTTTTAATGAACTACATAAATAATTACTAGAAACGGAGAAATAATATAACATTAACAATGGACTTGTTACCGATTTTTCTGTTAAATTTGTATTTAATGGAACGCTGCGTTTAAAGCGTTCGTTTTAAAAATTGTGATTTTTTGATTAATAATAATAATTCCCAATTATTGTTCTACCCTCATCCAGAAAATCAATCATGATTATTCCATTGCAGTCCCAAAAAAATGAAGCAAGAAGCAGATTTTTTAACACAAAACTTCTTAGGCGTTGGAGAACTAGAGTGTCTCCATTCCATCAATTCTTGCTTTGTTTCTGGGTCGTAGAAAGGCACCCAAGTTTCATCCAAAGTAACAATATGGCTTAAGAAGTCTGCATCATTTTCAAACCGAGCACAGACATGCACAGGTGAGAGCCTCCTTTGATCGACCAACATCAAATTCCTTGGAGTTACTCTCGACAACCTCTTCATTAACGTGACGTTTTCGTGGGCGATAATAACTTATAGATCATTGACATGATCCAAAATCGCTTTTTACGCATTCTTGTCGAAGCTCTCTGATATAGATATTCTAATCTTGAGTACTTACGCGAGGACCGTTGGCCAGATCTACCCTTGAAGGGGGTGAGAACACAACGTATTTTGGAGGATCTTTAACAGCGCCAACCTCCACCTCTGCAGTCGGATTAGACCGCTCTCATTAAAAGACAATCTTGAGTACTTACGAGAGGACATTTCCCAGATCTACCCTTGAAGGGGGTGAAAACACAGTGTATTTTGGAAGACCGGTTAACATGTCCAAACGACTTGGAAAGGTGAAACTTCTTATTTTTAAACGATACTGGCGAAAATTCCCGATTTCATGGCCAAAATGCAAAATAAGAAAGTCATTAATTGTTAATGTTACTTAAGCTTAATTGACTCTAATGTTATGGGCTGCTGCATCTAGAAACATGAAAACATTTTGCAACAAAAACCGATCGTGGTTGGATGAGTTTCCTTCTGATAGTGAAATATATGATTCGTCCCCGAAAAAATGTGGTAGACCATGAACTCATTTTTCTCAAAGCAGTGAAAGATCAAAACGAAGAAAAACAAAAGGATTGCGAGATTAATTTTGCTCCGAACAATTAAGTTATGCTGCTCAAATCTCACCTAGAACAGAAGGAGAATTCGATGCTGCTAATGTGTTAAAAGACATTACAAGTGCAACCGTTAATAGTGCAAAGAAAGACAGAGAAGCCTATCACAAAGCAGATGTTGAACCGTATTCTGCTGACAAGGAAACTCACAAAATTTCAATATAATGTTATCAGAAATGCAGCTCGAGGAAATTATAGTGATCTCTACCCTAATTATGAAGCCATTACTGCGGCTAAGAAAAAATGTTATCCAGAAGATACAAAAATTACTGAATCCATAGCAGAAATTCTATTGCAAAGTTTGCTTAATCACACGGTTTCTCGGTTATGGAGCAGTGGAAGAAGTTTTTATGCAGTAAACATTGAAGAAGCACCATATCGCCAGTGGCAAGCTCGAGGAGAGGAAAGCCAACGAGCGGTAGCAGAACATAAGAAAATTATTCAAGAAGTAGGTATTTAGGTAGGTCCAAAATGTTATTCTGTAAACGTAGACGCATTTAGGAATTATTGTACAACTACGGCTAAACGGTTTGTCCAATTGTATCCATGGTATAATATGCCAACAACTGTTCATAAGGTATTAATACATAGTGCAGAGATTATAGCTTCTGTGATCTTTCCAATTGGTCATCGTGAGAAGGAAGCCCAGGAAGTGAAAAATAAGGATATTAAGAGGTATCGAGAAGGTTTTTCTAGAAAATTTTCAAGGCAGAAAAATATGGAGGGTATCTGTCATAGCCTGCTTGTATCTTCAGATCCTTATATTAGCAGCATAAGAAAACTACCCCAGAAGAAGTGGAAGAAATATCATTCGCAGATTATTGAATTAATATTACTTAGACTAAAGCCTATCTACCTGTTTCACTATTACTAATTATCCAAACTTAACCCTAAATTACATTACATGTAAATAACATTTAAATACAGTGTGGCGAAATTCGAAAACGAAACGGCATTGAGTTTTGGGTATTTAATGTCATATAAAAATAAAATGCTCAGACACGTCAACTTTGCTTTTGAGGGGGACATTTATTAGGCGTACAAGAAAACCCTCATCTGCAACCCCTTGGACAAGGTGGAACAGATCGCAAAAATCTTAAATAGAAAAGAGGGTTGAGTTGCACCTCGATTGAAAGGTCTTTTGATTATCTTTACAATGATAGGTACCTAGTTTATGGAATTACATACCACTGCATGGAAGTTGGTGGATAGCACTTTCAACGTCTACTTGACTAATACATGTAAGTTTGTTATCTCTTTGATACTGTAAATCGCTTCTCCTTATAACAGAAATAAAAGTTAATTTTTGAGCATCGTAATGAAATGTAATGTCATCAAATAGGTATCATTGTAAAGAGAATCGGAAGACCTTTCAATCGAGGTGCAACTCAACCCCTCTTTCCATTAAAAATTTTTGGGATCAGTTCCACCCTGCCCAATTGACTGCAGATGAGGGTTTGCTTGTACGCCTAATAATTGTCCCTCTCAAAAACAAAGTTGACGTGTCTGAGCATTTTATTTTTGAATTACGCTTCTCGCGAATTATATCTGACAAACACATAATTTGTATTTCTGTTTGTAGTCTTTACGAAACCCTACAATTTCATATACAGCGTTAGTAAAAAGTCCCGGAACTTTTGAATGCAAAATAAAAAACTACGTTCACGAAGTATTAAGATGTTTATTTTTATTCACAAGAAAACAGTAAAAAAATTAAAAAAGTGTCCTAATACAGAAAAATCAAGATACCTGTCTATTCAGGTTGCGATTACAATAACTGTTCAAAATGCTCTCCATTTACAATTTGACAAAAATGTAAACGGTCAGTAAAATTTCTTATTGAATTTTCTATTTGTTCTGGAGTGATGCGATTGGCTTCTTGAACTATTCTCTCTTCCAATTGTTCAAGATTATGCGGACGATTTTTGTACACTTGACATTTCAAGTGACCCCAAAAGAAAAAATCTAATGGCGAGAGATCTGGCGAACGTGCTAGCTGACTAATAGAGAAAAGTTTAGTTATTGCGTGTCCGCCTACAAGCGTTAAGCGTAACAGAATGCTTAAAGTTCGAAGACCTCAAAATTATCACCGTGTTAATGACTTTGACAGGGGTAGAATTGTCGCCCTATCGAGATGTTGGTTTGTCCTATCGCGGGGGGGGTCGTGGTAATTATACTGCAATGACAGTAATGCATGTGACGTGTGCGGACAGAAGAAGGTAGAGGAACACGAAGAAGACCATTTGGTCAACCGAGATGTACCACAAAGCGTCAAGATAGGTGCTTCAAACAACTAACTCTACGAGACCGTTTTGGTACAAATCGCTGACCAATGGTTTGGAGAAGAAGGCAGACCTGCTACTATGCGTACACTATATCGGCGCATTCGAGCCTTTGGACTTCTTTCATACCGTCCGCGATTAGTGCTTCCTTCGACCCCGGATTTGAACCCCATCGAACATGTGTAGAGATATCACGGAGAGGACCATCCTCCACAAACTTTGACTCATTTTATCGATATCTAGACGTGTACAGGAGTATACTCAGCAACAGGGTCACCAAACACATTATTAATTTTTTTCGTGAGATGTCGATCAACCCCCATTATTTTAGTTTTAAAATAAAAAAAAATCTTTTAACTTTCTTTTATTTATTAAACTCATTTGTTTCAAGACTACATCATTTAAGCCGAGAATCACTGTAGTTAACATTATTATCGTTGTATTTGCAAATTTAGTCACGGTTGTGAGTGAACTAAATACTTTAATATTACCACAAAGCAGGTGTTAATGAAATAAAATTTGAACATAGTTTAAATAATTTTGAGAGCATATACAGGGTCATTCACGGAACCAGTTCGTTAGAACTTTTTGATGTTCTTGAAATTCAACATTTCTGAAAACTTAACAAAATTATTGACATTTTGAGAATTATTATTATACAATCTCGAATACAATTTAAATAATAACCACAAATAATAATGAATATTTTCTTTTAAGGTCTAGGATTCGAAACAGCTCTAGCTTTAGCTGGTAGAGGTGCCCGTATTATAATTGCCGACAAAAACGATGCTACAGAATCGATACGCAAAATCCAAGAAGAAACAAATAATAAAAACTTAACCTACAAATACGTCGATTTAAGTTCGTTAACATCCATAAGAAAATTCGCTAAAGAGATAAATGAAGAAGAATCCCGTTTGGATATTTTAATAAATAACGCTGGAGCTAGCGGATTTAGGAACAAATTTACCGAAGATGGTCTACAGTTAGGAATCCAGGTTAACCATTTCGGACCCTTCCTATTGACCCATTTATTAATAGGTAATATTTAATTCTAAATTAAATTGGTGTTACAATATATTAATTTCAGATCTGCTGAAGAAATCCGCACCTAGTAGGATCATATTTGTCAGTTCGATATGCGCTTTCCTCAATAATCTTAAAATTGAAAATTTAAACTCGAAATCCGAGATGATGTTTGACGCTTGCGCTGAAGTATGCCTTTACGGCAATACTAAACTGATGAACGTCATAACCGCCAATATTTTAGGCGATAAATTACGCGAATATGGTGTGACAACTTATTCTGTACATCCGGGGTTGGTAAACACCCCCATATATCGTAACTTTAAAGGAGAAAATGCTTTGCATCTATGGAAGTTTTTCATGTACAGGATTCTTTTGCCATTATACGGAAAAGTAAGCTACAATCAAATTTTAATATCTAGTTATATAATTATTTATTTTATTTGGATATAGACGCCTTGTGAGGGGGCCCAAACGCAAATAGAATGTGCTCTTTCTAGAGAATTGGAAAAAGAAACCGGGAAATATTATATTGATTGTCGTCCTTTCTTCTTCCCTTGGAAGGTAGCCAATAAGGAGTTTTGTCAGGAATTATGGAAGAAAAGTGAGGAGTTAGTTCATCTTCAAGAATCAGAAAAAATCTTATAAAGATAATTAAAATTAGATATATATTCTGAACATCCTGTATAAGTAAAAATACGTTTAAATTATGCATCTCTTAAATACAAACATTTTTGATCTACATCTCTCCCTTGTATTACTTTTAATAAAACAGCAATTTGAGATTAAAAAATTATTCCCTATATAGGGTGATCAGTATTAGAAGTAGGATAGAGGCTCCTACTCTGATACATTTTTTATAAGCTGAACAAAGCTGAACGTTCTTCCAAAAATGGTAGGGGGAGAGGGATATGGTTTTTCTGCAAGCATAAGAAAGATAAAGATTCTGTCCTTGGAAACTTTACAGTAACATCTCCGGTCGTTGAAGATCTTCTAAAGCATAAACATTCAACAGCAATTGTTATATTAAGTATTTAAGATATGAAAGATTTAAGGAAAAGGGCAACAGTAATATTGAAAGGCTAAAACTTAGATGGCAATCTAAGAGACAAGATAAAAACAGGGAAGTTGTTACTGAAGGACAAGGAAATGAAATTCATGAAGAAGAATACATAGAAGTTCTTGTGTTGAAAAATTGGATATTTTTGTCACCTTTTTATGTTGAAGAAATGGCCGGCTATTAGAAATCTTTGATCAACCTAAATAAAATATTTCAAGGTGATTAGAAAGCAAAGCATGGTAATCATTTTCCAATTATTGTTTTGACCAATTGCACAATGAACATGAAAAAAATAAATGTGATATCAAGGACTGTCGGCTTGTGGATACAGGTAGGAAATCGACAACACCATAACATTTAATTCATTAACTAGAGACACGTGTTTCGAGAGCTCATGGCTCGTATAATCCCCACCAGCATTGAAAATAGCCTGGTACGTCCAAGGCATACATTCAACGAGTATTTCAGCTTAACTGGCTGGAAGGGCAATCTTTCAAATCACCCATGAAAACTGCGTTCAAGCTGTGCTTCATAAGGAGATTAAGAGGACCAATGTACGGTGACAATGTCATTTTCCTCCTTCCAGGCGTAGCAGAGATGGTTTCATCTTCTTGGCTGATTTTAAGCATTTTGAGTGAATCTAGATTTCCAGATATTTATTTTCACAGAGTGCAACTTTACCCTATCGTATTGAGACTAACATGAATTTCCTTCTTGGCAAGTTTGATTTTGAGAGAAAAAAGGAATAATTTCTAAAGTGGAAGGACTTAATGGGGTTGGGTTTGGCTACCTCATAGATGTTTGCCATGCATCAAACGGTGGACACATTGAACATTTATAATTGAAAAAAAAAAGTTTGAAACTTCCTCTTTCCATTGGTATAAAGATTTTTTGATTTATACTTTAATAAATACAATTTTTTAAAAATGAGTCCATCATTTAGAATAACCCTGTATATTATCATCATCGTCCTTATGGTCTTAGTCCCTGGTCTCAGGCCCTGGCCAAAGGAGGAGCGTCCAGGCCTATACCATCGTGTGGAATCACGAAAGGAAAATAGCCAAAAACCAGAAAGAAATGATTGGCAGATAAATCGCTCGAATGGTGGAAAAGCTAATACAAATGCTAAATGCACTGATGACCTTTTGAACAAGGGTTGGTTAGGTTGGTTAGTACAACTACTAACAGGACATAACAGACTCAATAAGCGTATGAACAACCTTCCTCTGGCTGAAAAGGCTATGTGTAGAATCTGTCAGACAGAAGAAAAGATTGAAGCTAGAGTGTATTGGCAAACCATCTGAGACAAACCCAGCAAGACTAGGAAACCTCATGAAAAAGGCAAAAAAATATTTTTTTTTTGGAATTAGTGCTCATAATATAAATGTACAATTGAATCGTTTATTTCTAAAAAGGCCTGCATCACATTTTGGTGATTTTGAGATTTTTATGTTTACATATTAATTTGACTACTCCCGATCCTTTGATGCTAAAAGGCATTAAGTCCTGATGCCACCTATAGTGTTTACATATTCACTTGCAATAAGTTTAGTGTAAAAGGGATCTAAGTCCATGGACTTAGTTCCTTTTACAATTACATATTAGCATAGATAGCAGCACTGTCTACATTTTATTATAGGCCTGTTCGTTTGAATTGCTAACTTTGGTAAGTTTTGCCAGAAATAGCAAGTGCAGCGAATCAGCATATAGATGTTTGAGCGGATGAATCTGATTTCATCAGCTATTATTGCTCAACACTTGAGGCGCAAATATAGCTTGCTACTTCTGACACACAGCAATTTGCTGAATGCAAACGAACGAGTGTTTAAAACACCTGTCAGCAGCTAAATTTTAAACGAACACACGGTAATTGACAAAAGTGATATTGAGCACTTCCAGCAACGCAAACGAACAGGCCTTATGACGGGAGGTTAGATTCGTTAACAAGTGTAGTGTATTTTGCAATTTATAAAAATAAGATAGGGAACAGTGTCCAGGGAATGTGTTAAGTGAACACAGTGAGGATGACAATGAAAGTGATATCGAAGCAATCATGTACGGAAGGTTGTGCCTGCCAAAACCATTGGAGAAAATTGCGGGTAAATTAAAAACATGTACCTATAATGATTCTAATAGGTTTACTGATATCTTACTGTTTGTTTAGATGTCGTTTGAAGTACTTTGTTAATCTCACAGAAGCCGAGAGAATGAACATTTTCAACAAATTTTACAATTTTGAAACTAAAGATCAATAGGATATTTACCTACAAGGATTAATTGCAGTTAGTAACGTTGCCCGGAAAAAAAACGCAAAGAAGAAAACTGAGGCAAAACTCATTTACCCACTATATTTTGAAGGAAAATACAAGAACAAAAGTATGTCAAACGGCTTTTCTAAATTTACATGCAATTATCAATAAACGACTAAAGAGGTTGAAGACTTTATTATATAATAGTCGAGAACATATAGCCTCTTTTCCTGTACATGAAACGCACTATTCTAGTAAATACTATTACTATTTAAATTCAAGATTGAACGTGAAAATAATGTATGATATGTACCAGGAAAAGTATCCTGAATCGACAGTCAAATACAGCTACTACATAAAATTCTTTCGTGAGAAATTTGGGCGCCCACAAATTGATACTTGTTGTCCCTAAAAATAAAGAGTCCTTCATTAGGTAAAGCAGCAAAAAGAGCAGCAGTTGCTGAACTCATTATTCATAAAAGAAGAGTGAAAAAATTCTATGCTTGTCTGCAAAATACTACTGAAGAAACCCAAGAAAGAAGTGACACTGCAGCAATTGCCTTTGATTTTATGCAGAATTTTCAATTACCAGAAGTTCCTGTCCAAGACCTTTTTTATTTAAGTCAACTAAGTGTTAGTGATTTCTATATTCACGATTTCAAAACAGGAAAAGCATATTTTTATATTTACCACGAGGGTACTGCTACTAAGGGGCGTAATGAAGTGTGCACATTCATAATGGATTATATAACCAACTATGTTCATCCTGATGTCAAAGAATTAAGATTATTTTCTGATAATTGCCCTGGACAAAATAAGAACCATACAGTGGTGAGGCTCTAGTTGATACCGGTCGATTTAATAAGGTTCAGCAGTTTTATTCAGTGCGTGGGCATTCCTTCTTGCCTTGTAATAGGGACTTTGGGGTTATAAAAAGATCCTTCAAAAAATTTGATAGAATCTACGCCATTCATGACTTCACCGAGATAATAATAAAATCCAGCAAAAATAACAATTTTACTGTTAAAGAAATTTCCACTGCTGACATTATAAACTGGAGAGATTGGTGGCCATCCTATTACAAAAAAAACCTGCATTTCAAATGAATCACAAGGACGCCCCAGAGACGAAAAAGAGAGCTTTTCGATTTCTAAGATGCATCACTTTATACATGAACAGAAGCTGTATGGACATGTACTGATTTCAGAATACAGAAATAGCTTTGCACAGCATCACTTCAAACTAGCCATGCCAAATAAAACCCGTAATTTGACAATGGCAACAAAGAAAGCCTATGTAGGTGACAAAATTCCAGTTTTCGAAACAAAAATTGAACATCTAAAATTGCTAATCAGACGGGTACCGAAGGAGCATAAGGACTTTTATCAAAATATTATTGACAACTGGGAAACTAAGAAACGAAAGAAGAAAAATTAGTTTAAACTAAAAATGCCTATTACATGTAATTTTGTAAGTTTATGGCAAATAAAAAGAAAAAATTGATTAAAATATTGTATTTATTGTTAAAAGGACTCAAGTCTCACAACTTTAACCTTGAATCCTGTAGCTTTAACCACATCAGTTTATACTAATTACTCAAGAAAAAAAGATGGCTACTAGGTACACTAATTACTGCTTAAAAAAACGAAAACATAAAGCTGTCAAAATTTAGTTTTTTTATCAAGTTTTTATCATTTTATTCAAAACTATACCAGTGTGACTTAGGCCCGTTTAGAAATAAACGATTCAATTGTAACTTCAATTCTTCTAGATTGGTTTTGTAAAAATTTTTTTTTTTTTTCATGAATATGACGTTATTATCATAAATAAGAAATTAATGCTCCGTATACTTTAAAATTGTCTATTGTCTTTGTAAAGTCACAACGATTTGATATCCCATTGTAACTTAAACCATGCAACGATTCATAATCAATTAACTGTATGCACATATGTAAGATGCAACCTATGTAATTATGAGATTACCCACGCTGAATGTCACAGTCCACGCGTACGATATACAACTTCGTCTTAAAGTATTTATCTGCGTCAAATAAGTTTCCAATTAGTTGCAAATTTAAAAAAGATATCAAAATTATTGTCGAATTAGGGGGAAATGACGCAGATCGAATAATGAAAATGGTTTAAATTAATAATTTATAACGGGTACTACTTTTTTTTGGAAGAGATTTGATTATAGCCATACTAGCAAGGATTTAAATTCTATTTCGATGAAAAATATTGCAGACATGTTTAACTTCTTAACACCTGTTAAAAATTACTATAATTATTTATTCATCGAATTAGCTGGTAAGTTTGTACTAAACTAAAAAGTTTTAACTTGAAAATATTTAATTTAATTTTAATTTTAGATCCTAGAACTAACGAATGGTTTCTTATTAAACATCCTGTAATATGGCCAATCATATTCTTTTATATATACATGGTTAAAGTCGTTGGACCGAGATATATGAAACATCGCGAACCATTTCAATTAAAATCGATTTTAATTATTTATAATTTCATCCAGGTCATCATCAGTATATTTTTATTCTTAGAGGTAATTTTAAACATTTTAAATAGTAATAGAGGATGTTCAAATAAATAATACATTTAGGGATTTCACTACGGATGGTTTAACGGTTACAGCTTCAGATGTCAACCAGTAGATTTTTCTATGAATCCAAAAGCTATAAGGGTAAGCCTTTTATAAAATTACGATTTTCCTCGTCAATTCAAAAAAAAAAAAAATAGCGAAGAATTTTTTTTTTTTTGCAATTTTAGGCGGCCGAAGCGTGTCATTATTATTACATGGCGAAACTAACCGAACTTCTAGACACCGTTTTCTTCGTTTTGCGCAAGAAAAATAATCAAGTTACACTTCTGCATGTTTACCACCATTCTATAATGCCCTTGATAAGTTGGGGTGCCACTAAATATTATCCAGGTGGTCATGGGACGTTTATAGGTTTTATCAACTCTTTCACCCATATTATTATGTATTTTTATTATATGATGGCGGCGATGGGACCTCATTATCAGAAATATTTATGGTGGAAGAAATATATTACAACGATGCAGTTAGTATGTATATAAAATTTATTTAAATTAGGATTAGTTAATTTAAAAATTTGTCTTCTTATTTAATAGACACAATTCTGCATAATATTCCTACACGCAATACAATTGTTTATATATGATTGCGACTTCCCGAGTTGGACCGCCATTTTGGTTATGCCAAATGTGATTTTCTTCTATTATCTCTTCTCTAATTTTTACAACAACACATATTCGTTAGTGAGGAAACATCATGGTAAGAACGATACAAATGCAAATACTACAGTGTATACGAAGACGGATATGAAAGAGAAGCTTAATAAAACTGTGAGGAAGAGTACGAAACTTTCAATACAATTATCACTTAAGAAAAAGAAGAAATAAATTTAGTTTCATATAAATGTGTTATATTTATTTCTAAACTATAAAAAAAATGTTTGATTGATTTCTTCAGTAATTTCTGAGGTAGATTTTACTCAATTTGCTCAAAAGATAATTTTAAGGTAAATGTGGAAAATTTTTAATAATTTATGAATATTTTCTTTATTTCAAACAAAATCTGAATGCCAAAATATTTTATTATTCAACATAAGGTAAAAGCACCGGTATGGTAGTTGAAATATGACCGGTAGTAGACAGTTTTAATTTGCGGAGCTGAAAATAAGAAAACAGTATAAATTACAGACTCTTCCATGCAAACACCAACCCTTGCTTCCTTACCATCTGTGAGGAAAAGCGTTGAATTAATTAAATTGTATTTGTGGCTGTGTTTGTATCCATGTGTCAAAGTTTGGGGTTAAAGTGTTCATTCTCTTGTTGAAACTATTAAGAAGGTAAGATATTCGCACATTATCTTAAATTTTATATGCCAATATTTATGCAATTTAATGTTTTAAGACTTTCGAAAATAGTTAAAATTTCATTTTCATTTGTGGATATTCATCATTTTTAGGTTATATTTACAATTTGCTTTGGATGTCAACTACTGGATGTGTATTTTAGTAGTTGTATATTCCTTTTTGGTCGTTCTCTTCGCGCCTTTGTTCCTATCTCTATCATACGTAATCCCGAAATACTTCCACAAATTCTTCTAATATATTGTTTCAGTAGTTGAAAGCCATTGTCAATTACTAAAGTCTAAAATGTCCACCAATGCAATTTGCAGTTAATTTTTTTTATCACCTTTAGGTAGATCACATAATGCCTCCTGTCGAAGGGAAAATGCATGCATATACTGAAGAAGCAATGAATAATACCATTGAAGATCTTATTAGAGGAACCCCGAGATCTACTTGTTGAGTAGATGTTACTGTTGCGAAAGTGGGCTTTCCTATAACCAAGCCAGAAATCTTGGACAGTGTTCAACAATTAATACAAGAAATGCAACGTGAAAATCCATTTTCTGGCAATCGTCCTGGTAAAACAGGATTCCCCAAACGCCATCCAAATATTGGAGTTAGAATAGCACAAAATTTAACAGCAAGCAGAGCCGCAGTACGTAAGGAAACTCTTATGGGATGGTTTGAAGAGATCGCAGAATAATTACTACGAAGTTCTTGAAGACCCACACAGTCTTTAATGCTGGGAAAAAGGAAATCATGTGTTGACCTTGAAGGGCGAGAAAACAGTATACCAACAAATAAACTGTGATGAGAAGGAATGTTTCACTGTGCTTATCACTGGAAATGCCGCTGGAGAGTTGGCTCCTCCTTTAGTTATTTTTAACTATGAGAGAGTTCCTGAAAGTATAGCAGACAGTGTCCTGAAGGGGTGGGGTATTGGGGAGTCAGAAAATGGCTGGATGACTGGACCATTATTCTATGAATTTATAACAAATGTTTTCCATCCCTGGCTAGTGAAACAAGATGTGGCATTACCGATTATTTTCTTTGTTGACGGACATGCATCGCACCCACTCTTCACACTAGCATATTCTGCCAGGAGAATGGCATAATACTCATTGCTTTGATGCCGAACTCAACACATCTTATTCAACCAATGCATGTTACTGTTTTTCGTGCACTCAAAGAAGCATGGAAACGAAAAGCGAATTTCTAACTTGGAAAATCCAGTTTTAAAAAAAGTACATTTTGCAAGATTATTGAAGGAGACCCTGTCAGAAACTATTACGCCATCAATTTTGCAGAATGGCTATGTGGGCTAGTACCGTGGAATCCTTTAGCAGTCGATGTCACCAAAATTTCGACTATCAAGCAATGAGAAACCTATCATAGATGATATTAATACAGGATTACATTTTCTGTAATCTCGAATAGAAGCAGCGATCTTTCCTTGTTTAAGCTTTGGACACAAATTAGAAAAGAATACAGAAATGCGAAAAATGAGAACATATTGGAAGCTAAACAGTGGCAAGATTATCATAGTAAAAAGACAAATTAAGAAAGAAAACAGAAAGAAAAATATGGCAATTGAAAAGGCACTTAAAAAGTCTAACAAAAAAGGGAAATGTGCTGATCTCTCTTCCGACTCTGAAGATACTTTGATTGAGTCAGGTAGCAGTGATGACGACATTAGCATAGTTCAAGAAAAGTCAGAAGGAGATGACTTAATTAATGAGGTAGAGAAAGAAGATGAATACATGATCGTAGAAAGCGAAAAGGAAAAACGACTTAGTGTTAGTGTCGTTTCCTGGAAAAAAAAAAGAAATATTTGAAATACGTCTGCGTAATTCAGTCAATATATGAAGACAACGATATTGAAGTTATGGCTTTAAAATGTTGTAATAAGTTATTGTTCCACCCTTATCCAGAACATCAATCATGATTACCCGATGGTAATCCAAAAAAAACTACAGCAAGAATTTTACCAGTAGATTTTTGAACAATAAACTTCTTAGGTTTTGGAGAACCAGAGTGTCTTCATTCCATCGATTGTTGTTTTGTTTCTAGGTCGTAAAAATGTATCCAAGATTCATCTATACTAATAATACGGCTGAAGAAGTCTGCATCATTTTTGGAATAATCCATTTTGCAGAAATTTTTCTCATTGAACTATATTACTTACCATTATTTTTTAACTTATAAGTTAACCACTTAATTAATTGAGTGAGTAAATGTGTAATGCTGCAATTAGAAAAATTTATGTACCTACATACAGTCTCTAATACAAGATTGTTTGGGACTGCGTAAGAGCCCTAAATGAGGTGGGCACCCTAAGGAAAATAACTTTGGCCTGGGTCCCCAGCCACACGGGAGTGAAGGGAAACGAGGCGGCCGATGAGCTGGCCAGACGAGGTTCGTCAAGGCCTTTCATAGGAGCGGCCCCTTCCTTCGGCATTACCAAATCACAAATTAAGAGGTCCATCTACGAATGGTCACAAAACAAGTCCAAGGAATGGTGGGAAAGATCGCCATCGCGAAGACTGTCAAAATGATAGTAAGTCTGATGACCTGTCATTGCAGACTGAATAGGCATATATTTAACATAGGCCTGGCAAAAAATGCTCTCTGCAGATTCTGTCAAGAGGAAGAAGAAACCCCAGTTCATGTTTTGTGCCACTGTGACGGCCTAGCGAGGACAAGGTTTCTAGTAATGGGGGTAGAGAACCCCACAGCCAACGGCTACACAAAAGAGCCGCTCTCAAAAATGATAAGTCTGATTAAGAAGGCGAAACTAGAGAGCGTTCTCTAAGGTAAAGGGGATCACAATAGACCTGTAAAGGTCGCGGTGAAACAGGCCCGCATGCCACCCCACTCCTAACCTTACCTACTTAGTTTATGTATGTTGGCAACTATGTATCCTAATTATAATAAAGCATAATTAAATACTCTATAGTTATTTCTAGTAACTTTGTTGTAAATTTGTTGTTTGATTCTTGTTTAAAACCTATTTTTATATATAATTAGCGTATACTTGATGTACATTTCGAACATAATGCTTGAAATCAAATTCAAACTTTTCCGCCAACATTCTTGGACATATTTTCAAAATGGCATCAATAGCCTCAAGGTCACTCAGAATCGACAATGAAACGTCAAAGGTTCCGACAAACTTGTCCTTTCTATTTATTCTGTGATACTACCACACCACCACCTCTGTCTCCTTGTTGTTCCTCTAATATACAGATGAAACAGCCGCCTTATAGTCGGGGCATCGTTATATTGGAACTATTCGGGAATAGAGAAGTAGGAATGTAATAGTAGATAGTTAGATGCAAACTTCACTCGAGACCACAATACAATAATTGTTTGCTTACTCTCAAAATTTCTATAAACTTTATAAACTAACCAGAAGCTTCTGGTAAAAACATAGATGATGAACTCGTCTTGAAAATGTGATTCACAAATAAGAGAACCAATTACACACGTAAAGAAGACAATAATTTCTGTTCATAAATAAATAAATTAAAAAAACATTCTGATAAACACCTTTTCGTAAACTATCTTTTGAAAATGTGCAAATAAGTAAGCTCTTCTAATATAGCAATCTTGAATTTAGAATTCATTTAATAGTTCTAGTAAAAAAAGTAGAAATAACGCAAAAAGTATTCTAAAACTTAAATAGTATATTTCGTTAGAAAAGTAAACCACAAACGATATTTTATTGGCGAAGTCTAAATAAGCGATAATAAGGCAAACGATGCTCCGACTATAGGACGGCTGTTTGATCTGTATATGTATAGTATATCACTGCTTTCGGGCAATCACCCAAAACGTTTCGGCCATATCAAACTGCACTAATGAGAGCTTCTAGCTCTAGGAACAAACATTTTTTTGCTTTAGATAAAGAGATACTTACAGGACATGCAGAATCTAATGATAAAAAACGGCAAAAGGGTTGAGCATGGAATGGAGGTAGAAGCGTTCACCACCCCTCCGAAACATGGAACAGTATCTTCGGGGAAGATCATGATCACAATTTTTTACGAAATTCATAGCTCAGACTTGTGGCTCTTCAATAGGTAGCATAGAGATCATTTTAGATAAAGAATTAGTTCACACACGAATTTCACCACCATTAAGCGAGATCCAGAACACTTCCTAGCAAGTTTTGTCAGTGTGGATGAAACCTGGATTTACCATTATGATCCTGAATCAAAACGGCAGAGACTGGAATGGAGGTACAAAGGTTTACCACCCTCTCGAAAGTTTCGTGCAACAGCATCTGCGAAAAGGATCATGGCCACAGTTTTTTAGGATGAAAAAACGAAAGGAAAACTCAGACGTGGTGTGCTGTTTCATCTCAGAATAATGCTACTACCCATAGGAGCTGTGGTTCAATGGTGGCAATTTAGATAGGAGGCTTCAAAATTTTTCAACAGCCATTCCTTCTCCACGCATTCGTGGGATTCACTTTCAGGACTTTCAATGGTTTGAAACCCAAGATTAACTAAAGTAACTAAACTAAATCGACCAAATTTTATTTAATCATAAATATATGCTTAAAAAATATATATTAATGAATTTATCTAATATAAATTAAACGCACATTAAAATAATTCTTATAGACTAACTTAAACGCAAAAACTTCGTAGAATTCGTCTCATAACACGCGCCAAGCTAAAAAGTCACAGAAATCACATCACCTATAACCTAAATATCGCCACCGTTTCGTAACGTTAAACACTAGAACATTCATTCTAACTTCAGACCATTTATAACAGATCCATTCGCGAAATTATTTTTCTTCGATTCCATATAGGCTTTCCTGTAGAAATCGCTGAAGAGGTAGATGAATACGACAACATTTCCGACGAAGAAGAACGTGAGGGCTTTAGGTAACTTGCAGTCCATGGCGATAAGAGCGACTAAATAGAGTAACATCAGGAGGAACTGCGTCAATTGAATCCATGTCATATATTTCTTCCACCATAAATATTTTTGATATCTCGGTCCTAAAGCAGATAGCAGGTAATACGTGTACATAATAATGTGAACGAATGAATTGAGGAAACCGATAAATATCCCTTGTTCACCTGAAATGATCAACAACATATTAAAATTGAACTCAATCTCGATTCAATTTATCCAAACTTACTTGGCAGGAATTTGAGGTAACCCCAAGTGAATAACACCATTATCGAATGATGATAGACATGTAAAAATGTCACTTGAGACTGTTTCTTCCTTAAAACAAAGAAAACAGTATCCAGGAGTTCGACTATCTTCGAGAACAAATACCACCAAGCGCATCTCGTTAACTAAAAAAAAAAAATAAAATTGTAATTCCTAAATATATTTCGCTTCTTAAACTTACTGCTTCCTTATATACACTACTCGTTGGATTCGTACAACTGTTATGTAAGGCGTAAGCCCAAACGTCTTCAATTATAAACGCCTGACCGCATAACCATAAGCTAAAAAGGACTTGGTAACCGTTGTATAGGACTAACAGTTTTTTCAATTCGAATGGTTCCCTATTTCTCATCAATCTGGGTCCTAAATCCAATACGAAGTATAAATATGCAATTATAAGTCCAACCAGGGGTAATGGGGAATGCATTAGGTACCAGGAATCCACCATGGGATCTGAAAATATTTTAAAATTGTTTATTAAAATTAGTTATTATAATGACTAATCAATAGTTGCTCGGATGCATTTTTATGTCAAAAAGAAATTGAATGTATGATACGTGGAAAGCACTAGGAATTTAAACTTGCCAAGTGCGTGGCCATCGAGATCACCCGAGCTGCCACCAATAATTTTTTTAATTTTGACAATACTTCGGAACGTACTATACAAAAAGTTAAACTATCATTAGCAATTGCCTCAAAATGTGTCTTCATTTAAACGAGAAATTGTTTAAACGGCTATTGTAATAATGCTTAATAGTTTTGGATTGCACGATGACTTCAAATCTTTAAAACTTTGCTTTAAAACTTGTTGTTATTATCCTTATTTCCATTAAAAAAAATTCCTTCAAACTATTGCTAAATGGCAACGCAGTCTGTCAACTATTTTGTCAAGCTTGAAATATTTTAATTGAATATGATGTTTAAAGCATGTGAGTGTGTAAAATCCAGTGTATTAGGATAAAACGTTAGTTATTATAATACTACTCATCCTTCTTCCCATAAACATTACATGGAGCATCGGCTGGCTTATTATGCCTGCGCTGTGAACCGATTTAACATGCAGTCTTTCAGTTTTTGCCAAAAACTTTGCAAAGAATCAAATTTAGAAAAGAAGGTTCAAATTGGTTATCCCCAAACTAGCAAGCAAATTAGCTCAAATTAGCTTGTCAATTCGAGTGATCGGATCAAATCGAATCAAACTGAATGTAGAAAAGTCAGCATGATTGGGAAATCATACACGTTCAAAAGAAAGTTATTTTATTTCGAATTTTCTGATTCGATTAACCGAATCATAAAACTTATATGCAACAAAAAACACAATTCGTTACTGCATTTTGCCGAGAAACTAAACGTAAACGCATCAGCTGCGCTCAGCAAACAGCATGCAGAAACGACAGTCGCAAGTTGTTGCAGTCAAATGTCGAGTGCATTTATGTTATTATCCACAGCGGTTATTAATATTCTTGATACAAGTGCTAGGCCAGTAAAAATGCGATGCTTACTAGACAATGGGTCGCAATCAAACTTCATCACGTACGATTTAGTTAAAAAGCTAGGTCTACCATCCGTCAAAATAAGCATGCCAGTAGTAGAAATCAATTCAATTGTTACAAACATAACACAACAAACATCAGCTACTATCAAGGCCTTGCAGAATCGCTACACAAAGGAATTAAAATTCTTAGTAATCGATAAGATAACAGAAAATATTCCACAATTCAGCATGTTCACTGCAGCTTTGGACAGACCCACAAATATAGAAATAGAATAGAAATAGATGCACTGTTGTTTAAGAATTATTGAGGTCTGGGCAAATAAGCCAATCTTGCAAAATTCCGTGCTTGGTTGGATTATATCCGGTCCAATGATGGCATCCACACACCACAATGCTATATGCAATCTTTACACCAATATAGAGATTCAAAATTAAATCGAAAAATTCTGGTTAGTTGAACAAGGTATGGATAACAATCCTTACTCAAGTGAAGAGCAGGAATGTCAAAATACCTTCAAAAGGAAATCATTAGATAAGTCTTTAGACTTTGCCTGAAAGACGATTTTATGCCATTGAACGAAAATTAGCAAAGGACAACACATTGAAAGCTCAATATTACCAATTTATGGAAGAATATGAGAACTTGAGCCATATATCCAAAATGGGTCCGCAGGGTGTAAAATCTTTTATACGCTATTATTCGCCTCATCATTGTATAAGAAACGACTCATCATTAACCACAAAACTGAGAGTTGTATTTGGCGGTAGTTGCAAAACCTCCTCTGGTAAGTCATTAAATGATGTTCTTAAGGTTGGACCATCCATTCAAGATGAACTTTTTTTAATCTTGTTAAGAATGAGAAAACACAACATTGTCATCATAGCTGAGTACAACTCATCCCAAAGCACAGGGAATTCCTTGACGCTCCGATCCTAGTAAACCTTTAGAGACTATTTCACTTTAAATACTGTCACATATGGCACATCGGCTGCATCACATCTACCAGATGCTTGAAACAAGTAGCGATTGACAACTCACTTACATATCCAGCAGCATCACAAAAAATATTTTTAAGTCGAGGTTGTGCAGACGTAAATTCAACAAAAATGCTTATTCACGACTCAAACCTCGTTCTAAACAAGGCCTATTTTCCATTAAGAAAATGGTCATTCAACGACCATCGCGTTTTAAATGACATTGGCAGGGCAGCCCAAGACATGTACGCTTTTGCCAGTGAGCAAAATCACAAGACCCTCGGTGTCACATTCAGATATGCAACAACCCCAAGTGTAAACCCAGAAAAGGTTACAAAACGACAAATTCTGTCAAAAGTATTCGACCCATTGGGTCTTGTAGAACCTGTAATTGTCAAGGCGAAACTGCTCATGCAGCATTTGGACTTCTAAGTAATTTTGTACAAAAATCTAAAATTTCGGTCCTCCTTATTTAGAATATTTTGTAAAAAAAAAATATATATATATATATATATATATTTATTACAAGCCGCTTTAAATCAATAAAAATCATCATTTTCATCTTCAGTAAAACATGACAAATAGACAATGATTAAAATATTTTCTGAATTAAATTATTTAAGAACGTGAAATAACTATAAAAGTTCTTCAATGTGACCATCCTCTCTGCCAATGCACATTTCTAAACGCAAATACTAACAAAACCAATTATCAGTAACAATCTCAATAAATAAGGACAAAAATGGTATTACAGTGCTTTGATCCACGCTTCTTATGGCAAATTTTAGATTTCTGTACAAAATTACTTAGAACTTCAAATGTATAAACTATTAGAGTATGTTAATTAAAATTACATTAAAAAAAAATCAAGTAATCTATCGTACAGACAAAACTGAACACTCTGTATGTAAGAAAATATTTTCCTGGTGTAGAGAACTTCATTCTAAACATCTTTTACTCAGAAACTTTTTCGATAAAATAAATAGCCAAGTCACAATCGACCGATCCCAGAAAGATGCCACACCCTGTATACTATACAAAAAAATTAAACAGAAACAAAAACAAAGCGGACAAATTAATATATGGAGTCCCGCAGGATTCTAACTTGGGTCTTCTAATATTCATTATTTTTATTAATGATGTAACGAATGCAATTGCATAGAAAGAAGTTTTATTTGTAGAAATATTCGCAAATATTAGCAGCAAAAACGACTGTATGACATTACAAAATGACCTCGAAAAGTTACATGAGTGATGTGTATTGAACAGTATCTCTTTTAATATTGACAAATGTAAAGTTACATCGTTATTATTCATCATAGAAGATCATAAAATAATTTATTAGGAAATGATTTATATTGCGCTAAACCAACATGCTAAAAATCACATCTTATGTAATTAGAACAAGTAAAGTTATTATTATGTGTCAAAAGATATACTTCTCTACTCTGGCAGATACAATTTTGAAAAACTGAGAGCCTATTTCTGTTTCACCTGTACTATTAAAAGTCCTGGAAGCAGCTACCCTATGAACTTATTCTGATGTCCTTTTTAGAGAAGAATCAATTTCTTGCTCACAATTAGTTTTATTTCGGGCTCCGTGGGAAATGAAGAGGATTCCATTATATTACACATTTGATTGTGTACAAAAATTGACATCTTTCTTCTAAAACTGGAATGCTGTGGAATCCGTGGCTAAACATCAAAATTACCACCATCTTAGCTTGAAGATCAGAAACAAACTGTACATCTGAATTGTGAAACAAGTGAGTTGTAGGACATCAAAATTGGTGTGATTCGGGGATCTCTCTTAGGCCCCTTTCTATTTTACTTATACGTAAATGATTTTCCAAAGCATATCTCTGGTGAGCTAATACAGTATGCTGATGATACCACACTCTTATGCAGAGATAAGGATGATTAGTAACTTTAAAAAAAGTGCACAAAACATTCTCGTCCTCGCTAAATAAGCTTATCCTCGACGAAGCAAAAACTGTCAAACTAGCCTTTATATCCAAATGAACCATCCCCGAAGCTATTGGGCACATTCTTAGATATTAGAATAAGTTGGAGAGTAGAAATTGATGCTCTTTCTAAAAAGTTATCCTCTACTGCATATGCTAGAAGGAGAACAAGAACAATCACAAACAAAGGAACAACAATATTATAGCTTACTACCTAATAATTAATAATTTTCCACTCACGTATGAGCTACAGCATTCAATTATACATAGAGTGAGTCAATTTATACGAACGAAATCTTCGTTCTGCAGAAGGTACAACAACATCGACATCTTGCATGCTCTGAGTAATAACCTAATGGTTCAATGAATTATGAGATAGTTTGGTATTTAGGCGTGCTTTCTGACATGTTGAGGCAGTGCTTCTTTTAAAAGGCTTATTGAAATCCCCCTCCTAAAATCACATAACCACTACGGCCTACGGATCTACATCCACTAGAAGTATACTAAAATGAAGCCGGTCCATACTCACAGCTACTGCGATGCCCATAGCCTCTTACATTCTCAGCTTAATAGCTTCAGGGAAAAAAAATTGTATATTGGTTGGATTGCTAGTAGGCCGGGGATTTCAAATCTCGACGAAATTTTTCGCTAGCTACTTAAGAAATACAAGTTGGCGTCGTTTCCGGCGACACGCGAAGAATTACGCTCTCGGAAAGTATTATACCTAAATTTGGGATACAAATAATATCTACTGCCAAAATTTCAAAGTCCTAACGTCATTCTAAATAGGTGAAATTGATTTTGTCCGACATGCGCGCCTTGAGCGAGAAAAAGCCCGTACCAAAAAAATTGCATTTCTCACGCTGATTTCAAATATCAAACGAAATCGCATCGCTGACGTTAAACGAGAACAAAGACGGCGATTATCTCGATAAGCTGTGACACCATGTTTTTGAAAGGTACACCATTCGACAGGAATTAGCCCATAATACCTATTCTGCAAATTTCATGGATTTACATCCACTAGAAGTATACTAAAATGAAGCCGGTCCAAACTCGCAGCTATTGCGATGTCCATAGCCTCTTACATTCTCAGCTTAATAGCTTCAAGGAAAAAAAACTTGTAGATGGGTTGGATTCCGACTAGGCCGGGGGTACTACTACGACTGTGATTTTATCCCTAATTCTTTTTCACCTGTACTATCAAAAGTCCTGGAAGCAGCTACCCTATCACTTATTCTGATGTCCTTTTTAGAAAAGAATCAATTTATTGCTCACAATTAGTTTTATTTCGGCCTCCATGGGAAATGAAGAGGATTCCATGATATTACACATTTGATTGTGTACAAAAATTGACCTACCAGCGAATCGTACGTTTTAGTATTAATTTATAGAAGGTGTTGTATTTAACCGACTTATTTGGAGGAATATTTTACAAAAGTACTCCAAACGGTCACTACTATCAACTGACAAAACCAGGACCAAATCTGAACTCAACAATTGGCGGGTTCTCCTTGTAAGACTGTCCTGATTCTTCATTATAAAATTTGTTATTACAGCAGATAATGGTGAACCCATTGCTGTTCCAAAAATTTGTTTAAACAAAGTTTTGCAGCCAAAATCAATTCAAACGCTCAATCAATTGGAATTTTTCTGAATAAATGATTAAATTACATTTACTTTCTAATGTAGTAATAATAATTATTTTTATCTTCTCTAAAATTTCCTCTAACAATAGTGGAACAACAACAATACATTTTTAATTGAAAATTAAGTGAGAATTTTAAAAACGCAATCATATATATTTAAGGTCATTATCAAGAAGAGTAAAAGTAATAAAGATCTAGTTGGGAAAACAGGAATTACAATTACACGCGAACGACTCATCGATATTTGGCGTACACACACACACACGCATCTTTAACGTTTGCTTTCATTGCAAAAATCCAGTTGGATGTTCGCTTTTAATACCGGTGAAAATGACCGCCTTAAATAGAATGTAGCGAGAAACGAAACGTAGCATGCTACACAACATCATGCACAGCAAGGAAAAAGGCCAGCTAAGAGAGTAATTAGAATCCTTACCTTTTTTACTTTCTATTATCTCATTATAATTTTCAACCATTAAGTGCATGAACGATGACATAGTAACCTAAAACGAAATTATAAAATTAGGTAAGTGTATGGTGATAATTTTGAATAAATTATATGAGTCAATATCCTATTAATTGTCAAGTTTTACATATGTAAACAATTGCCGTAATACGACATTAAAGTGTTGTCATATTTCTCGAACTAATTAGCGTTGATTTGTTAGGTAGCTTGTTTAATGCAAGCGACAATAGAGAAAAGTAATTATTAGAATTATTAAGTTAAAATAAGGAAGATTACTGTCCCATTACTACCATCGGTAAATATTAGAAATTGACAATTCTTATGTAATATCTAAATGGTGCTGATTAGAAATTTGTGTGTAATATTTGTTTAATATTAACTTAATCTTGTAGAATTTTTTTTTTTAAATTTCCTCTGCTGTACACTAAACAAAAATTTATTTAAACCTTAAAAGCTCTCTCACATTCCTGCTAAATTTTAAAAGCTTAATAATAAAATTGTACTTACCAGGTAATATTTAAACGAACTAAATCGAACAAAATATGTAACAAAAGAAAACTTAAAACAAAATTTAAAACTATAGAAGTCCTCCTTTCTGTCTATGTACACTTAGTACCACCTTATTACACATGCACACCTTCAGAGGTACTTCTTTAGACTAATATCTATGATAAGAGCGGATGAATTTTTAGTCAATGCATGTAATTAGTCTTCCTTTCACTAACGACGCTAAGGAGTAGGGATAGGGACGCTAAACGTTAAGTGTTACATGCATCGCCGTGATTGACGCACTCTTGAATTAACCGCAATAGTAATCCATGCAAATTGAAGAAGAAAGTTGATAATAATTATTCCTGAATTAGTTGTGTAATAGGTATTTTTAATTTTTTGCAAACAGTCAAATTTCACTACATGCATTGCATCTCATTAGAATATTATTTATTTATGATTTTTTTTTGGACTTTAAAAAATTGTTTGGATTAAAATAGTTATTACATGAAAACATTATTCTGTATAAAATAGTATTAACGCTTGATACTTCAAATAATCTTAGGCAAGATGAAAAGGCCCAGTTATTGATTAAATTCTTTATTGAAAATGTCGAATTTTCATTCGAGAATGCGAATGTAATAAAGACATTTATCATAAATTGATGAGAACACTAAACAATTTAACCCACTGAACACCAAACAAGTTTTAACTAAAACACCGACGCGTTTCAACAGCAATGCTGTCATTATCAAGGCGATAATAAAACTAAATTAAAATAAAATCTACAAAAACAGGTAACCTAAATGTTATGCACGGTCAATCCGATACGCATCATTAATTTCCGATTAACGAAAACAATGACGAATACGGTATAGGTCCATTGTCACAGTTCATTACACATGACTTATTTTTATATATTTCTAAACTATAGATAAGAACACCCCACTCTTTAGAATAGCAGCGACAAGATTGTCTCGTGCTGATACCAGCTATGCAAAGTATAACTCTTTTTTGAGATAAAAAAACTTCCTTACTGGCTGCTGAAGCACCCCAAAGAGGAACACCATAAGACAATCTAGAATGAACATGTGCATAATAAAAGGATAACAAGGAACTTCTATCTAATATTGTTTTTAAATTTCATATTTGATAGCACACCGAATTAAGCCCACGAGCAAGTTTGTCACAGTGAGTCTGCCACGTTAAACAATCATCCACCGTTAGTCCCAAAAACCTAACCTCAGATATTCGTTGAATTTCATTCCTGTCGGCGAAAATATGGGTATTAAACTCGGTTTTGTTGCCAACACCATGAAATATAAGATATTGAGTCTTATCAGCATTTAGGAATAGTTTGTTTTCTGAAAACCAAGAATCAATATTCGCTAGTAATGTATTAACTTTACGTTCGCTTTCAGATACACTATCAGATGATACTACAGCGCTGGTGTCATCAGCATACATAATCAAACCATACTCCGGAAAACAATTAGTAATATCGTTCATAAATATTAAAAACAATAAAGGCCCCAACACACTACCTTGGGGCACGCCACGTTCAATCAATAATTTAGTAGACTCTACTCTCACATAGTTATGGTGAATACTGACAAATTGCCTCCTATCGCTCAGGAAGGTCATAAACCAATTCCTAACAACTCCGCGAACTCCATATAATTCCAATTTTACTAATAAACGGTCGTGAGCTACGCAATCAAACGCGCGGCTGAGGTCACAGAAAAGGCCAATAGGGAGTCTACCTGAGTCCAAGGCACACACAACCCGATCGTAAAAGTCGTGTTGAATGATTAACTCTATAACCGTGCTGATGCTCAGTCAAAATATTGTGTTTGTCTAAATGGGAACCCAATCTATAAAGCATCGCATATTCGAAAATTTTTGAAAAACTAGAGGACAAGGTAAGCGGTCGGTAATTATTAACATCTGTTTTACTTCCCTTTTTATGAAGTGGAATAACCGAAGATATCTTTAGCTTTTCAGGAAATACTCCGGAATCGAATGATAAATTTATCAAAAATGTCAAAGGGACGATCAAACATTCAGATATTCTCTTTAGAACACTAAACACTTTAACCCACTGAACACCAAACAAGTTTTAACTAAAATACCGACGCGTTTCAACAGGAATGCTGTCATTATCAAGGCGATAATAAAACTAAATTAAAATAAAATCTACAAAAACAGGTAACCTAAATGTTATGCACGGTCAATCCGATACGCCTCATTAATTTCCGATTAACGAAAACAATGACGAATACGGTATAGGTCCATTGTCACAGTTCATTACACATGACTTATTTTTATGTATTTCTAAACTTTCGATAACATTTAGAAACTTACAATTGTTTAATTGTCTATTTAATTTAACATTCGTATGATCGATGTTGTGATCTGTTTCAAAAATGTGTTGGGCAACGCTCGATTTCTCAATTCTATTAAATCTAAGATGAGCCATATGCTCTTTGAATCTAGTTGAGACTGCTCTCCTGGTTTGCCCAATATATTTTTGATTATAATCTTTACAATTGATTTCGTAAATACCTGACTTTTCTAGAGGTTGTATTTTATCTTTAGGGTTACCGATGAGACTTCGTAAACTAGTCCCAGAACTGTAAACTATTCTGAGATCTAGCTCTTTGAAGATTTTACTCAAACCTTTAGTGATAAAGGGAGCGTAAGGGAGGGTCACAACGGGTGAAGCTTTAACATCCTCTCGAAAAGTCGTAGATTCTTTCACAGTTTTTTTATAATTAAACTTCCTAATTAACTTATAGATATGCTGAGGCTGGAAACCATTACACTTGGCCGCATATTTTATAATTTTAAGCTCTTTCTCATACCTCGCCTTGTTCAAGGGAAAAGTGAGAAGTCTGTGGACCAAAAAATTCAGGCTTCCCATTTTGTGTTGAACACAATGATGGGAGTCTGAAGGAATCTAGCGAAGTGTACTGGTTTCCTTTCTATACACGTCAAACTCTAATCTATTGTTATTTCTAATTACTAAAGTATCTAGAAAGGGTAGCTGACCGTTTTCTTCTCTTTCACAAGTGAACTTTATGGTTTCGAACCGATTATTTAATCTATTGAGAAAATCGTCAATATTACATTTTTTAGTGTCAAATATAGCGAAAATATCATCCACATACCTCAACCAAACCCTAGGAAAGTATTCGCTCTCAGATTCTAAGTCCTTTTCAAAACGGTTGATGAAAAGGTTAGCCAAAAAGGGCGACCCATTGCCGTTCCTTCCAGCTGTTCATAAAAACCCCCGTTGAATTGAAAAATGTTCTGTTTCATACAGATGTCAGTTAAGCGAATATATTCCTGGACACATTGTTGACTCAAACTATTTTGAAGCAACAAGTCCTCGAGGTATGTCAAGGTGTCTGGAATCGGTACACTAGGAAAGAGGGAACTAACATCAAATGAAATCAATATTTCACCCTCCAGCAACTGAATATTTTGAATTTCTTTAATAAATTCTAACGAATTTTTTACTGCAAAACTAGGTTGCTGTATTGACGAATATAACAACATTGGCAGGTAAATATTCGAGAGAACCATTTTTCAAAAACAGTAGCATTCATTTCATCATGATAATCAATGGTTTTCTTTCCTTCAAACAATAATAAGCTATCTTTTACAAAGCCATCACAACTTCCAATGTGTAAAAAAATAAGACGACGTCCTTTTCCAGCTTCATTACTTTTTACTTGCACAAGCACCTTATCTAAAAGGTGCGTCCTGATTATGTCTGGGCTCTTTTAAGATAGTGCAACATACGTGTATCCCGTGATCATTAATGATGAATAATGAAGAGGCATGGCCGATCGGCATAATCAGGACGCACCTTAAATGTCGGAGGTTCATTCTGCCGAAACATAGTGTGAACTATTTGCCGTATTAGCAGTTTTCACAGTCTGATCAAAGGATATCAGTAAAGATGGCCTACGAGTAATCCTTTTACGATCCACACATTATCCAGAGGCTGTATATTCTTGAATTAGCCGGTATACTGTTGCTCTTGAAACTCCTGCAAGTATACTCTGTAAAATATAGATCATATGGTAGAGCTCTGAAAAGAACTGCTAGAGTATATAATGAAATAACGGAGAAATAATAGAAAAACAACAACAAGACTTAAATCATAAACAATGTTAGGTGACAGAATCAAAGCAAGATCGATATAATGTAATTTGGGCTTCCTTTCAACCAATGAGAATTCACTATCAAAGTTTAGCAAAGCCCTTCTGGTTGTTAGACTAGTTTTAATGAATCTTAGAATTAGTCTGGGATTTTCGTCCTGGATATCAGTAGACGTTAGAAACGGCCTACTGAGGTGGTGATGTCGAATATGAGTAGCAGCAACACTTTTACACAAAATGTGTTCAACCGTCTCTAGATCTTCTTAACATAGACGGTAGATTTGATCTTCAGCTTTTCCAACTTAATGTAGGTGGTACTTCAGGACCACATGACCTATCAAAAACCCTGCCAGCAGTCCAAAATCTCCTTTGTTCAAAGATAGCCACATCTTTGCTATTTTAGGCGATCCTGATAGCAGTGCCTTCGGCTGCTTTTGTCCTGGCGTATTCTCCTACTGAGAGGTCTTCCTGTTGTTCTCTCTCTCTCTTTCCATTTCTTAATTATTTGCTAGTTTCAGGTGAACCTTTGTTGGTGAATTCTATAAATAGAAAAGTAGCGACTCTCTAGTTCTGATGGCAATGGTAGATCAATCAAATATATGTTTCGCCTGGTGGATATAAGAACTCGAGTTCGTCAGAGCGATGTGACGAGAAGAGACACAACAGAACAATAGTCTCGACCTTCCTGGATCAAGATCGCACCAAGATTCTTTTGGTACATATGTTTAGACTATATCCAGGAATCGGGAATATAAAAAATCAATCAGTGATGAACTAGTAACACCTGGTAGTTGGAACCATCAATCTTTACAATTAAAGTCGCCAGGGAAAAACTTCTCTTTTAATTTTTTAAATAAATGATAATTAATTGTGTCCTGAGGTCTGTATTTTTTGCGGATTTAATCTTTCCGTTGGCAAAACTATAATTGGCATTAATTATTACTACAAATAATGACTTGTTTATTTTATATAACCATAACCTCTCTATTTTCTACGACACAAAGGTGTAATTAAAAATTTTTCAATTAGAAAAACATGTTGCACGACAAGATAGTCTATCAAGGTGAATATACAATACTCTACTGCTATTTTTATTTATTTTTCGGGTATGCTTCACTAACGCAAAGTAAGGTAGAAGTATCTTCGAGAAATAATTTAGGGACTTAGGAGATAATATATCCCTGGTGAAAATCAAAATAAGGTTGCCTGTCAGTGTTAATAAAGCGAAATAAAAGAAAAAAGGAGAATTCGACCAGAAATAATATTGTTTTTGAAGAAGCACAAGATTTTTACGAGCTTTAACAGACTCGTACTGATCTTGGATTTTTTTCCTTGGTTGCAAATGAAGTCCCCAAAACGATATCAAGAATTAAATTTAAATTCATCTTACCTCTCAGGATGACAACTTTCTAGATCTCTCTTATAAGTTCGCCAAAATATCACCACACAAAGTTATATAAACTGGTTTAAACATGCATCCACCAACATCAGCGAAATTAATAAAGATGTTGGTATTGAAACGTCTATTAGGCTTGAATAGGCCTATGTCTTGAGATCAAAATGAAAAGACCTAAGTTTCCTAAGTTTGTTCTTTGATAATTCTTCTGAAGTTCTGTTAAAAAACCTGAAACCAAGAAGAATTAGAGAAAAAATCACATTCGTAGTAGTACCATATGTGATTTTAGGACTATCATTGAGACCTTTCAATGAGCCTTTCAAAAGAAGCACTGCCTCAACATCTCAGAAAGCACGCCTATATACCAAACTATCTCATAATTCATTGAACCATTAGGTTATTAACCATTATTATTAAAGAGCATCAATTTCTAATCTCCAACTTATTCTAATATTTAAGAATGTCCCCAATAGCTTCGCGGATGGTTCATTTGGATATAAAGACTAGTTTGACAGTTTTTGCTTCGTCGAGGATAAGCTTATTTAGCGAGGACGAGAATGTTTTATGCACCTTCTTTTTAAGTTGCTAATCATCCTTATCTTTGCATAAGAGTGTGGTATCATCAGCATACTGTATTAGCTCACCAGAGATATGCATTGGAAAGTCATTTACGTATAAGCAAAATAGAAAGGGGAGCGATCCCCGAATCACACCAATTTTGATGTCCTACAACTCACTTGTTTCACAATTCAAATGTACAGTTTGTTTCTGATCTTCAAGCTAAGATGGTAGTAATTTTAATGTTTAGCCACAGATTCCACAGCATTCCAGTTTTGGAAGAAAGATGTCAATTTTTGTACACAATCAAATGTGTAATATCATGGAATCCTCTTCATTTTCAATGGAGTCCGAAATCAAACTAATTGTGAGCAAGAAATTGATTCTTCTCTAAAAAGAACATCAGAATAAGTGATAGCGTAGCTGCTTCCACGACTTTTGATAGTACAGGTGAAACAGAAATAGGCTCTCAGTTTTTCAAAATTGTATCTGCCAAAGTAGAGAAGTGTATCTTTTGACACATAATAATAACTTTATTTGTATCTAATTACATAAGATGTGATTTTTCACATGTTGGTTTGGCCCAATATAAATCATTTCCTAATAAATTATTTTATGATCTTCTATGATGAATAATAACGATGTAACTTTACATTTGTCAATATTAAAAGAGAGACTGTTCAATACACATCACTCATGTAACTTTTCGAGGTCATTTTGTAATGTCATACAGTCGTTTTTGATGCTAATATTTGCGAATATTTCTACAAATAAAACTTCTTTTTATGCAATTGCATTCGTTACATCATTAATAAAAATAATGAATATTGGAAGACCCAAGTTAGAATCCTGCGGGACTCCATATATTAATTTGTCCGCTTTGTTTTTGTTTCTCTTTAGTTTTTTTAGTATAGTATACAGGGTGTGGCAGCTTTCTGGGATCGGTCGATTGTGACTTGGCTATTTATTTTATCGAAAAATGTTCTGAGTAAAAGATGTTTAGAATGAAGTTCTCCACAGCAGGAAAATATTTCCTTATATAAAGAGTGTTCAGTTTAGTCTGTACGATAGATTACTTGATTTTTTTGAATAGAACACCCTATATATTATTGCATTTTTGAATTCCTTGATGTAATAAAGTGTAATTTTAATTGACATTTTTTTTTATGTGTGGTGGGTGCTTAGTTGCAGTGACTCCGTAAGCTGTATGACTTGTCTGGCTATCACTACAACTCTTGCGGTGTAGTTTAGTGTGTGTAAGTTGTGTTTAAATGGCTTTGTGACAGCATCATATCGCCTTTTATGATGCCGCGCTGTTAATCACTTTGCTCCCAACAGCGAATGGCAAGTCGATCCGAGATTAAACTCTGTGAAAAAATGTCACCGTCCCTCCAGAGAATTGAACCCCGGCACCTATAGTCCTCTCACAATAGTCAGCCGCCTAACCACTGCGGCCATCGACCCGTATACTCTAACAGTTTATACATTTGAAGTTCTAAGTAATTTTGTACAGAAATCTAAAATTTGCCATAAGAAGCGTGGATCAAAGCACTGTAATACAATTTTTGTCCTTGAGGAAAAATCTGCAATAGTTAGCATAAAAATATACAGGGTGTTCCATTTGAAATAAACGAGTTTTAGTCGTTTGATACCTTCAAATTAATTAATTTAATTCGATTATTAAACACCCAGTATAATAGAATATGAATGTTTAATATGAAAAATAAAGCTTGAACAGTATTTATTATAATAATACCCACGATTTGTTTCAAAACAATTATTAGGAATGGCTAGATTCATTTTTTAAGTACTCTGTGTAAATGCATTTTTTTCCTCTCGAAAACTGTTGAGTTTTAGTGCAGAGTATATTAATTAATTAAATTTACCTTATATTGCATGAAGGAATTCAAAAATGCAATAATATGTAGAGTGTTGCATAAAAAAAAATAAACAAAGTAACCTGTCTTACAGACAAAACTGAACACCCTGTATATAAGAAAATATTTTTTTGCTATAGAGAACTTCATTCTAGACATCTTTTAAAATAAATAGCAAAGCCACAATCAGTCGATCCCAAGAAGATGCCACACCCTGTATATTTTGTCTTCTATTGCATCTAACATTTTTCTTGGTATTTTGTTTTTTCTCGCACTTCTCACCTCAATATGAATGCTTACGAAGTTCAATTAATCCAAGAACTGAAGCTCCATGACCATCCGATGCATTTTCGGTTCGCCCAATGGACTGGAGATCGCTTAGTTGAAGATGAGCGTTTTTACCGAAAAATCATCTTTTCAGGTGAACCGATGCATCCTCAACGAGTTCTTTTTCAAAAATGACCAGGAGGAGGCACCATTACGCTCAATGGCGATCGTTATCGTGCCGTGCTCAATAAATTTTTATTTTCATTTTGACATTGATGACGATAACACAGCAAACGAAACAATTGAACTTTTGGGGGACCGTTTTCGAAAATCGAATAATCATCGGAATTTTTAATCTCAATTTGCCGCCTCGGAATTGTGTTTTGAGCCCGTTGGACTATTCCTTGCGAAGAGCACTTACGGATAAATGTTAGGCTAATCATCCGGACACGATTGAAGCCTTGAAAGATGAAATCGGGTGTGGAAATCATTTGAATAATGTTGTGTTTCATTTCAAAATTTAAAAGTTGACAAAGACATTGCTAGAGTCAGACTCTCTTCATAAAAAAAACTTCTTCAATCTATTTTGAACTAGAAGATTAATCCTAATCAACCTTATCTTTTTTTTTTGACAATCAGAATATCATTTTGGATTTTCTTGCTCCGTTCAATACTTGAAACACCTGCTTGCTCTGCGTCTAAATGAGTAAATGTGTGTAATGTTTAGTTCCTGTAGGGAGACAGTAACGTTGTATCTTACTGTACTATTATTTCTAATAACGTTTGTAGAAGTAAATAAACATATCCTAGCTACAAAAACTTTCTAAAGTAACTCATCTGTCATAAAACGATACTTAAGGATATGGCTTTCATCAAAATATCTATTAACTTGAACAATTCTATATCCTATTAAACAAAGAGCACATTTTCGTAATTGACAGGTGTTTGTGTACTTTTCCGTTTCATTTATCTTCAAGTGCATAGTTATTGTTATCTTGAATATAGGTTTACGCACTCGTACTGAAGAAATTCTGTTTTCTAAATTGTTATTTTTGATTTAAAGCTCTAAAATGTAATATAGAACCGCCATCTTATAAACATTTTACAAATTAACGAAACGACAAAACAATAACGACAGCGGATTATCGAGATCTACAATCTTTTTTTGTTTTTCTTCCATAATATCATTAATAAACAGTTTATAATTCGCCTTCCTATTTAATCTGCATACAATATGACCTGTACTGTTTAGATTACACTAGATATAATATTGCTTTTTTAACAGCTACAGGTTACTTGGGTCGCATACATAAGTTCATTTACGAACATTGTTGTGTAAAGTATGAAATATATTAGCATAAGTTAATTTGATAATCTACGTAATCAATACCTATTCAAAAATTTTTATTCCATGTGGAATGTTCTCTTGAATTATAATTATTATTATACAGGTTGTTGAATTAAGGTTTATCAGACTTGATGCAGTTGTGGATAAGTATCATCATTGGATCAGTATTGCTGCATTGCTGTTGATTCTGGTTCAAATCGTTTTGATCTGCAAGACTACCCTGATACTTAAATGATTTAATAATTTAATGATTTTGCTTAAAGATCGTCACACCTTGGTACTATTCTTGATAAATCATGATTCGTAACTTTCTTCTGAAGCATTTAATGTTTGTAAAGATTCTATTATAATTGTTTTATCTTTTCCACCCCTTTGCAGCCATAAGCTGTTATAAATGCAGCGTTGCATTATCTGGTTGAAAATATTAGAAACTGTTCCTTTTAATTGAGATATTTTGTCCTGAAAGTGAGTGCATGGTTGCCTACATTGTTCCTATGAAAAAAAAATGCCGAAGAAAAGATTGTTCAGGAAACCTTTGTCCAGAAGTTTGGTGAAAACAAGTAAAGGAGGGTGGTGCAAAAAGAAGTTGGAAAATGAGAATTTGTAAGCACCAAAGAAGACAACAAGCTCAAAATTACTCATGTGCTGCACAAGAAACATTAGATTCAGTGTCATATTTATAGTTTGTGTTTGATGTTGTGCGGATGCTTGAGCATGTAAATATCATTTCAAATGTGTCAAAATCGTATCGTTCAGAAAATGCACCCTTATCGTAGCAAGCATTTGCTAGGAGTCCAAAAGCTTAGTGGTGGGGTGCTTAGTTGCAGTGACTCCGTAAACTGTATCGCTTGTCTGGCTATCACTGCAACTCTCGCGGTATAGTTTTTGTGTGTGTATGTTGTGTTCAATTGGCTTTGTGACAGCATCATATCGCCTTTTATGATGCCGCGCTGTTAATCACTTTGCTACCAACAGCGAATGGCAAGTCGATCCGGGATTAAACTCTCTGAAAAAATGTCACCGTCCCTCCAGAGAATTGAACGCCGGCGCCTATCGTCCTCCCACAACAATAGTCAGCCGCCTAACCACTGCGGCCATCGACCCGTATACAAGTATTCATATAAATATTTATTCAATAATGCAACTTTATCTACGTCATCCACAAAACAATGTACTACTTACAATTCAGTAATCATTAAAGGAACGACACACATATAAGGCTGCTCACAATTAATCATAATTAATTGTCAGTTAGTTGTGTTCCAATAATATTTAACACAAAATGATATTACAGAAAGCCTTAGATATTCATTACGCGTTGGAAAATGTGAGGTTTGTACATCATCTAACTTCATTAATCTCACCAATTTTATCCATTCCTTTTGCATTCTTTTTAGATCCTCGAGTAGACGGTTACTTTTTAATGAGTTCAGTTTGGACTGTATTGAGCGTAGTAGCTGCTTATATTTTTCTAGTCAAATATGTAGGACCAAAATTAATGGAGAAAAGGAAACCTTTCAAAATAGATAAAATACTCATATATTACAATATTATACAAATCATCTACTGTGGATATATAGTACTTATGGTATGGAGTACAATTTATTTTTTTGAAAATTTAATATAAATGTGATTTTGTTTCAGGTGACCATGCATCTACTACCATATTATAATATTTATTGTGAACCCTGTGATTATTCTTCTAATTTTCGCTCAAATATGGCGTCCCAACTAAGCTACGCTTACTTTTTATTAAAATTTATTGACTTGTGCGATACGGTTAGTATTAATGATTAATAACGCCAAATCTTAATTTAATGATATTATAGTTAAGAGTTGTTCATATTATTTTTTTCTCAAAATAGCTATTCAAAATTTGGGCACCAAACACCTCTTCGATACTAACGTTGTCTACAGTTGCTCTGCATACCTAACCTCACATTCGTTAGTTTGTATTGTATATCCTAACCTACCATAAGATCTATTCCAATCTAGACCAAATTTCATCCAATAGGTCTACTTGTTTTTCCAATCATTTTCATGTTAGCAGCTTCTTCCAATATAGTCTTCTTCTTACTTTAAACTTTCCACATTAAGCAAATACGAGCCTGATCAGGATAGATCTAGTTCCACATCCCCCACAGTCTTCTGAAGATGGATTCCAACGCTCAGTGTTTTATCCATCCACGTTCTAAAACCGCTACTTTAGAGTCTGGATTAAAGATCAAGAGAATATTTTTTCTCCATTATAAATGAGGTTTTGCCTTTACCAAAGCTATGTCCAATTAGAGTTACTTCTTTCGTTGCACAGTGTTAGATCCAATACTGATTCCATCTTCCGCTTTAATTGTAATCGATTTTGATTCGTAATTCCTTTAGAATAATACTCCATAGCAATATTTCAATGTTATAGAAAATTCTGACCAACTCCTGCAAATCGCCAACAATATCCACAGTCTTTAATAAACTCTTTTTTTAAGCTTTTCACTTAAGAAGCAGAGTAAGTTGTATAGATTGTCTTGAACATTCAAAATACATGTATAGGTCTCTAAGACGTTTGTTTAATTACCTCTGAAGATATTTTTGTTGGTCCAAATGATTTTTTACATCCCTGTCAATATTTGCACAAACTGCCTTCCAGTGCTCTTTTCCTCGTTTATCTTTAGATTGTACTTGGTAGCCTAATATGTTAAGTACAAAAAGAAAAGGTCCCAAAATAGAATTGCCAAAAAGAAGCCTCAATATCAAAGCAAGATCACTCAAGAGATAATGGAAGAAATAAATTGCTCTGTTCAGAAGAGGCTGAAGCTTCATTTAAACAAGATTCTGAAGCACAGATCTCTGATTTCTGCCTAATTTATTTTAAAAATTGGTTTCGCTGCTTAAATGGTGTCAACTTAGCCGGATTGTTGTCCAGAATTCTGGAAAAATTCTCTTTTAAAGTACAATTTGCCACTATTGCTTAAAATCAGATTCTGAACAATTGTTTCCCTCACTACTTAATATTCTTTCCCTGTTTTGGTAAAAAGCTTTGGAGCAACCCAAGCAACCGAAAAACTCGACTGTATTCTACAGTTTTGCTTGAGACTTGACTTGTTGATGTTTCTTCTTCCAACCACAACATGAAGAAAAGTTGGAACAAGGAGGATGAGATAAAAATACAGTCGAAACAGTAGATTGCGATTTTTAAGGGATGGAAGCATCACTCGAAGACTATGTAGAATAATAGAACTAAATTTTAGAAAAAACTAATTTGTTTTTAAATGAAAATTTATCTTGCAGCTATTTTTTATTTTGAAAAAAAACAATCGTCAGATCTCTTTCCTTCATGTTTACCACCATTCGGCCATGGTAATCATGGCATGGATATCAGCCAAATTTGCACCAGGTGGTGTTGCAGCATATATGGGAATAACCAATTGTGTAGTTCACGTGATTATGTACGGATATTATCTACTTTGCGTTATCTACGGCACGTCTAAGCTAACGTGGCTAAAGAGGCATATAACCCATGTGCAATTCGTAGGTATATCAACAGAGAGATTGCTTTAATTTGATGTGATCTTATTTCAGATCCAATTCGGATTTGATTTATTCGTATTTTCTTCAGCTATGTTACGAAGCGATTGTAATTATCCATTTGGTCTGGCTCTTCTTGGCACAATCCAAAGCTTAATTATGATTTATATATTTGGAGATTTCTACTATAAGACTTACGTGAAAGATAGCAAGAAAATCAACTAAATTGCACTAATAATATTGTGTAATTTAAATTTAAATACACTCTGCTAAATGAGTTTCGAAATACCATAAATTCTTTTAAAAATAAACACATTTAAATCCAATCAATAATATCGAATGCTTTCCATTTTCTTCCAGGTATTTAATTCACATATGTGTGCGCATTCCGGTTAAAATAATCAAGATAATACCAATACTTTAGTTAATAGGCAGTAATTCTGCAATAGTACCATCTAATATTATAGGTACATGTGTACTTCTATGTACATAGTTAACATCGTAACCTGCTTTACGACAGTATGGTGAAAGTTTACGTACACATTTTTATTTACATAATATACCCAACAATAAGAATGAGAAGTGTTATAGCTTTTAAGCAATGCTTGTTAATGGTTGCTTCGATATGTTTTTTTCTCTTTGAATTAATCATATCGGAATAAATGAATTCGACATATTTAAGTCATACTTTCCCAAAACATCATCTGCATAATGCCTTCTTTCGTATAAATTGGTAGCAGCTGTTAAATTATACAGAAATTGATTTAAAGAAATATATTCAAATAATAAGATCAATTTTTAAATATTATCTTTCAATTTAATTGAAGAAAAAATTAATTTAGAAAAAGTATCAGCAACAATAATCACATTTTAGTGGCTTGTTAATGTTTCTACACAAAGGAGAACATCTTGCGAAGTCGTTCCTCTTTCCTCATTTGGACGAATCCAGAAAACTTTATAGTGTTAGGAGCAATGCCTAGCAGCATGACAAAAACTTTGATGCTGGCTCACTGACACCTCTTGCTAACTTGTCAACTATTTCGTTGCCTCTGATCCACCTCGGAATCCTGCCTGGCTGTCAAATAGAATTTTGTACTGATACATTTACTTGTGGGCAATTTAAAATGTTGTCTACAGCCCCTCAAATTGAATTTAGAAGCATCAACAAACCAGCCTGAAGATCCTCTCTTCATTTTGTGATCGAAAGCTTTTGCAGTCTCTCTGCTAGAGATGCCCAGACAAAGTAAAAACGGGTGAGATCTCCTCCTCCCTTATGGACAGTGGTACCATGTGTTCGATGTAGTTTAATATGCTTTAATATGGAGACGATCCAATGATCGTCTCCATTGCTGCAGTCGGCCTTAAGGACAAGGCTGTCGAAAACAGGCAATCCTCTGGACCTTGCTAAGTGCACTAACATTTGAAGACTGTAACATGGGTCTATTCAGCAATATTTCTACATAGATAGCAATAATAATATAGCTTAAGAGATGAATCTACATCCTTCAAAAAAAAAAAAAACAATTCACATGAGACGGTTAAGTGAGGTCACTGATCGTGGCATATGTTGAAGATGTCTTTATTTATTATTTTAAAGATGTCATATTTAAGACTTATTTGAACACGCACTTGTTTTTAAGTTAGCGTTTCACTGTCAATATTTTTCTTGTAATTATCAACATCTTCATGAAAGGACTGGTGATGGACTTTAAACCCATAACGTGCAGAATATGCTACATGAGGGTAGGAGGGAAATACAGGAAAATAAGTATTGTGAATGGTCACGCTCCTATCCAAGAAAAATAACAAGAAATAAAAAATGAATTTTATGAAAAGGTAAATGATGTAATAGAGAAAATTGCTAAATATGATATAAAAATAGTGGTCGGCCAAAATTGGGAAAGAATAAAAAGTTTACGCCAAGAGAGTAACGAAAATGGGAAAAAGTTAATCGAATTCGCAGCAGAAAACCAGAAGAAGAAGAAGTAGTAAAGTAAGCATTTTAGAGCCATCAGAGATTGCAAGAGTTATAGAGGAGCAGACGCTAATAGTGACCATGCTTTAGTAATAGCGAAACTTAGATCAGAATTACCGGTACAAAATAAAATTAAAGCTCCAAAAGGAGTCAGTTAAAGACAAATTAGCAATGAAATTGGCAGCGGAAGACTTAACAAGCATATTTAAAGACAAGGACTGGGGAACACCACAAGGAATAATGACAGAAGTAACAAACCATATCTTGGGAAAACAGGAATGCAAAAGGAAAGAAGATTGGTTTGACGAAGACAAACAAGAAACAAAGAAGCTCGGAAAATACGAGGGCAAAGAATCAGATGGTTAGGGGACATCATTCGAATGCCAGAACAAATGATACCGAAAATGGTTTTGTATGGGGGAGATGGTGGTAAGAGGAAAGGAAGACCAAAAAAGAAATAGTTTCAACAAGCAAAAAACGACATTGAAGAAATAGGAATAGGGAATTGGAGAGAAATAGCAAGCGCATAAATATCAACACTTCCTCCAAAAGAAAAATAGTTCTAAATGACATTTAATATTATACAGATTTAACTTTCAGCACGCCAATCCTTTCATGCAGCAACTCGTATCGGACTTTCTCTAATGGCTTCGTAAGTAGATCAGCCAATTGGTTAGTCTCATCGATGTGTTCTAATCCAAGCTCTCCTGTCAAAAAAGTTTCCCTGACATGGAAGTAGCTTGATTTTCCAAATCAGCTTCTTTGCTCCATCGGTTGCTGATATTATTTCCATCGTGATGCAACTAACCATGAACTGTAGGATCTTCCATAGCTCGAGGTGCTTTGTTCACTGCAAAAGCAATGTTTGGACAACCTACTGCTTCGCGATAAGTAGTAGAGACTCGGCCAATCCAAATCTTCGATTAAACCGTTTTCATGCTTCATACCCAAGCAATTGTTGAGAGTCCCTCTAGTTGTATAAAATTCCAACTAGAACATTTCCAAAAATTCTTCAATTTCTATTTCGTGGCTGCCCACAACCAAACCATCATCAACGTAGATTGCAACATACAAACAGCAGTTGTTGCTTCTGCTGTAGAAGAGAAATGGATCTCCATCACTATTTTGAAATTCAGCTTTTTTTTGTAAAGTCTACAAAACGTTTGTTCCAGTAGCTGCAGTAACAAACTCTTCTTCAGTAGACATACTCGGCCAGTACCATCTTCAAAACCTTCCGATTGTTCCATGTATACTTCTTCTTCGAGTACGCCATTCAAGAAGGCTGTTTTGATGTCAGATTGGTTAAGCTTCAATTTTTCTGCAGCAGCTACTGTTAACAATATTCGAATGGTATCATAACGTGCAACAGGGCTGAATCTTTTTTGATAGTCAATACCCTGCTTTTGTACACAAACCAAAACCCACTCTTTGCACCAAAAGTCTAAACTATCTCAGCTACCTTCAATTGTTGTATTGCCGGTTTTTCTTTTTGTGGTTGCTTTTTTTCCATTGGTTATCTCATTCACAGTCTGGGAAAAGCTAAGAATTAGTATGAATTAATATGAATTGGACCTTTTTTTATTGATGGTAGGTGTAGTTTGTAAATTGTGTTCAAATGGCTTTGTTACAGCAATGGTAAGTCGATCCGGATTTCAACTCTCTAAAAAAATGTCACCGTCCCTACAGAGAATTGAACCCTGGCTCCTATCGTCTCGGCACAACGATAGTCAGCCGCCTAACTACTGCGGCTATTTTTATCCCCTCCTAGCCTAGCGGATTTCTTATTATCTTCTTTTTAAAAACAGAATTGACGTTAAATCATAACAGACTAATAAAGGCGATCACAATTGAAGCTCCATATTATGAATTAATTAGTTAAATAGGTTAATACATATTCGCTCATTATTAACAATAAAAATTGCATTTTAATAATAAAACAATGCATAGCTCATATTTTGAATTCCTAATTAAAATGAAATTAAAATATTAGAAACAGAATTGTTCGTTTCCGTAGTAATTCGAATTAGTTTTGTTTGGAAGTGCTAGAAGAATCCACCTGTTCAAATAAAACCCTTTTAAAAAAAAAGCCAACCTATATAACTAACCACAACGCAGCAGTTTTCATAAATCACTTCGAAATACATTATACATGAGATCAGAATTCCATCAATTTAAATCAGAAGTGAAACAAAAGCTTTATTGTATGCTTATTATACACGTTTTAGTTAAAAAAAAATTATTCGGCAGCAATAGTGATTTGGTCGTGAACCTGAACAGTAACATTCCTCTTGAGAGATGGCTCTTGTTATCAAAGAGCTGTTAAATTTTCATGATTACGCCCTTGACCATTGGAAAGGTAGATATTACTAAATTAAATAGCAATTAATATAACTTAATTTAACCTGTAGATCCACGAGTCGATGACTGGCTTTTCATGAGTAACGTTTGGAATGTAGTCGCTATCCTTGCCATCTATCTGTATTTAATTTTCAATCTAGGTCCTAAATTAATGGAGAATCGGAAACCGTTCGATTTAAAATGGATTTTAATAATGTACAACTCGTTTCAGGTTTTGTTCTGTTGTGTCGTGTTAGTTGTGGTAAGATTTCGTCAGAATCGTAAATAATTTGAATAATTTGATACGTTTCAGGCCAGCATATACATAATTCCATATCATAATTTCGTATGTGCTCCAGTGGATGATCGTAGTTTTCGAGGTTTGGTGGCAGCTCATCTAGCTTGGTGGTATTTCTTTTCGAAGATCATTGACCTCTTGGATACGGTAAGGCTTATTCTATATCCTTTTTTCCAGTATTATTGAGGTATTTGGAACAATGTTCCATATCATCTACGGAAGCAGATTTATTCCTTGGTTATCATGCAGGACAACCGAATAAATATTCTTGCAAAAAGTTTCCACCCTCTCCTTTGCTGATAACATAAGATGTTCTGCTTCCCAAATGGACTTTTTTTTTGTCAGAGGAAAATCCTTTATGGACACCGGACCGATAGTGCTCCTCATTGTTCCACTATACTGTCATTTCTTCAATTAGCACAGGTGTCTCTGAGTGCTCTCTCCAATTATGTTCGATTTTCAGCATGAGCTCTATTAGATTGTTGTTCTGGCCTAGTTGTTCTACCAGCATTGTCGCCCACCAATCACATTCAAACATCACATGCTGAGGCGTTTCCTCCGTTCCACAGTCCAGACAAATCAATTTAAACCTCTCGAGGTAAATTTTAAAATTGATGGTTGCAGATCTCTGATTAGGATTTTAGTCCATGCGGCTGAGGAGTGTGCTGACACCTCCTTGCTGCAAGTTCTCTCTCTCTTCTGTCCTTCAGCTTATCCTTTGTCCTCTTCTAGACTCTCCGTTGCTCTTCTGCCAGGAGGGAGATCAACCCGATTGACCCGATATTACTTACGCAGCTTTGACGAACACTCTTCTGTATGCGCTAATTACTCGTACGAGAGTTGTTCTCTGAAGACGTTCTAAGGTCTCCTAGTTTTGTTTTTTTAGTTTTAGTGCATTTGCCCAGGCTGGAATTAGATTCTGTACAAAATGCTTGCTGGGGCTTTGGTTTCCGGCTTTCGAATGGCATTCCCACATTACGATTGCCTAATTACTCACCCAATAAAAAAACAAAAGTCAGTCTGATCTACTTAAAAAGGTCTAGCTTAGGTAGGCTAGTGCCCACACAGATACCCAGTTATGGTGGCCAACCACCATTGCTGTCCAACACAAACTTAACACTCCCCAATAAGTGTTGCATCGGCTGCTGATTCTTCAGAAGTTACAATTTATTCATTTAGCCCACCCTCTGGTACATGACCATGATGAGTATCAAACTCTTAACCTCGTTCAGCAACACCATCATATTCACTGTTATCGTGGCTTCCTCTCCATTGTCCTTTTTGGTAGAATATAACTTCATACCTTCCTTAAAAAATTTGTTATCTTTATACTCTACACACGCTGCAATAAAGATTTCTTTTGTAAAATTTTTGATGATTTTAGATCTTCTTCGTACTTAGAAAAAAGATAACCAGATCACATTCCTCCACGTCTATCACCATGCTGGTATGGTCTTATTAACCTGGATCGGATGTAGATTCCTTCCAGGAGGTAGCTCGCTAAATCTAGGCATAGTTAACACTATTGTGCATGCGTTCATGTACAGTTATTATCTAGCGTCAGTTTGGGATAAGAAGTACGCTCGCAATTTATGGCTCAAGAAGCAAATTACACATCTACAGATGGTATGGGATTACTTTAGTCAAAATTTGTCTTTAATTACAATTATTCGTCTTTATTTTCAGATACAATTCGGACTACTAGCTATTAGTTTTATTTTGCTGGTAACAACAAAAGATTGTGGATATCCGAAGTTCGTCTGCATCTTTTTAATACCGCAAAATTTATTCATGTTTTACATGTTTGGTGATTTCTATTTCAAGACCTACATTAGACCTGTCAAAGCTGCGCATTCGAAAGAAGAGGATTAAAGCGATTAAAGAAGAAGAAGAAAACTAACTTTTGTAAATTTTTTGTAGTATAAGATCATTAAAGTGTATTTGTATATTATAGTATTATATACAACCCTCAATTGTTTTATCAAAACTTTAGTTAGTCCTTGGACCATCCGTTTGCTATGCCTTTGTCAAATTACATGATTCCAATTTAATTGGTGTTGTTTTATGATCCACTCATTAATTGCACCACATACTGACCACTACCTAGACTTGGCTCCGGTCCGGGATATTTCATTTGGGAATAATACCCTTGTGTCCTGGCACCCACACTAAAATGACCTTACTGTGTCTGGCCAGAACAATTAGGTTTTGCAGACATTCCTATACTAGTTTGGAGGCTATATAGTAAGATGTTAGAGTGTTTAAAGCTACCTGATTGTCAGAGAGAATGCAGATCACCTCTCCTCGTGGTAGATGACACAGAAATACCGTGGAGTCTCTCCGAAATGGTTCACATATCTTCTAACTCTGGTTTTCCTCATAGACACCAATTCCGGAATTAGTTAACACTCATCTTTGACCCATCTGTGTACCAGTTTTGGCTTTTCAATTTTCTTCCTTCCCAATTCAGGAAAACTAAAGTCGCTAGTAACTCGGACAACCACTCTATTAAATCCATATTGTCAATCACAAAACAAGAAGAACATCATTAAACAACGGAGGCAAAATATTGATGAAGAAGTCTGTTTACATTGCACCATTCAATGCCTCCTCGAAAACACAAAAATATGATGGTAAGATTTGGCGTCCGAAGAGGCTATGTCATGTCTTGAAGCTCCACACTGGGTGGTAATTTAGTTCAGGAAATCAAGAGACTGGTAATCGACATTAATTGCACATTTACCAATCCCCATTACTTTGAGAGGTTGTCTCATCAATCCACAGAATCCTAAGCTGGTAATTATCATCATGTTTACAAAATTGCATAAATTAAAGCGATTCTGTAAATCATTTGTTGTTAGTTTTTGATGAAGATATCGAGCGAGAGGGTGATGATGTTGATTGTCCTTGAAAATCCTTGGCGTTTTCTAAATAGGAAAAGATGTTAGTAGATATTGAATCACACACTTGAATACAAAACTAAGGACTAAATTGACTTTATTTCACGGCTTATCCTCCCACCTAGCACTGAGTGTTTAAAAATTATCATGTACTAGGTATATTACGATACCAATGATCAAAGTTAAATAAGTATCCATACTTCCGGCCTCTTCCGGGAAATGAAAATACGTCCAAATCGATTCAGGTTCGGGTTGAACCTGAACCCGAATTTTTCGATTAGGTTATGTAAAAATTGATCAACAATCATTACAATGGTTACAGAAATGTAATCATGCATCTGCTTCTTCGAGAACAACAATTTATCGGTGGTTTAGTAAATTTGAAACGGGTCGTACGAGCACTGTGGAAGGCCAAAAAAGAGTACGAATGTCGAAAACGTAAAGCAAGTCCATTGAAAGATCGTAAAGTGAAGTTGAGACCGTGGACATCTCAAAAGACGGGCTCTTCATACATTTTGAACGATCTTTTGAGAGGCGGTGATCGATTTGGGTTTATTAGTCTACGCCTAAGTCCAATAAGAAGCCTGCAGAGGGGCTGGAAAGCTCATCCACCATATTCTCCAGACTTGACTCCCAGAGACTATTATCTCTTTCCTAACCTCAAGCGGTGGTCTCAAGGAAAAAGATTTAGATCGAATGAGGACATCATCGCGAAATCCAAGACTTATTTCGAAGGCTGAACGTTTTGTACTACCGAAAGGGCGTTGAAATGTTAGAAGATCGCATATAATAATAATAATAATAATAAAGATTTATTGGCAACAGTCAATACTATTACAATAACAGAATACACATGAATAATATGCATTAAAAAAGCATTAAGTGCCCAAAGGGATCACCATCAGTTCGCCAAACGGCTACCTGTTATTAACGGTGAATCCAAAAAAAGAAAAATCCAAGAAACAACTTAATATAAATATAAATGCGTTACAAAGGGGAAAAGAAAATTAAACAAAAGTATACAAGACCGGAAAAAAACCAATTTGTACCAACAAGATTAATGCATAGATGCTGCTCATCCATTAATAAATTAAATACAGAATGTCTAAAGGCACGGTATGGTAGACGCTTAACATCAAACGGGAGCGAATTGAACAGTGATGCGCAAGTATATCTTAAGCACCTCTTAAACTCTTGCGTTCGATGCTTGGGTATGTCGATCAAATCCTTTCTACGAATATTGATGTTATGGACATCAGTGCGAAATGTTATTTTGTCAAACAAATATGGTGGAGTCCCAGTATTAATAATTTTGTAAATGAAACAAAGAGAATGAAAGCGTCTGCATCGTACCATGTTGAGCCAACCGGCATCGGCAAGTTTGTGTGAAATTCTTTGCCGTTTCCTAATGCTGAAAATCAATCGAAGGCAGCAATTTTGTACACACTGAATCCTACGAATATCTAACTGATCCAGGCAACTGCCGTAGGTCGTGTCACAAAAGTTAAAATGTGATAATACTAATGAGTCACAAAGCAGTTTTTTAGTAGGAATATCCAGGATATGACGATGCGGATATATCAGTTTTAGATTACAATAAGCACGCCTTATGCAAGTGCTAACGTGATGTTTAAATCTGAGTTCACAGTCCATATGCAGGCCTAAATTTCTAACGTTGGTTTGAGAACTCAAATATGTGTTGTTAATTCTAAGTTTGATATCACGCGGAATCCGCGATCTAGTTTTAGGACCACCAAAAACCAAAAAATACGATTTGTCAATATTCAAATGTAAGCAGTGCTTTCTAGCTATAGTAAATAATTTATCAAGATCACAATTTATGTCATCAATAGCTCGGTAGGTGTCGTCAATGGGAAAAGATCTGTACAACTGCGAGTCATCAGCATAGAGATGAAAAGTACAAGTGAAGTTATGAAAAAAGAATAAGTTGGATGTATAAATTGAGAACAGCAATAGTCCCAGAATAGATCCTTGTGGAACTCCCGCACGCATGAGTGTAGATGCAGACTCGAAACCATCAACCACCACTCTCTGCCATCTGTCAAGTAAGTAACTGTTGAAGAACCGCACTGCATTGTCATCAAGGCCGATGTAGTGAAGAATAGATAGTAGTAGCTTGTGATTAATTTTATCAAAGGTCTTTGAAAAAACAAGCAATACAAGAACTGTAGCAAGACCCATGTCGTTAGCTGAGATGATATCATCCGTTATGCTAGCCAGAGCCGACGCACAACTGAAGCCTGGACGAAATCCTGACTAAAAACTGGGCAAAATGTGAAATCTGGAGAGGTGGCCACGCAACTGCCTGTCGACTATCTTTTCCAGGATCTTCGACAATACAGATAAGATGCTAATAGGACGGAGGTCATTATAACTGCTGGGATTTTTATTCTTAGGTACAGGAATGACACGAGCTAGTTTCCAAGGAGAGGGGAATACATGGTCTTGTAGGCAAATATTAAAAATGTGCGTCAAAATCGGAAGAACAATGGGACAACAAAGAGACAGCATCTGCAGGGAGAGACCATCAATCCCGACCGAATTTGAAGACATATGGGAAATTATATCTGCCACTTCCGCATCACTAGTCTCACCAAATGAGAAAGTGTCAACTCCTGGTTTAATATTGGAATTGTAAAAGTGAAGAACTTCCGGATCGCATGTGCTGGAAGAGCCTGATGTAGAGGAAAAATAATTATTTAAATCATTGACGTCGAGCAAATGCGCCGGTATGTTAGTGGAGCCTTTGTTGTGAATATTTAGTTTATGCAAGTCATTCCACATAGTTTTCTTTCCAAAGTTTTGCAATCTATGCTGCAGCCATGCCTTCTTTTCGCGTTTTATTGCGGAAGAGGTGAAGTTTCGAAGTGATTTGTATTCGTTCCAATGATTAGGTGATCTGCTTGCTTTGAAAGTTTTGAGAGCTTTGTTTCTAAGTGACATTAATAACCGAATGTTATCTGTAAGCCACGGTGAAGAGCCACATTTATGCGGCGTTATATTTGTAACGGGTGCATGCACATCAAACGTATTATCCTCGTAGGCAATATTGGAGCACCCTGTATGATTGGAAATAATTTCAAATAAGAGAAAAAATTATGACAGCCATATATCATTTTGTTTTTCTGATTTTCTTAAAACGTAAGAGGATATTAATAATTTCCAAGAATTTATTTAATATTTTTTTTAACATAATTATATAATTCTTAAAACAATGAAAGTAAATATTATCCGTGCGTCTTATTTGATGGTATATTTGAGTTGTAAGTTTGTTTTACACAACTTTTTCTTCAATTCGTAATCCCGACATTATAAGTAAACGGAAACAATTATTGACAGATCTCAACGTGACGTCCGTTTCGCGGGAACGATGTTTTTTTTTGCAAAACTTACACCTATGCATATTTTTTTCTAAATTTAAACATCCGCTATTAAACTTGAGTGTGAGGATTTATTAATTGTAAATAGAGTGGGGTATTTTTAAAGCTTAATATAATTTACGACTGTCAATCGCGCATTTAACATTGCAAGATGTTTTCTTCTTCGATTTAAAGCTGTCGTCGTATGTATTGTACTGTAGGTACATCTACAGCGTTAGTAAAAAGTCTCGGAACGGTCGAATAACTTTATTTGAAAATTATGATTTCTGAAATTTGGTATTTTTTTCACTTCCGGTTTAATCGGCAATACGTCCAACTTTTTTTTTTTTTAAACGGAACGCCCAGATTTTTTTAACACTTTTGAATGCAAAATAAAAAACTACGTTCAGGAAGTATTAAGATGTTTATTTTTATTCACAAGAAAACAGTTAAAAAATTAAAAAAGTGTCCTAATACAGAAAAATCAAGAAACCTGTCTATTCAGTTTGCGATTACAATAATTGTTCAAAATGCTCTCCATTTACAATTTGACAAAAATGTAAACGGTCAGTAAAATTTCTTATTGAATTTTGTATTTGTTCTGGAGTGACGCGATTGGCTTCTTGAACTATTCTCTCTTCCAATTGTTCGAGATTATGGGGACGATTTTTGTACACTTGACATTTCAAGTGACCCCAAAAGAAAAAATCTAATGGCGAGAGATCTGGCGAACGTGCTTGCCATTCGATTGCTCCTCTACGTCCGATCCAACATTCCGGAAAAATTCCATTCAAATAATCGCGGACATTATGGCCAAAATGGGGGGAGGGAGGGAGCTCCATATTGTAGAAACCAAAAATGTGCATTAGGGTGATCACCTATGTTTGCATTTGGAAAGAGGGCCGCAAGTGCTGAAACAACCCCATTTCGCAATAAATTTAAGTAGATGTTGCCAGTTAAATTTCCTCTTATAACAAATGGTCCTATGATGTTGTTTCCAACAAGACCAGCCTAGACATTCACCTTTTGAGGACGCTGTGTATAATAATAATAATAATAATAAACTTTATTGATGTACACAACAAAACAATATAACAATCTATATAAAAAAATATATAAATATAAGACGCAATTCTGTCATACGTACATCAAAGGGCGAAGTCCAGCAATGCTGATCAACTTAACCACTAAGGAGGAAGAGAAAAAGAAAAAAAGAAAAAGTACAACACAATAAATACGAGAAAAAAACAAAAAGAAACAACAACAAAGGAAAAGGAATAAGTCAATGCGAGCCACAACATCATCAAACCACGTAGCCATAGATTTACACAAAATTATGGTATATCATAGTCTTAAAATGAACAAGGGAAAAAGAAGGCAATATGCGCACGCACATGAGCAGTCAAACCGTCACAGACTCAATTGCAGTAAATATCTGCGAAGAGATACTTTAAATGACAGAGGTGACACAGATTTTAACCTAGGTGGAATAGAGTTATATAATTTTTATTTTTATTTAATCCTGGGCTAATCTGTGAAGATCCTCGTTCAACAACGCAGTTGCGAAGGGTACCTCATCTGGTGGGCAAGAAATGGAAATTTGCGCATCATCAGCATAACAATGGTGTTGGCAATGTAGAAGGCAAGAGAGTAAGTTTGAAATGTAAACAGAAAATAAAAGAGGACCCAGAATGGAACCCCGAGGGACACCCGCGCTGATCGGCTTAAATTCGGAAATGTGATTGTCTATTTTAACTGCTTGCAGACGACCAGACAAATAATTACGCATAAGTTCAACAGCAGGCATCGACAGACCAGAAAAGCGCAGAATAGAAAGTAGTAAATTATGATTAATGGTGTCAAAAGCCGTACTGAAGTCCAGTAATACTAATATAACCACCTTGCCCCTATCCAAGGATCTAAATATATCATCTGTAACACATAAAAGAGCAGTGGTACAACTATGATTAGCACGAAAACCTGACTGTCTTAATGGAAGAATATTGTTGCTCGACAAAAATGTGCGCAACTGTTGCTCCATAACCTCTCAACAACGTTGGACAATGTAGGGAGAATACTGATTGGACGAAGATCTTTAAGACAAGTGGGTGCCACAATTTTTGGCACAGGTGTGACAATAGGACATAGCAAAGACAGATTTTGCTAAACAAAAGTTTACAATATGAACCAACATAGGCAAAATATAAGGAGTACAAAGCTTAAGGGCATCACTTCCGATTCCATCAGCGCCCTCGCATTTAGTGCGGATACTGCAAAGGATATTGAAAACATCATGTTCACAAGTCGCTTATGGACTTCTTCAATCCAATGCGGATTTTCAATTGACCAGTAGCGACAATTATGTCTGGTCACAGTGCCGTTGAGACAAAACGTTGCCTCATCTGAAAACATGATGTGATCTAAAACATTAGGCTGCTGCTCGATCTATTCCGTCATTGTTTCGCAAAAATGTAGTCTACGATCTGGATCATCTTCAGTTAACTCATGGACGGGATACATTTTATAGGCTTTCATTCTTGCTGATTTAGGAATCTTAAGAGCAGATTTTTGAGAGATCTCATGAATTTGACCTAATTCTGTTGAACACTAAACACTTTAAACCCACTGAACACCAAACAAGTTTTAACTAAAACACCGACGCGTTTCAACAGCAATGCTGTCATTATCAAGGCGATAATAAAACTAAACTAAAATAAAATCTACAAAAACAGGTAACCTAAATGTTATGCACGGTCAATCCGATACGCATCATTAATTTCCGATTAACGAAAACAATGACGAATACGGTATAGGACCATTGTTACAGTTCATTACACATGACTTATTTTTATATATTTCTAAACTTTCGAAAACATTTAGAAACTTACAATTGTTTATTTGTCTAATTAATTTAACATTCGTATGATTGATGTTGTGATCTGTTTCAAAAATGTGTTGGGCAACGCTCGATTTCTCAATTCTATTAAATCTAAGATGAGCCATATGCTCTTTGGATCTAGTTGAGACTGCTCTCCTAGTTTGCCCAATATATTTTTGATTACAATCTTTACAATTGATTTCGTAAATACCTGACTTTTCTAGAGGTTGTATTTTATCTTTAGGGTTACCGATGAGACTTCGTAAACTAGTCCCAGAACTGTAAACTATTCTGAGATCTAGCTCTTTGAAGATTTTACTCAAACCTTTAGTGATAAAGGGAGCGTAAGGGAGGGTCACAACGGGTGAAGCTTTAACATCCACTCGAAAAGTCGTAGATTCTTTCACAGTTTTCTTGGAAACCATTACACTTGGCAGCATCTTTTATAATTTTAAGCTCTTTCTCATACCTCGCCTTGTTCAAGGGAAAAGTGAGAAGTCTGTGGACCAAAAAATTCAGGCTTGCCATTTTGTGTTGAACACAATGATGGGAATCTGAAGGAATGTAGCGAAGTGTACTGGTTTCCTTTCTATACACGTCAAATTCTAATCTATTGTTATTTCTAATTACTAAAGTATCTAGAAAGGGTAGCTGACCGTTTTCTTCTCTTTCACAAGTGAACTTTATGGTTTCGAACCGATTATTTAATCTATTGAGAAAATCGTCAATATTACATTTTTTAGTGTCAAATATAGCGAAAATATCATCCACATACCTCAACCAAACCTTAGGAAAGTATTCGCTCTCAGATTCTAAGTCCTTTTCAAAACGGCTCATGAAAAGGTTAGCCAAAAAGGACGACAAGGAGTTACCCATTGCCGTTCCTTCCAGCTGTTCATAAAAACCCCCGTTGAATTGAAAAATGTTCTGTTTCATACAGATGTCAGTTAAGCGAATATATTCCTGGACACATTGTTGACTCAAACTATTTTGAAGCAACAAGTCCTCGAGGTATGTCAAGGTGTCTGGAATCGGTACACTAGGAAAGAGAGAACTAACATCAAATGAAATCAATATTTCACCCTCCAGCAACTGAATATTTTGAATTTCTTTAATAAATTCTAACAAATTTTTTACTGCAAAACTAGATTGCTGTATTGGCAAATTATTAAATTCATTGGTCAGCCATTTGGAAACCTTATAAGTCGGTGCGTCAATAGCCGAAACAATTGGCCTTTAACTTAAACTTGTAACAACCTTGTTACTGCCGATGTTAGACGTAAGCTACATGTTTCCAATCCTGTTGTCCCTAAATTATATTGTTTACCTAAAATCCACAAACCTGGTAAGTCGGTAAGGCCAGAATCTACGACTTTTCGAGAGGATGTTAAAGCTTCACCCGTTGTGACCCTCCCTTACGCTCCCTTTATCACTAAAGGTTTGAGTAAAATCTTCAAAGAGCTAGATCTCAGAATAGTTTACAGTTCTGGGACTAGTTTACGAAGTCTCATCGGTAACCCTAAAGATAAAATACAACCTCTAGAAAAGTCAGGTATTTACGAAATCAATTGTAAAGATTGTAATCAAAAATATATTGGGCAAACCAGGAGAGCAGTCTCAACTAGATTCAAAGAGCATATGGCTCATCTTAGATTTAATAGAATTGAGAAATCGAGCGTTGCCCAACACATTTTTGAAACAGATCACAACATCGATCATACGAATGTGAAATTAATTAGACAAATAAACAATTGTAAGTTTCTAAATGTTATCGAAAGTTTAGAAATATATAAAAATAAGTCATGTGTAATGAACTGTGACAATGGACCTATACCGTATTCGTCATTGTTTTCGTTAATCGGAAATGGACCTATACCGTATTCGTCATTGTTTTCGTTAATCGGAAATCAATGATGCGTATCGGATTGACCGTGCATAACATTTAGGTTACCTGTTTTTGTAGATTTTATTTTAATTTAGTTTTATTATCGCCTTGATAATGACAGCATTCCTGTTGAAACGCGTCGGTGTTTTAGTTAAAACTTGTTTGGTGTTCAGTGGGTTTAAAGTGTTTAGTGTTCTACTTCTGCACCAAGAGATCCAGTGAAGAACTTCCTAATTCTGTTGTTGACACGTGATGATTTTCTTCCACTGTAAGCAACACATTCAAACTAGTTTCTTCATCTGTTGCTGTTAAAGGACGTCCCCTTCTAGGTAAATCCTTCACCTGACGAAAGACTTCAAACTTTTGAATTGTTCGGCATACTGTACTTTTACTAATGTGACGATCCGGATAAACAGTATTAAACAAAATACGAACCTCTTCAAAAGAACGTTGACGATCACCGTACCCACGCATCATTAATATCTCAATTCGTTCTGATTCAGTAAGATTTACTGCCATTTTCAAATGTGTCAATGTCTAAAATAAGTAAATTTATAGCGATGCGAAAGTTAAAACGCTTTTAAAATTGTCAAATGTGACGGCAAAAAGAATGCAAACACTAAACAACAACTTTTTTCTGTATTAGGACACTTTTTTTAATTTTTTAACTGTTTTCTTGTGAATAAAAATAAACATCTTAATACTTCCTGAACGTAGTTTTTTATTTTGCATTCAAAAGTGTTAAAAAAATCTGGGCGTTCCGTTTAAAAAAAAAAAGTTGGACGTATTGCCGATTAAACCGGAAGTGAAAAAAATGTAAACTGTATTGCATAAAATGCCATGCATATTAACTATACCCCCATACCAAATTTTAGAAATCACAATTTTCAAATAACAAAGTTATTCGACCGTTCCGGGACTTTTTACTCACGCTGTATAGTAAAGTACTTTCCTTTCTCATGACCGAATAATACCAAATCTTAATAAAATATTCAATTACCTATAATGGAACTCTTACTACGTAGTGTACATACAGTTAGAAATTGCGCTTGCTTACGAATCAAGAAAGCAGTCGCTGGCATGTACCGTTCTTATATTATTGCTGTGAAACGGAACTCTCTTCCAACATACACAGACGCAATGGCTTAACGTCTCAATGTGTATGTATGTATATACTTTCTATGGTAACCGGAAAGTGGAACGATAACCTTGGCATTCATTCCACAAACCTACTTATGTCACTTGCCGTTTCGCAGAACCCTCTTGATCTCAAACAAGTTGATACAGTAGGGACTACAATTTGCTAAGAATTAAAATGTTTGTTTTTCCCCTAAGGAAATATTTTTAATAATAAGAAATAAGTTTATACAAAAATATATTCGAAAAAGAAAAATTATTTCGTTGAAATACAATTTTGAAGGTATTTAGCTGTTGAAGATGGCTTATTAATTTTGTGTTTATTGTCTTTATAAGCCCAATAGAACTTTAAATCGTAAAAAATAACACAAAAAATTAAACTTTAATCCAAATTAACATTAACATTTTAAAATGATGCGCATATTGATTCTGATTTAGTAGCGTTTAATAATTACAATTTTTTCAGAAGGGATAGGTTAACTAGGGGTGGAGAGAGTTGATTTCTATGCCAGAAAAAATATACAAGTATCGGTATTGGAAACGAGTCCAATAATTGAGCAATTATGGCTACTTATTGCATTGAATAATAAAAAAAATATTGTAGGTCTGGCTTACAGACCCCCTCTGATAGATTATACGCTTTTCTTGGATGAAATTGAGTGTTCTTTGGACATAAGCATTTTCTGCCTTTTGACCGCAATCGTTCAAGTTAAAATATTTTTAAAGTCGTGCCATCGTTAGAAGAACAGAGATACCGGGCTGGATTATGTCAAAGTCAACCGTTTCGGAGATATTCAACTGTTTTCCATTTTTAGGGCACTTGATCGTAAATTTTAAAAGTTCTTTATCTGAGACATGAAGAAAGATAAACCATTTGTTCCTGAGATAGTCAAAGTATTGTCCTATTCGAATATCACCAGGTTTAGTAATAATATTACACAGGGTGTTCACTAATTAATTTACAATTATACACATTTCAAATGCAAGAAACTCAATTTTTTCAAATGAGACACCCTGTATATTTTCGCCTATTCCTTATCTTCAAAGAAATACGATCGAATTGTACCTCCAAATCACAATGCAAACCAAACAGGGACATGTTTAGGATACATTACTTTCAGATTAATCATTCGTTGATTTTCTGAACCCCAAATGCCGCAGTGTTGCCGATTAACGATGCCGAATCGAGATGAAAATGGCCCTCATTACTGAAAATAATTTTATCTGCAAAGTCGATACTCACTCATGTTTGCTCAAGGATTCAATTTGCGAACTCTCTTCGCTGTACATGGCCTATTAGGGAGAAGTTTTTGAGTCAATTGGACTTTGCGGGCGTCCTATATAGTACGGTCGATTGTCCTAGGGTCAGTCGATGTCATCCGAAAGCGTATGAAATAAACTACAGACGCGTTCAATAAGAAACATAATGCCATGATGTAAAGTGCAATTCTTATGGAAATAAAAGCAATTTTAAAAAGAGATAAATAGTCTAGCTGCTCTCTCTTAACAGTATGAAAATACTACTAAATATATTTCTCTCAAACAGAAAAGTTAGTAAAAATACATACAAAGGAGCGATACTGTCAAATTGACAGCAAGAACCTGAACCTGTCTGTGAACGCGTCTGTGATGCTTTGCATACCCGTTCGGATGACATCGACTAACCCTAGTAGTATATCAACTTTCGATCTGTCAGCTCATAATCTCTTATTGAAGCCCCCTTTATATATCTGCCCTGGTGATGTAGAGGGTTGTCTCAACTCCATTAATGCGTCATTATTATTTTGCATTTTGCCTTTTCTTGGTAGTTCTGGTAGACGACCTATCTCTTCAAATTCAGATTTCCGATAAAGTTGTCTGCAAGTAGTGCTTTTACTTCTTTAAAAGTCCCTGAAACTGATCGGTGCTGAAGATGGTGATGGTGCTAAACAGTCTCCAGGATGATTCCGACAATACACCATGACCGCCTAGTAAAGGCATTTTTAGGTTTTTACGTTCATGTTATGCTTCAAGTTATTTTGTATCAAACACAAGATAAGGAAAAGAGTGATTACGTCATTTCTGAAGTTGAGAACATTCCTGAAAGAGGTATCTGAAAGTGGTACTGTTCATCAATTCGATCCAACTGTGCCTGAGCTGAGCTACGATCTCGGCACTCTTCGAAGTGACCACTATGCGTTGTCATCCGTATGGATGAACAGTCACATCGGTCGATTAGGGAAGAGTACCGGGCACAGTGTGGAGCCTTGTGGAACAAACTCTAAATAGAATTTTTTTAAGTTGATTATTGTTAATAGTGTGATTACAAGATTGTCATTTCGACACAAACTACCTAACAAAATACAAAATCCTCAATTCACATTTAATTTGCAACTGATTGTAGAATATAAAATCATATTTCGCTAACGCAACGACATCTTTACATAAACGTAGATATTCATACAATTAGACATAATTCGTTTAAATATATGCAATTTACATTATACCTGAGTAATATTAGAAACATAAGAGACAGTTATTAATCTCTACCACATTCAAACGTATCATTGAAATGAGTTGTCTCAAATATATTTAGAAAAAACTAGATTAATTAATAATCTTTAAATAATCTTCTTAACTGCAACGAAGGACATACGCATCGCGTAATAAATACTCATTATTCAAAAAATAGTTTATGGAATTTCTCCACATTTTGCATTGTATTTAAATGAGAACGCATGTGGAAATATCACACATTTTTTATCTGCAAAAATGCATATATAGATCAATATATTAATTGCTGGCCTCAATAGCTTCCGATAGGTTTAATAGCTTAACGTGATAATGGATTCATTAACTAAAATATTTAGTGCAATGGACGAGTGGACCGGTAAGTGAAAATTTCGTCAAAAATCAGTTTACAACGAAAATCTTCCACAATTTCAGACCCCATATCTAAAGATTATTTCCTGCTAAATTCATCTGCACAAGCTGTGGGAATTCTCGCCGCTTATCTTCTGTTCAGTATATGGATCGGACCAGCATTTATGCGTAACAGGAAGCCATTCGACTTAAGAAGAGTACTGCAGGCGTATAATCTGTTCCAAGTCGTAGCATGTCTTACGTTTGCTATAGTTACTGTCTATAAAATAAATCAACACAAGATAAACATAATGTGCGATTTCTCCGAATCACCAAGCGATGAGTCGCTTCTAGTGGTATGGATTATTAGATCAATTAAGATTTATATTATATAAAGCGATTTAATGAAAAGAATTCGACCGGATCTTAATTGAAAATTGTGTTTACTGTGTTTGACATTTCTTCGCAGTGTGAACCAACATCAATTTTGCACGTTTAATTCTCGACTTTTAAAATTTCTGCGGTTGATTCAATTTTTGTATAAAAACGTGATCTCTCCGAAATTTCATCTGTATTAATATTCCTACTTAGTATCTTAAAGATTGTGTTAACCTCGCGGTATAGGCTTTCTTTTAATTATTTCGCGAGCAGTTTTTTTTCTGTTACCACAAAATTTTTAATCCAGATATTAATTCTCCGTGACATCTGGAGACTCTAACGCCCAAATTACGAAGTAGAAGCAACTTTTTTTTGTTGTAGATTAATCTTGTTAACTTGCCTCGTATCAGCATTACTAAAATATTAACTCCATTCGATTTTATTTCGGGGTTCCCTGACGACTAGCCGATTAAGAAGCCCCCAGTTCAGTGCCGCGCAGTTTACTCTCAATGAGGTTACCTTTATTTAGCGAATATATCTTTGATAATATAATAAATTCGTAAATAGTGCCTCAATAGTTTTTCATAAAAATGTCTTTTTTTATCGCAGAACGTGAGGCTCCATTGGGCTTACTACCTATTGAAAGTTCTTGATCTTATGGATACTGTAAGTATAGAATAATTTCACTCATTACTAAATTAAAATCCGTACCTTTACAGATATTTTTCGTTTTGCGTAAGAAGAATAATCACGTGACTTTCCTTCATGTGTACCATCATTTTATTACGTACCTAACGGCTTGGGGAGTCGGAAAATTTTCGCCAGGTATGACGCAAACATGAATGTTAGATTACTAATATCTGCATTATATCCTTCAAAATTTACACAATTCTATACACTATTGGACAGAATTCACGAGCACACCCCATATATTTCAAATGTAATAATTACGATATGTCCACGATTTTTTTTTTATACAGTGAGTTTGTGAATTATATCCATATATACATACTTTACTGTTCAATTTCTGTTGCTATTCTCAACTTTTAGGCCCAATATCAAGTCTAGTAGGTATTTTAAATAGCATCGTGCATTGTTTCATGTATTTTTATTATTTCCTCGCAAGCTTTGGACCTAAATACGACAAATATTTATTAAAATGGAAAATTTACTTGACACGTATGCAGATAGTAAGTTCTTTTTTAACCACATCTGTAAGGAATTGTATTATTAATTATATTATACTTTTAGGCACAATTTCTGATACTCGCAATTCAAGGCGCGATAACTCTGCTGTCAGACTGTACATCTAACAAGATTAAGCCGTTGTCACTACTATTGCAAGGCTGTATATTCACGTATTTATTTACAAAATTTTATATTCAGACTTATATTGTAAAAAAGCCTCGTCTTGATAAAAAGGGCAAATAACATGATTGCAATTAAATATAAATTAAATCTGAAAGTTTCTTATTTAACCTCACTAATTCTTCCCTCTTGCGGTCCAATAAATGGAGCTAGAGACAATGATGACAAGTTGACATTAGATTCAAAACTCTAGATTTAATAAATGAGGATGGCAGCACTCGTCAATAAAGGCTGGATTTAAAAAATTTCAATAGATAGAAAACAAATATAATGGTCCAATATTGGACGCATATAAATACATTGGGCCAATATTAATTTTTTTTTATTAATAAAATCCTGATACAAAACAATGAGCCAATATTGTATAAGACTAGACATGTCAATATTTTACCAATAACTCAAACAATATTGGGCCAATAATTTTATATATGATGGACCTATATTGCAAAATGTTGACAAAAAAATATGTCACCAATATATTTTTTAATTTTTAACCAATATTGGCTCAATCAATTTGTTCTACGTGGGTACCCTCAGAAGACCCCAAAGAAGGGCATCGTCTATAACGTCTTTGCCAAGATGGGTGGCTCGGATTTCTGTGATGGCGGTGCAGTAAGATGTCAGGTGTTTCGGATTTTCATCCTCAGCCCCGCAGAATCTGCAGTCGCTATTCTGTTTTAGACCTATCCTTGTCATGTGTTCACCAAGGTGACAGTGCCCTGTAAGGAACCCTATAAGGATACGCAGTCTATTCCAGCAAAGTTTTTGCTCTATGCTTATTGTAGCTTCCACGGAAGATCTTGATGTGTCTCAGATCACGAAGATTCTCCCAAAGGGATGCTCTGAGCCTCTCTTCTCGATCTTTAAGTTATTTTTTGTAGGTGCTCGTCCCTATACGACAGAACGGTTCAGGTCCCACAAACGGAGTTGTGGCGGCCTTCCTTGCTAGTGAATTAGCTTCTTCGTTGCCTCTGATTCCAGTGTGTCCTGTTCCACCCAGTATAATGCAACTCTATTTTTCGTGCCCAGGTTGTTTAATCTATTAAGACATTCCTAGACTAATTTCGAGCTGATAGTGTTAGAGCTGAGCGCCATTAGGGCTGCTTGACTATCGGAGAAAATTGCAATGCTCTGCAATGGCATTGATCTCCGCTTGGAAGACGCTGGGGTATGTTATTGGCTCCGAATATTTGGTTCCTAGCCCAAATATGCCTGCACCTGTTCCTTTATCGGTTTTAGAACCGTCCACATACCACTTGATAGTGTTTTCTTTTAGGAAGTACGTGGAGTGTTCTCCTACCTACTCTCTCCTGTTGCTTAGCTTGGCGAGGAAATTCCTTTCAAAGCTGTATTCCTTGACCATTTCATCATTCGGTAGGCTTAGAAGTGGGGAGAGCCCGGCTTGATATATCCATGCTCTCTGGTACGAAGTCTCGCTCCTTCTAGTCCCCGCCCTGGTCAGTCTGTGCATAGCCGCAAGGGCCGCTCCCTCCACCACTATGTGTAAGGGGGTGAGGTCTAAAATGACCTCTAGGGCCGCAGTTGGGCATGTTCTCATAGCTCCGGTGACGCATACACATGCCAGCCGTTGCAACTTGTCAAGGGTATTCCTGATTGTAACTGACGCACAGTCATCGTAGCCACGTTTTACTTGCCTGGTTCCGGCATATCATTAAGGCTCTAGTTGCCTTATTGATTGTCAGTTCTATGTGTCTGTTCCACAGAAGTTTTGAGTCTAGGATTATTCCTAAGTATTTACTGTTCCATCCAAGCGGATGTCTTTCATGTTCGAAATTTTTCTCTTCCTGGTGAAAGGTACAATCGTGGTTTTTGCGGAGTTGATGCTCAGCCCCACTGATCGACACCATTCACTAGTGATTTTAAGGCTTATTTGTACCAGGTCACAAAGAATCCCCTCATACTTGCCTTTTGCTATTATTACAATGTCATCGGCATATCCTACACCGAAGGCTGTGAGCCTGTTGAGCAGTTCATCTGCCACTAGGCTCCACATTAGAGGCGAACAGATGCCCTCCTACCCACTCTCTCTTGTTTAAATGTTACTAACTTGCTGTCACTTTTTTGGAGAAACTTAGGGGATTGAAGCTTAAGTTGCTCCTCTGGATTTACTTATTTGTTTTTATTGTCATTATAAATGCAATTCGATCCTATCCAACCGCAGTGATGGAGCCGCTATTGCACCTCATTCCTTTGCAGTTACAGGCGAAGAAGTAGGCGATAGTGTGCGCCATCATCAGATGATTTAGACTTGACCAAACAGTTTGGAATGGTAATCCAAGACTGTCAAACGTGGGAATCAAACGGATTTAAACCACAGAATCTGATTCAAAACAAATAGAGGGAGTGGGATCTAAACTTAAATTGCTTTTTTAAATATTTTCCACAAAAATTGTGGGTGACAGTCAAGGTTACTGTTCTGAAGACATCTGCTGCTTCTTACAGCGACTGAAATCCTCGATCATTCACACCAATCGTGATCTTTGGGAGCGTAAAATAATCGCTGGAAGTTTGGTGGAAACTCGATTGAAAATGATCTAATAATTCGATATCTTGCTGCTCCAAAAACTCAATTGTCTTTAGAGCTATGTATGAACTGATATTGTCATAGTTGTGGGTTGGTTTGTCGGAGTTAGTTTTGGTAAACAAATGGTTATGTACCAACCACCGTATTAAGGAAGATGGGGTAGAATGGGGTACTTAATGTTTGTGGTAAAAAAAAATAATTCTTTCTAAGGATACAAACAACGAAGAAAATAATATTTGAAATAATTCGCATAAATGTGTCCAACATTCATTTGCAAAAATCGCATTCAAAATTAATGTTTTCATCATCATCGCTGTCGATACCGGCACATGCATTAAGAGCCCATTTATGACAAACACTGCACGAAATCCAATCATCTCTTGAAATCGAATTACTGTATTTATCGTTACAATACATCATCGCATTCTGATGACTCAAAAACCCTTCTTTTGTTATCGAATTTTTTACTTTGTCGAGGTTGCTGTTTTATTTTTTTGTTTTTGACGTTTTTATTTTTGGAACCCTCGATTTTTCGTTTTAACTAGATTTTTCTTTTGTTCATTCAGTTAGATATTGGGGTGAGGAAGGGGAGAGAGGGGCTAGCACTGTACTTAAGATCGATTATATCTGAAAACCTAACGAGGTACAAAATGTTTGGTTTGTGGTACAAACCTAGTACAATACGATGGCATAAGTGAAATTTTGAAATTCCGACATGGGGGAGTTGGCATGCCTCTGCCTCCCCCTTCCCCCCTCCCCTTCTAAAATTGAGTTATCTTCTAAACGGGCGAAGTACAAAATTTTTAATGTTTGGTACAAAACGGTACAAAATGGGTACAAAACCTTAGTCCAGAAAAAATTTTAAAATTCGGTAATGGAAGGGGAGAGAGGAGAGCTGGCGACATGCAGCCTAGAGCGACACTATTATTGATTTCAAACTTTTGATGTCACTGCCTAATGCAATACAGTTCTTACATGACCAAGATGTCAACATATCAGGTAAAATTAATTCTCATAAACATATATCATTATATGTGTAATTTTATTTTGTTCAATTGTTAATAATGCAAGGAATATATCCATATTTTGCATTGTATTTAAATTAGTGCACACATCTTATACATACGAAATGCGCACATTTTTTACTTGTCAAAATGTATATATAGGCTGTCTGAGCTGTTAATATCTCGCGATATGTTTACTAGTTCAACTGGGTAATGGAGGTATTAACTAAAGTATTTATTGTAATGGATGAGTGGTCCGGTAAGTTAAAATTTTGATCGAAGTCAGCGTTCAAATTATATTATTACTATTAGATATATTAATTGTTGACAATGAAAATCTTTAACAATTGCAGCTCCCACATCCAAAGATTTCTTCCTGCTAAATTCATCTGCACCAACTGTGGGAATACTCGCCGCTTATCTTCTGTTCAGTATATGGATCGGACCAGCAATTATGCGTAACAGGAAGCCATTCGACTTAACCAGAGTACTGCAGGCGTATAATCTGTTCCAAGTCGTATCATGTTTTACGTTTGCTATAGTTACTGTATATAAAATAAATCAACACAAGATAAACATAATGTGCGATTTCTCCGAATCGACAAGCGACGAGTCGTTTCTAGTGGTATGGATTATTAGATCAATTAAGATTTATATTATATAAAGCGATTTAATGAAAAGAATTCGACCGGATCTTAATTGAAAATTGTGTTTACTGTGTTTGAAATTTCTTCGCAGTGTGTACCAACATAAATTTTGCGCGTTTAATTCTCGAATTTTAAAATTTCCGCGATTGATTCAATTTTTGTAAAAAAAAACGTGATCTCTCCGAAATTTCATCTGTATTAATATTCCTAGTTAGTATCTTAAAGATTGTGTTAACCTCGCGGTATAGGCTTTCTTTTAATTATTTCGCGAGCAGTTTTTTTCTGTTACCACAACATTTTTAATCCAGATATTAATTCTCCGTGACATCTGGAGACTCTAACGGCCAAATTACGAAGTAGAAGCAACTTTCTTTTTGTTGTAGATTAATCTTGTTAACTTGCCTCGTATCAGCATTACTAAAATATTAACTCCATTCGATTCTATTTCGGTGTTCCCTAACGACTAGCCGATTAAGAAGCCCCCATTTCAGTGCCACGCAGTTTACTCTCAATGAGGTTACCTTTATTTAGCGAATATATCTTTGATAATATAATAAATTCGTAAATAGTGCCTCAATAGTTTCTCATAAAAATGTCTTTTCTTATCGCAGTACATGAGGCTCCATTGGATTTACTTCCTATTCAAGGTTCTCGATTTTGTGGATACTGCAAGTATAGAATAATTTCACTCATTACTAAATTAAAATCCGTACATTTACAGATATTTTTTATTTTGCGTAAGAAGAACAATCACGTGACTTTCCTTCATGTGTACCATCATTCTGTTATGTACGTAATAGCTTGGGCAGTCGGAAAATTTATACCAGGTACGACGTAAATATTAATGTTAGATTACTAATATCTGCATTATATCCTTTAAAATTTACACAATTCTATATACACTGTTGGACAGAATTCACGAGCACACCCCATATATTTCAAATGTAATCATTACGATATGTCCACGATTTTTTTCAGGTTATATACAGTGTGTTTGTGAATTATATCCATATATACATGCTTTCCTGTTCAATTTCTGTTGCTATTCTCAACTTTTAGGCCCAGTATCAATGTTAGCAGGTATTTTAAATAGCATCGTGCACTCTTTCATGTACTTTTATTATTTCCTTACAAGCTTTGGACCTAAATACAACAAATATTTATTAAAATGGAAAATTTACTTGACACGTATGCAGATAGTAAGTTCTTTTTTAACCACAACTGTACGGAATTGTATTATTAATTATATTATACTTTTAGGCACAATTTGTGATACTTATAATTCAAGGCGCGTTAACTCTGCCATCAGACTGTACATCTAACAAGATTATTCCGTTTTTACTACTATTGCAAGGCTGTATATTCACGTATTTATTTGCAAAATTTTATATTCAGACTTATATTGTAAAAAAGCCTCGTCTCGAAGACAAGGGCAAATAACATGATTGCAATTAAATATAAATTAAATCTGAAAGTTTCTTATTTAACCTCACTAATTCTTTCCTCTTGCGGTCCAGTAGATATAGCTAGAGAGAGTGATGACTGTAATAAATGAGGATGGCAACACTCGTCAATAAAGGCTGGATATTATGGTTGGAGAACCTGAGCAGCAAGCTGTCTGTGTACGGCGTTGAATGTAGGACAAAGATTAGTGTAGAGGTAGCATTAGCTTCGGCATATCTCGTATTCTAAGACTGTGCAAGGACTAAACAGGGCTGGTGTACGACCTATTCCTAATATGTAAATTAACGAGTGTATATACAGTGTGTTTCACTTTTCATGGGGACACCTAAATAACTTTTTTATTTTGAAAGCAATCAATATAAAATTTTTATCAGTTATGTAGGCCACGACAATGCATCTTTTCATATGAATAGAGTTTTTATAAAGTCAAAATCTAGCCAACTACGATTAAAATAAAAAGTAGCGTTTCAAGTCGGGTCATAGTAGCGATTAAGATAGAACAAAAAAGTATTAAGAAAAGTTATTACAAATCACTCAAGAACTCCAAATACCAAATTTCTCTGAAAAATTTGTAATTTTACATTTTTCTCTATTTTTATGCCATCAGCAGATGATAATTTGTTATTGCAATAATAAGAGTGCCATGAAACAAGAAAACGATTCGCAAATTTTATTCAGTATTATTAGCAACAATTTAACGAACAATATTTTAAATAGGATCTTTTTCAACTAGATCACCTTGAAGACGGATACATTTTTCCAATCGTCTTTTGTGATTCAGTACAACTCGTCGTAGTATTTCTGGGGAAATTTCTCGGCAGGCTTGTCGGATTCTCTGACACAGTTCCTGTATGTTTTGAGGTCTTGATGCATACACAACATTTTTAATAGTTCCCCAAAGGAAAAAGTCAAGTGGTGTAATGTCAGGCGATCTAGGAGTCCACTCTATTAACGGGCTATTACGACCTATCCATCTTAACGGAAAGTTCTCGTCTAACCATGCTCGCACTATTCTTGCGTTATGAACCGGGGATCCATCTAGCTGGAAGTACAAATCTCGCCTCTCATCCAGTGGTAAATCATCAAGCACATCCATTAATTCAGTATTTAAAAAATGTAAAAACCTTTCTGCATTTAGCGTGTCAAAAAAGAAAAACGGGCCAATGATTCGTGCATTTAAAATTCCGCACCACACATTAATTTTCTGTGAATATTGTCTTTTACTGTTGATGACCCAGTTTGGGTTTTCTGTTGCCCAGTATCTACAGTTCTGGGACGAAACTACACCGTTAGTAGTAAATGTAGCTTCATCACTAAACATAATTTTTTTCAAAAATTCTCTGTCATTTAGATAATTACCTTGAGCCCATAGACAATACTCCATTCTTCTATGGAGATCTCCATCTTCAAGAGTGTGTAAATATTTTGGCTTATACGGTTTTAATTTGTGACGACGGAGGCATCTCCAAATTTTAGAGTAAGATATTTAAATTTCTAGCCATATCTCGTAAACTCGTGTGAGGATTATTACAATACGCTGCTAATATTACTGCATCTAAATGGTGTTCTCGATTGTTCAATCCTCGTGGTTTAGTAACATTTCCAGTAGTGTTGAAAATATTATTCAAGTATGCAACAGTTCGATGACGGATGGGTGGACGTTCAGGGTGCCTCGCGTTAAACTCTCTAGCCGCCTCTTGGGTAGAACGTACTTTGTCACCAACAATTCGAATAATTTCTACTTTTTCAGCAATACTTAAATGTCTATCGGCCATTGCTTAGCAAAGTTCGATAGTTGCAACTGAAGTAAACTGTTTAGTGAATTGAGGTTTGATGTTTGACGTTTGAACTGATGAATCGTTTTCTTGTTTCATGGCACTCTTATTATTGCAATAACAAATTATCATCTGCTGATGGCATAAAAATGGAGAAAAATGTAAAATTACAAATTTTTCAGAGAAATTTGGTATTTGGAGTTCTTGAGTGATTTGTAATAACTTTTCTTAATACTTTTTTGCTCTATCTTAATCGCTACTATGACCCGACTTGAAACGCTACTTTTTATTTTAATCGTAGTTGGCTAGATTTTGACTTTATAAAAACTCTATTCATATGAAAAGATGCATTGTCGTGGCCTACATAACTGATAAAAATTTTATATTGATTGCTTTCAAAATAAAAAAGTTATTTAGGTGTTCCCATGAAAAGTGAAACACACTGTACATATTTTAAAATTACTATAAAATTTAATTCGCTAAACATTTTAGTTGTGTTGAAACGTAAAATAAAAGATCAAATCGGCCGTCATTACCCAATAAAATTAGAAAAAAATGATATCAAACATGGTCAAAGAATAGGACAAAATAGAATCGAAAATTATTTAATAATTCGATGTCTCGCTTCTCCAAGAACTCAATTGTCTTTAGAGCTCTTCATCTAAAAAAAGTGACGGTGCCAATGTGATGTCTGGAGGATGGGATAATGTTGAAAGGCAACAAATGAGTGGATCATCTACCATCAAACTACCTCCACATAACTTGTTAGGTGTATTACTTCTCCAGAAGGCAACAGCAAGGCCAGGATTTTGGTTTTGGCTAATAGTCACGGTAGATATGCTACTCAGACACTAAAGGAACTAGCAGGTGGCTAAATTCTACTACGGTTAAAGATGTTTATGTCACGTAGCACACGATACCTCTACATCATAGAGTCATTCGGTGGCCTAATTAAAAGCGACGTTAGAGCTTATCGTCAACAGTGGGAGACTGATTTGCATTATCTGTCAAATTTAAAATTTTTTCAAAAAAAAATTCAAAAGTGGGGTTATTTCTCAAAATATATTTAAAAAGTTTTTCTAAATGCAATTTTTAGCCTATAAAAATGCATAAGATAAAGATTTTTTGCCAATTTTTTATAAATTGCACCACTGTTGCGAAATAAGACTAGTCTTTCATAGGTCTTTTATTATTTAATTTCAGTTTCCAAAAAATGAACTAGTATGCGATGTGCACCAAGCACAAGTTGGCCGCAAAACAAATGATAAAAAAGATCAACAAGGCCTTGCTTTATTAATGACAGTCAAATCGCTTTCTGATGTTTGTCATAGTGGCTTTTAATTAATATTGCGTATTAAATTAAAAAAAAATGTTAACTTTACAGGAAAGAATTGAAATTGTATTAGTATGTGGTGAAAACATAAGTCATCGTGTAGCAGCCAACATTTTTAATGAAAGGCACCCAGGCAAAAATGTGCAACTGTGAGTAGAATTATGGTGAAATTTAAATCAACTGGATCGGTGGAAAGTTCATTTAAAAAACCTCACAATCCTATAAAACATAGTGAAGAAGTCCAATTAAATGTTTACCTAGATATTGTGGAACATGGTCAAACTAGTATTAGACATGTTTCTCACAAAACTGACGTTCAAAGAGAGAGTGTAAGGAATATTTTGCACAAAAATAAATTTAAACCTAAATTTATAAATAGGAATAAGATTTTGACATACGTTTGGGATTCTATTTTTGGCACCTACCAGGGGGAAAAAGAAGAAAATGTGTACAACGGCGTTGTTAGCTCTCAAAATTGTAAATGGTGGGCTCAAGAAAATCCAAATTTTATAATAGAATAGATAGAGACCAGTATTCGTTTAAAACTAATGTGTGGTGCGGTGTTTTAAACGATCAAGTTGTTGGGCTTTATTTTTTTAGAGGCAATTTTAGACAATATGCCTATTGAAATAAGGCATAATTTGTGGTACCAGTGTGACGGTGCTCCCATCCATACTACAAGAACGCCTCTTGGAAATATTTAGGGGCAAAGTAATTTTAATATATGGATAATTTCTCTTCACAAAGTCCGAAATCAAAACGGGATAGAGCTACATATATGCAGCTACATATTGCAACGAGAAAAAAATGAAACAGGAAAATAGTTAAACTATTGTGATTAAGAGAGATAGTAAAATCGAATCGTATTGATTCGAAATCTGGGGCTTTCTTCTTTACGAAAATGGTTTTCGACATAATTTTTTGCAATTTTTGAATAAATATGTAATGAAGACTTGTGATGTATTTATTTTTTAAATAAAATCCTTAATTTTCAGAAGAAATGTTGCTTGTGAAAAGTAAGATATTTTGTCTTACGTTAGGGAGACAAAATATCAGCTAATAACAAAATATTTTATTAAAATGGGTAGCAGTTTAATTCCATGCATTCGTATGTAAAATAGGACTTCATAAAATAGCAGTCATAAACTACAGTTACTTCATATCTTTTTAGTTTTCCTCGACATGAAGCAACACGATGAAAATGATTCAAATGATATAAAGCTATCTATGTACAGGATGTCCCATTTTGGGCACTTTGCTAGGGTATCTCAGTTTTTAATAACGATAGAGAGTTGCGGTTTTCGTGATATTGTCCTACTTTTTTGTGAAACGAAAGACGCCGCAAACAGAATTTTGCTATCCCCCTTAGTTTTTGAGATATAGGGTGAAATTGAAAATTTTCAATTCACAAACATCTCTCATATCTCAGTTGCTATGGAAGTTACTGAAAAAGTAAAAATGAAAAATAAACCAGTTTTTTACGAAGAATCCAGTGGCGTAGTTAGTCTTTTCCTAAGTGTAATAATTTTCAAGTTATGGACCATACTTATGATTATTTAAATGGTACACCCTGTATATTATTTTTTATTTCGATTAAGTATAATTTGAGGATGCCAAAAATATATAGTTGTGTATATTTATTTACACAAATAAGTTAAGAATTTGATATTTTAAAAAATTTAACAAATGTGCATTTGTGAACAGTAGGCCATTGCCGCCTTACTAAGCAAACAAGCGAATGTTCAAACTTTGACAGATTTCTTGTTGCGAATTACTCTTGTTACGTAGGTATTTTTATCGTAGTACTTTTTGTTTGTTTATCCACAATGGCCGTTTATGAAAACTATGAAAAATACGATATGCTTAAATGTTTTATACAATGAGACGAAATTCCCCAAAAAGCTCCATTAGATAAAGTATTTAAAGCGCTAGCATTGGCGTAATTTCTGATTCTCATATTTAAGGATCGTGTTTGTTTATATTAGATATCCTGAGACAAGGCAGCCTTTTCTAGATATTTTCGCTCGTTTGAAAAAAAATCTAGTTCAACATGGTTGTACGCTTACGCAGAAGCCACGAATTCGACTTCTTGTAGAAAAATTCAAGAAGAGGTTGGTGTAAGAAAATCTGAAGCGCAAAGAATTTTAAGAAAATTTAAATATCATCCATATAAATTTAAAGTACTGCATTCGTCAAAATGGAGGTCATTTCCAACACCTAATTTAAACCCTTGTCTTTGTAGTTTACGAATTGTTTATACTTGTTATTGTTAGCTATTACAGTTACAAATACAGCAATAAAAAAATATCAAATTCTTAACTTATTTGTGTAAATAAATATAGGAGTGGATGGACCGAGATCACGGCGAGGTAAATTACTACCTCACCCAGTTTTTTAGCGGACACGGGTATTTCAACGCATACCTGGCTCGAATAGGTATAGCAGAGAACGCGACATGCCAGTATCACGACTCTGCGGAAGATGATGCTCACCACACCTTCTTCGAATGCGAGAGGTGGAGTGACTATAGAGACGCTCTACAAGACGAAGTAGGACCTTTAACGCCGGATAACGTCGTGCAAACGATGCTGTCCGGACACGACCACTGGCAGAAGATCGCCATGTTCGTCGAGAAGGTGCTGAAGGAGAAGAAGAGAGAGACCCAAGCAATGGAGGCAGCCGATCGAGGCTAACTACGAGGTGCCATCCTGAAGTAATGCGACCAGCGGTTCCGGGATGGATTCTACACCTGACAAAGTGAGGGTTTTTAGTGGGTGCGAGCCCCACACACCGGGGACGGGTCTCGTCCCTGATGGTGCGTTAAGGCATTTTTCCTCACTCAAAAAAAAAAAAAATTATTATTATTATTATTATTATTATTATTATTATTATTATTATTATTATTATTATTATTATTATTATTATTATTATTTAAATTTCACCATAATCCTACTCACAGTAGATTGTTGCACATTTTTGCCTGGATGCCTTTCATTAAAAATGTTGGCTGCTACACGATGACTTGTGTTTTCACCATTTAACATTTTTTTAAATTTAATACGCAATATTAATTAAAAGCCACTATGATAAACATCAGAAAGCGATTTGACTGTCATTAATAAAGCAAGGCCTTGTTGATCTTTTTTATCATTTGTTTTGCGGCCAACTTGTGCTTGGTGCATCATCGTAAGGTACAAAACTAATTCATTTTTTGGAAACTGAAATTAAATAATAAAAGACTTTTTATAACATTTAACAAATTTTAATTTTAAATTAAATCATTGAAAACTAGTTAAACTTAGTTAAACGAAAATTTATTTTCCACTTAATGCAGACTTTACTTGTGACGCTGTGATGTTGAACCTTATACAGGGTCAAAAACAAATAAACTTTGCATCAAATGTGACCAAATTTTAATAGCCCTGTTTGGATTTTGTAGAAAAACACACATTGAATATGGCGCTGCCTTAAAGAAAATGTGTCTGGAATAAAGCATTGTTAAAACTAAGAAGTTTTATGTAGGTTGCGTTGAGTCTTATTTCGCAACAGTGGTGCAATTTACAAAAAATTGGCAAAAAATCTAAATTATCTTATGCAGCTGAAATTTTGCACATGGGCTAAAAATTGCATTTAGAAAAACTTTTTCTAATAACTTTTTCTCGATATTTTGAGAAATAACCCCACTTTTGAATATTTTTTTTGAAAAATTGCAGAAATTGATGCCAAACTCAAATTTAGAATAAATCTATTAATAAAAATAAAACCCATATGATGCGGACTTCACTGGTCACACCTGTATAAGTGGAAAAGATGTCAAGATATCAGATAAAATTAATTCTCATAAACATTTATTATTACATGTGTAATCTCGTTTCGTTCAATCGTTAATGACAATGCGCATTCTTCATCGTTTTTCAGTTAATTTGGTAGTATTCTAACAAAATGATGTAAGGAATGTATCCATATTTCGCATTGTATTTAAATTAGTACACGCATCTTATACATACGAAATACGCACTTTTTTACTTGCCAAAATGTATATATATGTCCACATATTAGCCTGAGCTCTCAATATCTCGCGATATATTTTCTAGCTCAACTGGATAATGGAGGCATTCACTAAAGTGTTTTCTGTAATGGACGAGCGGTCCGGTAAGTTAAAATTTTGATCAAATTCAGCGTTCAAATTATATTATTATTATTAGATGTGTTAATTGTTTACAATGAAAATCTTCAATAATTGCAGCTCCCATATCTAAAGATTATTTGCTGCTAAATTCATCTGCACCAACTGTGGGAATACTCGCCGCTTATCTTCTGTTCAGTATATGGATCGGACCAGCAATTATGCGTAACAGGAAGCCATTCGACTTAACCAGAGTACTACAGGCGTATAATCTGTTCCAAGTCGTAGGATGTCTTACGTTTACTATAGCTGCTATATATAAACTAAATGAATTCAGGATAAACATAATGTGCGATTTCCCCGAATCAAGAAGCGAAGAGTCGTTTCTGACGGTATGGATTATTATATCAGTTAAAATTTATATTATATAAAGCGATTTAATGAAAACAATTCGACCGGATCTTCATTGAAAATTAATACATTTACTGTGTTTGACATTTTTTCGGAGTTTGTACCAACAAGTTCAATTTTCGACTTTTAAAATGTCCGCGATTGATTCAATAATTTTTGTAAGAAAACGTGATCTCTCCGAAATGTCATCTGTATTAATATTTCTAGTTAGTATCTTAAAGATTGTGTTATTCTTGTGTTAGATTCTTTTAATTATTTCGCGAGCAGCTTTTTCTGCTACGGCAACATTTTTAATCCAGATATTAATTTTCTGTAACATCTGGAGACTCTAACGGCCAAATTACGAATTTGTTGTAGATAAATCTTGTTAACTTGTCTCGTATCAGCATTGCTAAAATATTAACTCCATTCGATTCTATTTCGGTGATCCCTGACGACCAGCCGATTAAAAAGCCGCCATATTAGTGCCGCGCAGTTTACTCTCAATGGGGTTACCTTTATTTAGGGAATATATTTTTGATTTTTTAAGTTGTTAAAATTGTTAACAATAATTTCGTAAATAGTTTTTTCTCATCGCAGACCGCGAAGTTCCATTGGATTTACTTCCTATTCAAATTTCTTGATTTTGCGGATACTGCAAGTATAGAATAATTTCACTTATTACCATATTAAAATCCGTACCTTTACAGATATTTTTCATTTTGCGTAAGAAGAATAATCATGTGACTTTCCTTCATGTGTACCATCATTTTATTATGTACGTAATGGCTTGGGGAATCGCAAAGTTTACACCAGGTACGATGCAAATATTAATGTTAGAGTACTAATATATGCATTACATTATTTAAAATTTACACAATTCTATACACTGTTGGGCAAAATTCGCGAGCACACCCCAATACATTTGAAATATGTAATCGTTACGATATGTCCACGATTTTTTCATGTTATATACAGTGTGTTTGTGAATTATATCCATATATACGAGGGAGCGTTTTTATATTCGCGGAATGGAGGATAAGGGGTGGAAATAAAAAAACCAAATTATTTTTCTTTTTCAATATATTCACCTGCAAGACGGATACATTTTTCACATCTTTCAATTAATTTATTTATACCCTCATAAAAAAATGATTTCTCTTTATCTGCAAAATACGCCGAAACTGCCTCCTTGACTTCATCATCGGCAGTAAATTTTTTACCCGGCAGCTCTTTTTTCATTTTCGGAAACAGGTAATAATCACTCGGGGCCAGGTCTGGGCTGTAGGGTGGGTGATTCACAATTTCGAAGCCCACCTTATGCAGGGCAGCTAACGCAACGCGGCTCTTGTGAACGGGCGCGTTGTCGTGCAAAAGCAGCACACCTTTCGTCAATTTTCCCCGTCTTTTCTCTTTAATGGCTTCTTTTAGTCGCTCTAATATTGAAGCGTAATATTCTCCGGTTACAACAACGGTGTGGAATCTTCGGTCCTTGAGGTACGATCTGATGGTCTTCAGGATTCACGGCTGAAAGCCGGCTACCTTCATCTTCGTCAGCAAGCCTTCATGGCGGATCTTGTCGAACGCCTTCTCCAGGTCCAGGGATACCATAATGGTCGTCTGTTTCCTGTTGAATGCGGTCGTGACGTGATCCGTGATCCTGAATAGCTGCATCGTGGTCGAATGTCCGGGTCTAAATCCGAACTGGTCGTTATCCATGAGATGGCCATCTTCCAAATGGTCGCTGATTCGGCGCAACAACAAGGTTTCTAGAACTTTGCTTATTGTGCCCAGCAACGATATCGGCCGATAGCTCTCAGGGGAGTGCGGTTCCTTCTTAGGTTTCAGTGCTGGAATAATCCTTGCGGATTTCCACCTGGTCGGATAGCATGTCAACCGGAGTGTCGCGTTAAAGATCGCCGTCAAGTTGACTAGCAGCTTGAGCGGCAGATTTTTGAGCGCTCCATTGGGAATGCCATCCTGCTCAGGGGCCTTCCCGTTAGGGATACCCTTGATAACCTGCAGGACCTCCTTGGGAGTCACAACGATAGGTGGACCTGGGTCCATCTCGTCGATCTCATTCAAGGTGGTCCGGAATTCTCTCTCCTGCTCGGGATCATTACGATCGTTCGGAGTAAAGTGACCCGCGAAGGTGCTAGCCAAGGCGTCAGCCTAACTGTCTAATAACAATGAAACTTCGTATTTATACTAATTATGAGTCGCTGCACAGGCCACGCCCCCAATGCCTAATCACCCCCTACAACCCGCTCATTCCGCGAATATAAAAACGCTCCCTCGTACATGCTTTACTGTTCAATTTCTGTTGCTATTCTCAACTTTTAGGCCCAGTATCAATTTTAGTAGGTATTTTAAATAGCTTCGTGCATTCTTTCATGTACTTTTATTATTTCCTCGCAAGCTTTGGACCTAAATACAACAAATATTTATTAAAATGGAAAATTTACTTGACACGTATGCAGATAGTAAGTTCTTTTTTAACCACAACTGTACGGAATTGTATTATTAATTATATTATACTTTTAGGCACAATTTCTGATACTTTTAATTCAAGGCGCGTTAACTCTGCCATCAGACTGTACATCTAACAAGATTATTCCCTTGTTACTACTATGTCAAGGCTGTATATTCACGTATTTATTTACAAAATTTTATATTCAGACTTATATGGTAAACAAGCCTCGTCTCGAAAAAAAGGACAAATAACATGATTGCAATTAAATATAAATTAAATCTGAAAGTTTCTTATTTAATCTTACTAATTGTAATCCTTTTGCGGTCCAATAGATGGAGCTAGAGAAAGTGATGACTGTAATAAATAAGGATGGCAACACTCGTCAATAAAGGCTGGATATTGTGGTTGCGCATCTATGGACAGGTACTGTACAGGGTGTTTCATTAATGCTTGCCGCTGGCCATATCCTCAGATACTAGTGGACGGAGAAAGTTGGGAAAAAATATTTCATTATAAAAACGGCTATGAGAAAATCCTGGAAATTAATTTTAAGTTCCGCGTCTCACCACCAGAGGGCGCAATCGAAAGTCGAATATTAAAAAGTTCAATTTCTCCGAAAATTTTCACGTTGAGGTATAGTTTTGGTAATATCATTAGAAAGCTGATAGGATTCCGCATCAATTTGATGTAAGGCTCATTAGTGTACCGAGCTTGATAAGAATGGGGGAAGTCATTGAAAATGTAATCATTTAAATAGCTGTAACTTCTAAAGGACTTATCCGATTTTAGTGGGAAAAAAGCTTGTTTGGAAGAGGAAGGTAAGTATCAAATTGTACCATACAGTTCCTAATAAATTTCCTACAGGGCGCAATTTGTCACAATTACAGTTCTTTTGATTTTATTCCAGAAACTTAAATCATACGGTATATTTTAAATTACGCAATTCGATGTCTTTATTCGTTCCAGAGTTATGGCGAAAAGACGACTTTTTAACCGTCTAATTTAAGAATTGATTGTTACTATGGTTTCTTAAGGTGTGTAGGTTGAATTAGTAATAAGGAATCTGCATTTATCATAGTTTGCGCCTCCCTTCACACTATAAAACCAAACTACGTTAACAGCAAAATTTGGATCGTGTTTAGAGGCCAACGAGCCATAACAACAATATTAAAATAATGATTGAAAACTTTTTAATAGAACGGTAGAAAATCATGAACAATTGTTAAGAAACAATTGAAAAACTATAAATATTCATTGTAAAATACAACTATTTATTATTCTTCTCGTATTAGAAACGTCTGTTTCGATTTCGACTCGTGGAATCGAATTTATTGCAATTTCAATTCGGTGAATCATGTTCTCTCGGGTAGTTGGTCTCGTTTTGTAAACAATATCTTTTATTCTTCCCCACAAGTAAAAATCTAATACAGTTAAATCCGGGGATCTAGGTGTGGCCACGGAAACAAACTACCCCTTCCGATCCAGCGATCTAACATTTAAGAAATCACGGATCCTTTGGGAATAGTGTGAAGGACATCCATCATGTTGATACCACATGGATGCTCTCACGTCAAGGGGAATGTCTTTTAAAAGATTGGGCAAGTTATTTTGTGAAAAGTTTAAGTAAGATTCACCATTTAGGTGTCCATCAAAAACAAATGGCCAATGAGGATTTTTTCGCGACCAATAATGCATATTTTGCAAATTAACTATGTATGATGAAATGTTTCTGGAATAAAATCAAAAAAACTGTAATTGTGACAAATTACGCCCTTAATACGTTAGTTAAAAATACTTACCTTCCTCTTCCAAACAAGCTTTTTCCCACTAAAATCGAATAAGTCCTTTAGAAGTTACAGCGATTTAAATGATTACACTTCCAATGACTTCCCCCACTCTTATCAAGTTCGGTAGACTAGTGAGCCTTACACCAAATTGATGCCGAATCCTATCAGTTTTCTAATAATATTACCAAAACTATACCTCAATGTGGAAATTTTCGGAGAAATTGAACTTTTTAATATTTGACTTTCGATTGCGCCCTCTGGTGGTGAGACGCGGAACTTAAAATTAATTTCCAACATTTTCTCATAGCCACTTTTATAATGACATATTTTTTCTCAACATTCTATATCCACTAGTATCTGAGATATGTCCTTTTACATCTGTAGATAATCATTTGAATCAATCGTGTTGCTTTATGTCGAGAAAAACTAAAAAGATATTTTACTGTAGTTTTGAAGTCCTATTTTTACGAATTGGAATTAAACTCCTACCCATTTTAATAAAATATTTTGTTATTAGCTGATATTTTGTGTCACTAACGTAAGACAAAATATCTTACTTTCACAAGCAACATGTCTTTGAAAATTAAGGAATTTATTCATCACAAGTCTTCATTACATATTTATTGAAAAACTGTCAAAAATTATGTCGAAAACCATTTGCGTAATGAAGAAAAAGCCCCAGATTTGTTACTATCTCTCTTAATCACAATAATTTAACTATTTTCCTGTTTCATTTTTTTCTCGTTTTATTATGTAGTTCTATCCCGTTTTGATTTCGGACTTTGTGAAGAGAAATTATCCATATATTAAAATTAGAATTAGAAAAGAAGTCAGTCAACATTTTATGTTGTTTGAACATTTTAAGAATGCTTCTTTCAACAACATACAGGGTGTTAGTAAATAAGTACGACAAACTTCAGGGAGTGATTCTGCATGCAAAAATAATGACAGTTTGCTATATAAATGTCCGTCCGCAAACGCTTAGTTTCAGAGTTATAGGGTGTTAAAGTTTTTCTTAAAAACTGACGATTTATTTATTGCTCTGAAACCGGTCGAGATAGGCAAATAAAATTTGGTGGGTTTTAAGAGATGGTTATTGCGCATTTCTTGACATCCAACCAAGAATTTTATATTCATCATTGGCGTGCATACGGGTAATGATCTTAATTTTTTAAAGAAAAAAATGGTACGCCACTGAGATATTTCAAATTAAAAATCATTTTTAAATTTGCCATTCAATTTGTGATCAAAAACCTTTCTTGCTTTTTTTCGTGTGAGGCGCCGTTTTTATGCAAAAAAATAAAACATCTTAACGTGTATTTTTCATTTCTTTAATACATTATCTAGTAGGCTACTGAACTGTATTCTTTAATACAATAACATTAAACTTGAAGTTGAAAGTTGTGTCATGTCTGAGGGAGGTCATTTTCAACATTTGTTGTAGCCTTGCGCTTACTTAACATTTTTTTAGTGTTATTTTCTGTTATTGTTCTGGTTTAATGTGTACAGGGTGGTCAGATAAGAATGCAAAGTGCTGTATCTCTGAAACTATTCGTCATAGAGACTTGCGGTAAAAATCTTTAAGACTAAAGTGGTCAAAAGAAGATCGTGGAAAATATTTTCAGATTTCCAAGATGATCACCAGGGGGCGTAATCGGCAATTTAAACCTTTAAAATGATTTTTCACTGAAATCCACCAAGTAAATGTTACCAAAAAATATCTGCTTTTTAAAGCTAAGCTTTACTGGAGTAATTTTTGTTTAACACTTTTTGACGTATCTATTAAAATAAAGTGGTGGGGGGTAATTAAATGTTTTATTAAATAAACAGCTGTAACTCCTAAACGACTGAACTGATTTTAACAAATTTGATCTCATTGAAATGTGTGATATATCTATTTCTTAGTGATGCCGCTAGAGCGCGCTTTTTGATATAATAACAGAAAATTCCAAATTTGTCTAAAAAATTAAATGCAATAATATGACTTTTTTTCATAAAAATTTATTGAAGTGATACCTAAATAGGCTAGTGAAAACCGTATTTCGATATCTTATTCGTAGCCTGAAATATTGCAGAAAGAAGATTTAGTTATCATATAATTTTAAAAAGACACTATTACACCGGTATTTATTGTTATTGATTTGTGATTTTTCAAGATTCAATTGCACAATTTATAATGTTTAAATAATAAAAGTATTCCTAGTTCAAAACATTATAAGAAACACGTGTAGGGGCATAGTTATCAATGCATATAATATGCAAGTGCAAGGTACGCAGAATATGGAGAGTAGGCCATGGAGGAAAAACAAATGTCTAAAATCAACAAATTATACTTATAAAGGCAGTGTAATTTATGTCCAAACGTATTGAAACGCTTTTTAGAAGTGATGGAAACGTTAATTTGCATAATATGCATTATTGGTCTGACAACAATCCTCACTAGTTGCGCGAGGTCCAATATCAAAGCCATTGGAGTCTCAATGTGTGGTGTGGCATCCAGGGCGGAACTATTATAGGTCCCTATTCATTTGATCAACCACTAAACGGTGCCACGTTTCTTGATTTTCTGGTAAACCAATTGCCTATTTTATTGGAAGATGTGCCCTTGCAATTACGGCAAAATATATTTTTGCAACTAGATGGTTGTCCAGCACATTCCTCAAGAAGAAGATCTAAGATTTCGCCAGAGGTGGATTGGGCGAGGATGTCTATTTCCTTGGCCTCCCCGATCCGCAGACCTCACCTGTTTGGACTTCTATCTCTGGGGTCGGTTGAAAGATATTGTTTACCAAATTGCACTAACAACGAGAGATGACATGAAAATACGAATACAAGAGGCCATTCGTAGCCTGTCAAGAGCAGAAATTGAAGCTGCTGTAATGTCTACGCAAATGAGTGTGATGGAAGACCATTTCGAGCATTTAAGAAGGCATTAAGTTTTATTTCAAAATCAGTCCTTTTGCCTTATTATGCCCCTACACATTTTTTAAATTTTTTGAACTAAGAATAGTTTTATTATTTAAAAATTATAATCCGAGAATCCACATGTGTGGCCATAACTACTGAGAAAGCTTGTTTTACTGTACGCGTTGCATTATCAGATCCGAATAATATAGCAGAGGACTTAGCAGGATTTAGTTGTAAGCTGTGAGAATTGGCAAGTCCCTGCATGTGACAACAAAGGTACATTAAATAAAATTTGAATATCATCAGCATACCTGTACATCTTACAGTACTGGTTATTGAGTACATAGAAATTTGTAGTGTAGAGCAGGAACAACAGCGGACCACAAATGCTACCCAGGGGCACCCCATACCAAAGTTCACCCACCTCGGATATGGAATTACCTAACCTGACTCTTTGAAAGCGATGACTAAGATAACTTTCGATGAAAATTATTGCTCTCTCGCCTATACCAAAATATTTCAGAATCGCCAAAAGAATGTCATGATCTTGATCTCTAAAATCAGACTGACGATTTGGGAACGGAAATCATTCAATTGTCGTGGTTGAGCGACCTTGGGCAGAGGGATAATAACAGCTTACATACTAGTGTGGATTACAAGTAATCTTTACACGAAATAAAAAATTGGACACTTATTTGTCGTCAAAGAAGAGAAGGAAAATAATTTCATTCAGTTCATTAATGAAGAAGACTTCAAATTGCATGTACATTATTAACCCACAATCCAACATTTGGACTACTTTTTATTTATAAATTTAAAAGAGTATTGACTGACGCAATGCAATCTAATTGTGTCTACTAATTAATGAAGTTCCTTTTCAATTCAATACATTACTTGGTACATAATTTCCTGGTGATATTCCATAATAGAATGCACATATTTTAGAACTTTTTCGCCTGTAATGTTTGACATAATAACTTACGAGTTTCATCTCCATATTTCGGTATTGTATTCAAATCGGTAGAGTGTAATCGTAAACACTTATTACGATTACTTGTTCGTGTAATATATATTCAAGTCAAAATTCAAAATAATTTCTTAGAGCTGGCAGTAGAGAGATACTGTCGTTCAAAACTTCGTTTAGTAAATTAATTTAGTTTTGTAACAATGGATGTATTAACGAATATATATAATATAGTCGAAGAATATGGTGGTAAGTCAAAGTGAACAGTAAAAATTTCTGTAGAATTTAAATTGATTAACTATTTCAGATCCAAGAGTCAAATCTTTCTGGCTGATTGACGGTCCTTTTTATATGCTCGGAATTGTAGCAGTCTATCTTACATTCTGCACATGGATCGGACCTGCGATTATGAAGAAACGCAAGCCGTTTAAACTGCAAAGGACGATACAGGTTTATAATATATTACAAGTTATAATATGTGCGTGGTTCACGATAACTGGCGCTAGAGTGATATATATGGCAAACGTAAATCTTATTTGTGAACCACATAATTTAAGAACGGATTATTGGTACATGCAGGTATAAATTTTGAGCTCGTCCTCTTTTTGTTTGTGTTTAGTTTGATCGTTTTAGATCTTGTATTACCACTGGTATTATATGATCATCAAACTCGTGGATTTACTGGATACAGTAAGTATATTAAAATAGCTTTTTTTTTCTTGTCCTATGAACTGAACTAAAATGTCTTCCCACTTATCGAAAGTCCCATCTTTGAATTCGAGCCAGTTCTAACTCTTTTTGAAGTTATTCATCTTTCCTTTTTGTAGCTGTCCTTTGTGACCATCTATAAAGACATAACTGACATTTCTAACTACAGCTTTGTGATCAGTGTGTTTTGCTTCTTGAAAACTTCAGGGCGTTTTTATATTTGCGGAATCGGGGATAAAGGGTGGAAATAAAAAAACCAAATTATTTTTCTTTTTCAATATATTCACCTGGAAGACGGATACATTTTTCACATCTTTCAATTAATTTATTTATACCCTCATAAAAAATGATTTCTCTTTATCTGCAAAGTACGCCGAAACTGCCTCCTTGACTTCATCATCGGCAGTAAATTTTTTACCCCGCAGCTCTTTTTTCATTTTCGGAAACAGGTAATAATCACTCGGGGCTAGGTCTGGGCTGTAGGGTGGGTGATTCACAATTTCGAAGCCCACCTTATGCAGGGCAGCTAACGCAACGCGGCTCTTGTGGACGGGCGCGTTGTCGTGCAAAAGCAGCACACCTTTCGTCAATGTTCCCCGTCTTTTCTCTTTAATGGCTTCTTTTAGTCGCTCTAATATTGAAGCGTAATATTCTCCGGTTATAGAAACACCTTTATCTTTATAATCAATCAACAAAATTCCTTCCGAGTCTCAAAATACCGTTGCCATGAGTTTCCCAGCTGATTGTGACACTTTAAATTTCTTGGGAGGTGCTGTGCCCTTTTTATGCCACTGCATGGAGTCTTGTTTGGACTCAGCTTCATAATGATGAACCCAAGTTTCGTCTCCAGTAACAATTCGGCTCAATACACCATCCTTCTCTTCATTACAGAGGTCCAAAAATGCACGCGAACACTCTACGCGCTGTTGTTTTTGCGGCGGCGTGAGCATTCTCGGCACCCATCTTGCGCTGACCTTAGACATGCCGAGATGATCGTGTAGGATTTTAAAAATTGTTGTATCGGATACTCCAACCATTTCTGCGAGTTGTTTCTTCTTTAGTCGAGCATCTTCCAGTACAATTTTTTCAACTTTTTGGATAAGTGCTGGCGTGGTAACCTCAATGCTCCTGCCTGGCCTCGGGTCGTCTTCAAGGGATTCCCTTCCTTGTTTAAATAAACTATGCCACTTGTACACCATGGTTTTTCCTGGACAAGAGTCGCCGTAAACCAACGACATCTCATTCATTATGGTCGCGACTGATTTTCCTTGCCTGGTAAGGAACTTTATAACGGCACGATATTGGATTTTTTCCATATTTCACTTTTCACTCCTGATTATGTTACTTGGTTGACTATAGCTCAAAACTAACTATCTAATAACAATGAAACTTCGTATTTATATTAATTATAATGTCGCTGCACAGGCCACGCCCCCAATGCGCCAAATCACACCCCTACAACCCGCTCATTCCGCGAATATAAAAACGCTCCCTCGTATGATCTTCCAACACCAAAACTGTACCTTTTCCTCCTAGTATTCTAGTGAAAGTTCATTCACCATCACCAACACCTCCTGGATCTTTTTCTTACTTTTGTGCACCTCCGATCATTTAGCCCTTATATCGTTTTATAAGGTGGCTCTTCTGGCTTGAGGTTGTGATAGAGTAGGGCTTCTATGGAAGGCTCGTTCTGGGGCGGTGACCAATCCGCGTCCAACTCCTCTAAATGCTAAATGAGTGGGTTCTTCCACCTGTAGCATTCCTCTGGCCAACACTACAACATCCTCAATCAGCGTAGAAAGAGATAGGTCACGATGAATTTGTGTCTTGCTTACGTACTAGGGTGGTACAACAATCATGCCCAGCACCCGGTTTTTGGAGGACATTAATTTGTGATATTCAGCGGATGCACCCTAAATAAGAATCAAGGCTCAGAAAACTTTTGCAGCGTAAGAGGGAGCTAGGACAGCCTTTACCTGCAGGAACTTCACTGGGATTCCAGTTAACTCTTTCACCCTCAATAACGATGGAACCAGAGGGTGTATTGTGCTTTCTCGAAAATCGAATAGCCCTACACTTAGAAGAATTGATGCTGAGCCTCTACATGTGTGCCTACTCAGAGATATAATCGACTAATAGAGATATAGATGACGGTATCATCCACACTGCTACTGATTTTTTTAGTTTTATAAAACCAAAGCGCGTTTGTTGGTATTTCGCCACTTCCAATTACTTTTCTTTTTATTTTCAATTTTTTTCCTCTTCTAGTTCCTTTTTTTCTGTTGTCTTAGTTCCTGTCTTCTTTTTCTTTTCGTTTTGGATTTCTAAATTCTCTCTCTCACGTACTGACATTATCTCAATCCATTTGTTAGGTAGATGTTAAGACGGATGGTAATTTAATGTTGTTTCTTTCACGCTTTGTTCCTCTGGGAGAATCAGGCCATTTCCAGGTATTTTTTTTGAATCTCTGAAACTGCTTTATTTTGCTCACTTTGTGAAGTTCCCTGTTTGATGATTTTAAAATTTTAATATTTGCATTTTCACTAGAGTTCTCTACATTTTCAGTTTCGATGTTATTACTGATATCATTATCATTCAATTTTATTTCGCCATTGAGATTTCCACTAAATTCTTCATCTCCATTGTTACTTAAGCTGTTTTCTTTCTGATTTTCTTTCACAACGAGTTGATTGTTATAGAAATCGTTTTCTTTTTCACATTCTTCTTTCTCAATGGGGAGTTGATTATTATCTTGTGCTAATATGTCATTGCATTCGGGAAACGGAAACTCAAATATATCTAAGTTGGAGTTGATATCTATAGCTTGCAGAGGTAAAACTGAGTCTCTAATTTTCGTCCAAAACTTATATAACTCTAAATAAGAAATATCTCCTTTCCTTAAATAAGTCCTAGTGCCAAATTTCACTTCTAATACTTCCAAAGTAGTTTCCGAACACGTAATATTGTCTACTCAAACTAATTCTTCAATTTGTTTCACTTGATTTTCTCTTATTCTAGTGATAAACTTCGAATAACTAATGGCTTCCGGATTTAATGGGAATAGTCCGCAAGTTTTAAATCCTAAAAGATGTATTACTTCATGAAGCGCTACAGGAACATCTTTGTTTTTCATCTTCTCTCCATGTTTGCTGCACACAAAATGTACTAAGATTTAATGACAAATGTGAAGCATGGCCATCCAGAAATACAATAACTGACATTTCAATTCCATCCATCCATTCTCACTTGTTCTAATGCTCCAGCCGAATGGTGCTGTTTCAATCACTCCATTTGGTAAACGATCATATTTGTACATCGTCAATGGTGGAGCCATTTATCCTTCTGCATTGACAGCTATTAGAATTGTTACATTTTCTTTTTCCGATGTAGATGTAATGTCATATATTGGTTTCCGTTTTTCTGCCAAAAGCAATGCACCTTTAGGATTTAAAAATACTGCAGTTTCATCAATGTTCCATGAAGTTATTCAAATGACCAATTCATTTTCAGTGTCAACTCCTAATACCACTGCAGGTCCAACAGTCTTCATGTGTTTTTCCTGCTAATTCGTCTCTTAAAGTTGTTCTGGGAATTCTAAATTCTTTACTAGCAGTAGCAGCTTTCATTCAATTTTCTTTTATCTCTGTTAATGCTCTCAGAAGCTGATATTGTGTGTAGGTACCGCTGAATAGGTCCTTTTGTTCTTTGCTGTACTACTAAGTTTTTCTTTGGACTGAGATCTGTCAATCTGACATTTTCTTGGCGCCATTTTAAAAACAAAAACATCTGTAATACAATAAAAATTCTAATAGGTACCTAAATGCCATTTTAATTAAAAACTGCTCAACACAGGCGATGTGGCTATAACTAGTAAAACCAAGTTCCCATTTTTAGTCAGTTTGTGACTAAAGATGGAGTAATCATTATTTTAATGTTCCATTTATAGCAACCTCTATTTTTGCCCAATTTATAGGATGATAAAATGAGAAATGGCTAAAACTTGTTCAGTGGCTATAACCGGTACCACCACCCTAGTAGTACACCTCTTATTGAGAAAACATGGTTGTAGAATGAATGGGGACTCATTATGAAGGTGGATAAAAGAAAGTGCATCTGTTTGGGCTTCCTATTGATAATTTTGTAATGATTTGTAATGGTCATGAACATATTGTACTAGTGTGTCCTATATTGGCCAGGTCATACTAAGATATGCTTCAATTAAGAGGATCATCTAATGACTTTGCAGCAAGATCGTTCTAGTTTGTTGTCTTCTATTCTAGGATGAGATATCCAATTCTATTGTAAAAAAGTGCAGCCAAAACTTTCTTCTATTTAACGATAAAGGGATTCTTGTAGGTGGCTATGGTTTGTGTAAAAATTCTAATTGGGACTAATCTAGTTAGTCCCAATACAAAAATTGTTCTTGAACTGGACATTCCTCTTGTTTTCAATAATTTTGTTACAGATATCTAAATTTATTTTCAGGTATTTTTTGTTTTCCGTAAAAAGAATACTCACATGACCTTCCTTCATTTATACCATCACACCCTGCTGGTTATATGTAGTTGGTATTTCACAAAATTCATTCCTGGTATGTTACAACACCACTCTCCTCATTACCAACCTTTTTTTTTAATTAAACAAATATGCATTACAGGTCCGCAAGGCAGTTTAACCGGCATTCTAAACTCTTTCGTGCATATTTGGATGTATAGTTATTATTTCATCGCTTCCTTAGGACCGAAATATAGTAAATATGCCAGTTGGAAAATTTGGGTTACACGTTTACAAATTGTAAGTACTAAGTTAATTTTTTTCGTTATAAACCTGACACAAATCTTATTTTTTTAGACACAATTTGTGATGCTTTTCATTCAAAGCTCGGTAGCACTTCTAATAAGCTGTAGCTCTCCAAAAATTGGTTCGATCTTTATTGTATCGCAAAGTGCTGTATTACTGTTCCTCTTTATCAACTTCTACATCAAGACTTACGTTGTAAAGTGCCCACTGTTTGACGAGAAAAAGAAGGAATAGCAGCCATATAGTTCAAGTTAATAAATTTAATTTTTGCAATTTTTGCAATAAGTATAATATAGACACAGTTGATTTTTGTGTTTTGTATTTTTATGTACTGTTGAACGAAAAATTAGTAAAATAATCGAAGGATATAACTTCTTTCTTCTGAATAATTTAATCGACATCAAACCGAGTACAGTATCGTCCTTCCGGCCCCGGTGCCCTGGCACCCACACTAACGTGATCTGGTTGTGCCTGGAGTCATTCCGATACTAGTTTGGAGGCTATATAATAAGATGCTAGAGCCTTTAAGGCAACCTGACTGTCATTTATTTCTGTTTAAAATGCCGCCCAAGTGTGTCTTGACCCACCTGTGTACCAGTTTTGGGTTTTCGGTTTTCTCCCTTCACCATTTTTTCCACTCATTCTGGTATGCCCCAACCCATGGTGGATTCTCCAGTTGTTAGTATTTCTCAATTTATACGTCCTCATTCTAGCTTCTCAGTTGATAAAAATATCGAAAGGAGCTGGGTTTCGTATGCTCTTCATAGCAGCCGTTGGGGTGCTCATAATAGCCACATAATGTACGTCAGTATTATCTAAACTTTAAAGCAGCAAAACCAGCTTCAGAAAGATAAGAAGTAGGAAAATTAACTATATCTGAGATGCTAACCCTACTAAGTGTTTTGTAGTCCATTTTCCCATAAATGCTATAATAGTGTTAGAAGTATAGCCAACCTACACCATAAAATTTAAACGCCAAATGTATGAAACGTCAAAATCGACAATTTTGCTTGTCAATTTTGACGTATACATGACATCATCGTTCATGGTTTGATACTGACAGCAATAACTTTTTATTATTAGTGTATAGACTTCATTTATTTAATGCTGGTAATGAGGGTGTACTAAATGTGCAATTATGTCTAAGAAGTCTCCAGAGATCTATACATTGTAGTCCAAAAGAACTCAAAATAATCACCCTAAATTAATGGTAAAAAGGCAAACACAGTTTGTTAATTTGGGCAAATTTAAAACTATAACCATATTTGAGCAAGATAATTGATCCAAGAAAAGCAACATTCCTAGATCTATTGAAGAAGAAATAACACTAATCTAAACACATACATAGCTCTCTCTCTCTCTATCTCTCTCTCCCTAACATTGTCAGTAGTTTAACTGCTAAGATAAGTCTGAAATTATCCAGCTTAGCGGCTTTAGATATTTAACAATTGAATTACTCTCTGCTGCAGACGTTTCTACCAGTATCAAGAAGCTCAATTCTTACATAACAGTTGGACTAGATGTGTTTCCTGGTTTCCTGGTGAGGGTTTGCGCACCAATATTCACAGAGCCTTTATCTACCATCTTCAATTTAATAATTAAATCGTCAATTTTTTCGGATTATCGGAAGATAGGTAGAACTACACCAATTCTCAAAAGCGGGGATCACTGTGATGTCCATAATTACAGACCAATCACTATAGTTTCTAACCTCTGTAATAAGCAGCACAGATTTTGCCGTGGACCATTCGACCATCACCAGTCTTGTGGAAGTTACACAAAATATATTAGTGATTGCCTAGATAGGCAACTGCAAAAGGGTGTGATATCTAGAAAACTGAAGTTTTCAAACTTTAGCGTAGGTACCTAAACAACTATGTAATATAATTGCAGATATTTGAAGAAGAAGAAAGCCAATGAAAACGCTTTAATTAGATACACTCCTAATTATGCAGTGAATAGAATTTTCACTCAATAGCAAGAGAATTCTTTAGCTAATTATATTATCAAATGTACACAAACGTTTTATGGATTATCTCTTGTCGCTCTCAGGAAATTGGCATACGAAATGGCAGTGACAAATAATTTAAAGATGCCTAAGATTTGGGAAACAAATAAAATGGCAATGAGAAGTTCTGTGAGAAGACATCCCATCCTTTCTCTCAGAACTCCATAGGGATGCAGTTTGGCAAGGGCTACATCGTTTAATGAACGCAATGTGAATATATTTTTTGATCATTTATACAACGGAATAAATCGCCATGAAAGATTTTGTGATGGGACACGAGTTTATAATCTTGACGAAACCGCGACTGTGACTGTTCAAAAATCCGCAAAGGTCTTAGCTGCCAAAAATGTAAAGCAAGTAAGTAAAGTGACTAGTGGTGAAAGGGGGGTGCTGGTGACAACTTGCGTGATCATTAACGCTGCAGGAAATCATCTTCCGCCTGCTATGATTTTCCCGAGGGCTCACTTTAAGGACTATATGATTATAGGAGCTTCGCTTGGTACTTTGGGCCTGGCAACATCATCCGGTTGCATTCTTGCAGTTCAAAAACAAACCCTAGCCTTCTCCTTTATGACAATCATGAGAGTCATTTGTCAATTAACGTCTTAAATCTTGCTAAGGAAAATGGTGTTACCATTGTAACATTTCCACCGCACTCAACAAACAAGTTGCAACAAAGTAGCCTGCAAATTCATATCTCCAGAAGAGATACGCGGCTATCCAAAGGCTGAAGCAAAAAAGCAGACAAACCAAGGTCGCAAAAAGGAAAGAAGTATGATACAAACTGATACTCCTACTGATACAGGCCAGGTGTTGAGCAATTCGTGGAAGCAGGCGAGGGTTATGCCAATCCCAAAAAATTCTAACCCTGTTACATGTGGCGATCTCCGTCCTATTAGCATTCTTCCGGTGTTGTCTGGGGTCTTGTAGAGCCTAATTGCTAAACAGCAGAAAATTTTAACATATTGCCTTCTATACAGTCTGGATTCAGGCCAAAGTTAACCATGTTAGTTTTATTGGATTTCTCCAGAGCCTTTGATACCATCAATCATACACTTCTCCTGTCAATTCTGCACTATATTGGGACGGATGACGCTGTTGTGCTGGCTTTTGTTCTTTTTCGTGAGCAATGTTCATGTTGTATGGGTTTCAGTTGTTTTTTGGATCATCAGGTCGACCTTATGGGCAGACCTTTGACCTTTCCCTCTTTTCTTTTTTTTGTGTTCTTTGCATTACATTGTTTACGCTTATTGTATTTTGGTTTTTTGGTCAATAAACGTATTATTATTATTATGGGTCGATGGCTGCAGTGGTTAGGCGGCTGACTATTGTTGTGAGAGGACGATAGGTGCCGGGGTTCAATTCTCTGGAGGGACGGTGACATTTTTTCAGAGAGTTTAATCCCGGATCGACTTGCCATTCGCTGTTGGGAGCAAAGTGACTAACAGCGCGGCATCGTAAAAGGCGATATGATGCTGTCACAAAGCCATTTAAACATAATTTACACACACCAAAACTACTCCGCGAGAGTTGCAGTGATAGCCAGACAAGCGATACAGTTTACAGAGTCACTGCAACTAAGCACCCACCACATTAAAAAAAAAATTAATATTTATTTCGTTATATTGCTTATATATTACTTACGAATATATCTGACAACTATTACTCTAGAGCTCTGAAAAGAACTGCTAGAGTATATAATGAAATAACGGAGAAATAATAGAAACAACAAGAAGACTTAACCATAAACAGTAGGTGACAGAATCTGAGCAAGATCGATACAGTGTAATTTGGCCTTGCTTTCAACCAAAGCAAAGTCAAAGTGGTCTGTTCAGAAATTCGTCTCTCTACTTTAAAAATAGACTATAATGTGTCATCTGCTTTTAATTCGTAATTTCTCAGCTGTTGTAGGGGTTGAATACTCTTATATAAGAGAACCTTTTAATAACAATTAGAAGAAATATTTCTTTAAATAGAATTTTAAAATCGTCTTGCAATCATAAATACGTTTAGAAACGTTTAATTTCTACGAAATTATAACCGCTACATACATAATAGTCGTTATTATGTATGTACATATGTTTGTACATTAAAATGAATTTTCAAGAAAATCAAATCGAAATATAATATCATCAACAACAACATTCCATATAATACTTTTCAAATTTACATTATAAATAGATTGGCCAGCCTAAACACACAATAATAATAAATAAATAATAAATACATTTTGTGATATTCTGTCGATAAAAGCAAAACAAAGAGACTAATAATTATTTGCACGCATCGCTCAGAAGCAATAGGAACACTACAATTATATTAATAATTATAGGGATATAATATCACGATATATTCTACCACAAACAACTTGTCATTTCCCCATATACTTTTGAAACTTATTTATGTAACATAGCAACAAATAATTCGTTTTCGTGAAAAGAATTTTGGTGAATATTCATCTGCTAGTCAAGGTACGTAAATCTGTTTTTTATTCTATAGATTTTTGTTTTGATTATTACAAACAAAAATATTTTTGCATGACTTGATCTGTGCCTAAAAGAATATTTGACTAATTTGACTAATTTAATTACATCTAATTTAATTCTTTCTTAATTATTATCCTTCTAGATGTTGGAATTTTATCTTATAGACACCTTAATATTATCTCTTGTCTTGGCATTTCTACTTTACAAATTCTTCACTAGAAATTTCGATTATTGGAAACGCAAAGGCATCCCTTACATAAAACCGCAATTATTTTTCGGAAACTATTATGACATCTTAATGTTCAAAAAAACCATCGGACACACTTTAGCTGAGATGTACAACAAAATCAGCGGACCGTACTTCGGAATGTGGGTCTTTAACACCCCACATTTCGTAGCGAAAGATCCGGAATTAATAAAACACATCTTAGTGAAAGATTTTAAAAATTTCCAAGATAGGACTATCGCCTCGAACGAAGAAGCCGACGAAATAGCCGCTAACGTCCTCTTCATAATGAAGAACCCGAATTGGAAGACCCTCCGGAGTAAAATGACGCCAGTTTTTACATCGGGAAAAATCAAATGTATGATACCATTAATGAATAACGTCGCTGAAGATTTGGTGGCATATTTAACAAAATTATCCAATCAGAGTGACTCAATAGAAGCTAAAGAAGTTTCCGCTAAATACGCTACGGATGTTATAACCAGTTGTGCTTTCGGTATCGAAGGACACTCATTTGAAAAGGAAGATGCACCTTGGAGATCTGTCGGAAGAGATATGTTCGAATTCACTTTATCCAATGGTGTTAGAAGCAGTTCGTATTTCTTCCTCCCGAAACTGGTAGATTTATTTAAAATCAGATTTATACCACCTCATGTTAGCCAGTTTATGGTGGATGCCTTTCTTAAAACGATAGATCATCGTAAAATTGAGAATTCTAGCAGGAATGATTTGATTGATATCTTAATTAAATTGCAGAAGGAAGGAGATTTTGATGGGTACAAATTTGGTAAGTGACCTTATTATTATTTTTTTAAGAAATATTAATATAAATTTGGAAAATTTGCAGAAGGGAACCGAGTTATTGCTCAAGCTGCACAATTTTTTTGGCTGGTTTTGAAACAACATCTTCGACAATATCCTATACTCTATATGAATTGTGTTTAAATAAATCTATTCAGGAGAAAGTGGTAATGGAGATCAAAACTACGCTGGAACAGCATGGATCAGTGACTTACGAAGCTATTCAAGATATGAAATATTTACATAAAGTTGTGCAAGGTAAGGTATCAATAATTGTTGTTTAAACTTGATATTTCACCACTAAAGCTTATTCAGGAACAAAAAGTGGTTACAGGTCGACAGAACGTCATGGTAACTCGATATGGAAACTAGATCAGAGACGTAAACCTTTTAAGAAAGGAGTTACCATGACCTTCTGGCACCCTCTACCCATTTTTTGATAAGATTAAAAGCCAGCCAACCTGTCAAAATAAAAATTGTTAGTCCCCCCAAAATACATATTTGTCAGGAATATTTTAAACTTCAATTCTTCTCTAGTTGCTATGAAGTTTGTTTGAAAATTATAGCCTTCTACAAAGAAGTATTAATGTCCCAACCCTCCTCCCCCTTCAAGCCTTCCTCGTACAATTTTAAAAATCGGACTTTTAAGTCTTGTACCAAAGTTTGGAATAACCAACAAGAATGCAGTTCCTTGAACTCAACCATTTTTAGATCCACAATGTAGAATTGTCAGTCTTTTTTCTCTGGATGCAGGAATATCTAAAGGAAGATTCAAAATGATTGTCAGAAGAAGGCAAATACAGGGTGGTCCTAAATAAGTACGAAAAATTGCACTGGGCTATACCTTGGATTATTCTAAAACAAAACAGTTCCTATAAACATATTGTATACGGACGAGCTAATGGTAATTCATTAGCAGCCAGGCAACGCAGAAATGTTCCCTCAACGAGTACTACGCCATCACACCACGTTTGTGCGTCTCCACCAACGTCTTCAGGAAAGAGGAAGTTTTCAAAAAAGAACTTCTTACTGTGGACGACACCGAGAAGTTAGAATAGCAGAGCTAAAAGAAGCAGTTATTAATGAAATTGAAGAACAATGGTTTCTACAGATGTTTGCAGATAATCCTCAGTTTTTTTTGCACTGATGAAGCTAATTTCCCCAGGACAGCCATAACAAATTTTCATAATAATCATCTTTGGGCAGAACAAAACCCACACGCAATAATAATTCGTCGCCAACATCGATTTTCGCTAAACGTATGGAGTGGAATCATCAACGACTTCTTAATTGGGCCGAAATTTTTACCGGGGAGGCTAACTGGTGATGCATACCTCCGTTTTCTAGAAGAGGCCGCTGAGGGTGGTCATTTCCAACACTTATTATAATTGTGTTAAACTCCGTAACAAACCAATTCGCACTTATTTAGGCCCACCTTATATTTATCTATACTTATTACCATTCTAATGAGTGAAGTTATCTAAATACAAATTTCAAACATTTAATCAATTTTCTTGACAATGGCGTTTCATACCAAGTTTCTACAGTTCAGGAATTACCACCATAACACCCTGAATCAATCATTTTTCTTAGATGAACGTTATCATCAACTTGTTTTTTTTTGTTCCTACAACATTCCTTCTTCTTTAAACAAAGTCGTGGTATCGGGTAGGGGGACCTCGGATTCGCTCAGATCTTCGGACTTTTGTAGTTGGTTGGATAGAGTGAGGTACCTCGGTAATATTCTCTTCTTCTTCCTTATCTCCTTCTGCTGTTGAAATATTTGCTTGTGCGTCTGCTGTAGTCCAGACCTCACCCAAAACCTCATCCTTCTTGATGTCTTCTTCTCGATACCTTCTTCTGTGGATAGTTCTGTCGTCTGATTATGTGGAATGTGTGATTTTACCACTCAAATCCGCATTCGTCTATTTCGTAGAAGTCGGAATAATGATCTACTGTAATTAGATATTTGCGTTTCTTATTCTCTATTTCTATTTCACACATATCTATACTTATTCTTTGCCAAGGTATAGCAGGAACTTCGTGTGTTTGCATCGATAAGTTTGTCTTATCTTGCGCTTCCTGGCTCTAACTTCTTCTAACCTCTCATTTGATATGGAGGTTTGGTGTTGAGGTGTGATCCACTTCTTCAATTTCGTTTAAAAAGTCTTTCTCGACATTAATTCAGGACTTCTGGATAGTGCGTCAGCCAAATGCAACTCTTCTAACATCATTCTTTGTATCAGCTTTGATGCTTTCAGTATCGGCTTCTTAAAGGTAGTAATTAATGGTTTATTATCTGTATGTACAGTAATTTCCTTCTGACTACACAGATACTGATCAAATCTTTTGCATCCAAAAACAATAGCTAGGGCCTCTTTTTCGATTTGCGCGTATTTCCTTTCCGTCTGACTGCATTAATGCTAAACTTTGCTACTGCCATCGCACTGACCCTTTTCATGTGTGTTAGTAATTTCAAGGGTTCTGAAACAGTCGAAAGATTAGGTAAAAAGTTGTTCAAATAATTTACCATGCCCAAGAAACACTGTATAATTCTTTTTAGTTGGTTGGAACTGTCATCTTCTTAATCGTCGTTATCTTCGACGGATCCGCTTGTAAATCTTGTGATGTTAAAAAATGCCCACCTCCGTTTGCAGCACCCTCGTTTTATTTGGATTCAATGTCATCCCAACTGCCCTTAATCGTTTAAGCAAATTTTCTAAATTTTCATTATGATTTCCTATAGCCTCTTTGTCTGCATTGTCTTTCCTCTACCATAAACTAAAAACTCATCAGCAATAGCTTCTACTCACACAGCACACTACAAAAGAAGTCGCATCCAACAATATCTTCCCCGTGGCGTCCAAACTGTTGTTTACAATTGACTTTTACATTCTAATGATAGGTAACTGCCAAAAGCCATTTCTAGCATCAAATGTAGAAAATACTTTAGCTTCCTTTCACTCAAAGGAAGGCAAAATCTCATCAATGGTAGGTATTTGATAATTTGGCGTCCCTTCGTCCACCTTTCTAATTATACCCTCCTGTTCTAGGTCATTCAATGTAGACTTAAAATCATCCCTTAAGGCAATTGGTATTCTTCTCGGACTTTGGAGTTTTGGTACTATTTCCTCGTTTACCACTAAGGATATACTTCTTTTTTCAATTTTTTTTCTTTCATTTTGGAGTCCATCCTCAGTAATTTCATTAACTGTGTTGCAAACTTGAATTAACTGTAGTTTCTCACAAGCATTTGCTGATAATAATGGTACATGATCTCCTTCTACTAGTTAGAAAACTAAGTTATAAGCATTTCCATTAAAAACACAATTAAGTACAGCCCCCCTCCCCTCTCCACGCCCCTGAATCTCATAATAGATACTTGTCGACAGCAAATTAGTAATGGTACCGACATTTACGAATTTTCGAACTTTCCATTAGACCGGTGGTTCTTAACCGGTGCACAGTGTGGGATTTTGCAAATCTAGCGGGACAAAATTATATAATAAGAATAAAACAATTTGGAGTAGTTTTTGAAATTGTATAATAAGGTAAGTATTAAATCAACATATTCCTTAGTTAATCTTCAGAATCACTGTCTGTGTCGTCGGTATGATCACTATCATTTCATGTCCGCGAAACACTGTTACTAATGTTGGTGATTTGATTAACTTAAGAATTTCAGGATAAAGAACTGCATCACTTCTTTTTGTATCCACGGGTTTCAGACTTGTTATTAATAGGTCCGAAGATAACACAAGGTTGTGTAAAATATCTACATTTGTTTTCTCTCTCGAAACTTTACGAGAGTGTTCCAGTCGAAATTTTCTGAATTCTTTGTGCCTCGATTCTTGGGATTCTTCCGTCATTTGCCCAATTGAAAGTAAAAAATATTTTATGACCTCGGGTCCGTGAATTAATATCTTATGTAGAGTTACGGGCATGGGGTACCAATCATACAATGAAACATATAAATCAGCTGTTTCATCGCAATAATTTTTGAATTCTTCGACGTCTATTTCAAATCCACTTGTTAAGGTACGTAGTATGACGTAAAACCTTTCAATTAGTCTTGGGTTTACTCCCGTTATCTTCAATGTAATAGCAACGTCTTTGAAAAATCTCCTTGCACTGTTTCCATCATTGGTGTTGCCTCCTCCTTGCTTGGGAGTGTCTAGGAGAAGACCAGTCTCTTTTCGGAAGCGATCTATTATATATTTTTTCCTATCTGCAACACTTCTTTTTTCATCTGGTGTTCGGGATTATTTTTTTACGTCTAACCGATAACTGATATGTAACACACATTCCATCAGTCTTATTTGGGCATGTAACGTTGACAGGCCCCACGAGAATGTCTGGAAATCGCAGAGGCGTTGCCTTATCTCGTCCAGTTTATTCATTTGTTTAGACGTGGCTAGACAGATGTAACACTTTTGGGTAGCTCGGTTTTTAGCCAAAGTATTGCAGACTTTTCCATCAACCATTGTTTCTTCAAATGCGTGGAAAATTTCTAGGCTTTGTCCATTAATTTCGACCATTTGATTTGATTTCGCACATTCTCGAACTCTTCTAAAATTGCACTATCGCTTTCTTTGATAAATCTGAACTTAATGGGTCTACAGTATGATGTGGAAGCTGGGCGTGGGTTTTGCCAAATTAAAACTTTTTGTCCGTGTTCGTCAAGTCCATATAGCTGCAAAGGTACCATAGATGTCACCAAAACGTTTGAGTCTTCAAATGTCTCCTCATTGACTTTTTGCTTGTACCTACTTTGGCCTCCATTTCCATCGCGTCCCCACTTGAAAATCGTGGTCATATTTTGGACAGTGATTTTTTCTTCACAGAACAAAGACTGCAGAACTTCTTTTTGTACAATGCACAGCCGCTGTATGGTCAGATCCACAATGGCTTACAACTTGATCTCAGCGGATGCCTCATCACTTTTATATTCGCCCTCGCATGGATAACAAACCTGTTTACCTTTTTTTATTTCATCAAATAAATAAATAAATTCTTAGACCTTTAGTAACTGCCATTCTACGGATAATGTGGTACTTCCGAGAGCTCAACTTCGTCGCAGTAATCAAAGCTAACGCTTCATCAACAGAAAAGGTTGGTAGCTCTCTCTTATTACGAAAAGCTTTTTTTATTTTTGTAGCTCTCTTGGGCGTTGAGACCAACTCGTCCAACATAGACGCAGCATCTCTTTTTCCTGATTGTCTTAACTTAAAGCTGGTAGCGTGCGTTAACTCACTAAGTGTGCTTTTTTTACCTAATGACTTTAATTTACGTGTTCTTGTTTTCAAACCGCTTGAATCGAACTCTTTTCTTGGTCTTCCTGCTTTCGTTGTTCTATGTTCTCCACTTGAACTTAATAAATCTTGGTTGACGATGACGATAGTGCTGTTAACCCATTGATTATATTTGTTTAAAAATGCATTCTTCTTGCGATGACACCGTTTCCACCTTTGATGAAAACCATTGACAAATGAATGTATAACTCGTTAATCCTGAACAATGCTGTAGATTAAATTTAGTCTTCACATATTCCAGAAGCACAATTTCAGGCTCAGACTTACACCGCCGAGAGATACTATTTGCATCTTGCAATTTTTCATATAGCTCTTTTCTTGACAGTGTTAGCTGTCTGCCTGTAATAAGATAAATATATTTTACATAACTGCAATTATCTGCAGCTAAAACAGCTTTGATAATATCCAGTTAAGGTTTATCATGACACTAAAATTATTACTACGCCATACAAAGGCATACAAAAGTTATGACAGCCTAATTAATTTAATTATTTTAAGAAGTCTTACAGAATTTACCTTTACTTTTCATACTGATTAGGGCTGCGTAAAAATAATCAATTATATATTATATATTATTATATATATTCTAGAAACCTGAAGACATTTTGTCCATAGCATAAACAAGTAATTAAGGCGCGTACTTCTACAACACAACCGTTACAATATAGCGTCAGACGACAACTACACGTTCGCTTTAAGAGCATCATGTAGAAAACCGTTTTGAGTTAGAGATAACAAAAAAATTCGCGCACAAATTGTTCTTGTACTTTTACTATCGGTTTGATACGTTAGTCAGCTATCATTATGACATGTTTCAATGTTAAAATTTCATTATTGTTTTTTTGAATATTGTCTCGCTGGATTTGCAAAATCCTACACTGTGCGGTGGTCCGCGGCCCACTGCTGGTCCCTGATGAGAGCATCCGAAGTGGTCCGCGGAGCCATCCGTAAACATAAGTAAATAATAACAATATACCTACCCATGGGGTGTACGAGTGCGGGGGAGGAGGTCCGCGTGGCACACACATGCAACGAGCAGCCAATATCTCTGTCTTACAAAGTTCGTTCCGTCAGTCTTTTGTTTTAAAAAATACTTATGGTGCGTTTACACTATTCAAGTGAATTGATTCGCTTTCAATTCACTTGAATAGTGTAAACACACCATTAGTGATAACTCGACGTTTCTACGACTGCAAATATCGTTGACCTACGAAAGTTTTATACCAAATAACTGCTCAAGAATTCTTTGAAGGCAAACTAGCAAATTTTTAAAAAATGAAACTAGGACCCAGTGGAACAAGTTATGCAACATCTGAAAAAACGTTATCTGCCTCGTTTGAAGTTGCAAAATTGATAGCTAAATCGAAAGAAGCACATACAATCGGCGAATCTCTTATAAAGCCTTGTATGCTCAAAGTTGCAGAAGAACTTTTAGGCCAGGAAGCTCAAAAGAAAATTCGTGAAATATCGCTTTCTAACGACACAGAGAAGTCCCGTATTCAAAAAATGTCAACTGATATTGAAGAACAAGTTATTGACAAGATAAAAAGGAGTCCTTATTTTGCATTGCAATGTGATGAATCTACCGACGTTTCGCAATGTTGTCAATTACTTGTATTTATTAGATTTTTGGTTGACAATAAAATGTTTAAAGAGGAGTTACTGTTTTCTCAAGAACTTGAAACGACGTCGCAAGGTGCAGATGTTATGATTGCAATAAATCAATATTTCGAAAGACATGGACATATGTGGGGAAGACTTGCGGGTTTTTGTACGGATGGTGCCCCAGCTATGCTTGGATCTCGTTCTGGTCTTGCAAAAACCCGTCAGCAATTACGACGCACTGCGTTATTCATCGTCAAGCATTGGCTGCCAAAACGCTCCCGGAATGCTTTGCTTTGACGATGAAAACCGCTATAAAAGTAGTTAACTTCATTGAAAAGAGTGCACTCAATACTCGTCTCTTCAAGGAATTCTGTTCTGATATGAACTCTGATCACGAAACTCTGCTTTTCACACGGAAGTGTGTCGGCTTTCCAAAGGAAACATGCTGTCGAGGCTGGAATTAAGAGAGGAAGTAAGAATTTTCTTAACCAACAAGGAAAACAAAGAGTTACTTGATCAGTTCTGTGAGTCCGATTTTAAATTACGTTTTGCGTATTTAGAGTTTTTTGCGCAACTAAATAAATTGAACCTTCAACTGCAAGGATCAGGCAATTTAAAGTTGCAAGGCATGAACAATATATTTGCATATGAAGATAAAATCAGGGCATTTATCGCTAAAATCGAACTATGGGTCAACAAGGTCGAAAGGCAAAACTTTTCGGCGCTTAAAACACACAATCAAATTATTGACGAACAGGGTGGTGAAATTAAAAATGATATACAGGAGAATATTATAGTCCACCTGGAAAACTTAAAAAGTGAATTCAATCACTATTTTCTTGAATGCGAGGACAAAAGTATTCAGAAATTGGTCCGCAATCCTTTCATTGTCTCTCCTTCTGAAGTGCCCGATGAAATTCAAGAAGAAGTGATTGAGATTCAACACGACTTAGTAACTTAAAAGATACTTTCGAATCAGGTATCAAGCTCGAGGATTTCTGGAGCCAAAAGGCAATTTCATTTTCGAAACTTCGGGGCATTGCCATATACGTTACTTAACGTTATTTTCTTCAACCTATTTATGCGAGCAGGGGTTCTCGGCGCTTTTAATTATTAAAAACAAGCACCGAAATCGGCTGGATGCCGCTGCCGACATGCGTTTGGCATTGAGTAGCACCGAACCTAGGATTCAGAAGTTAGTAAAGAGTATGCAATCACAAAAATCCCATTAACCTTTAATAATTAAAGTGTACTGTAATGTGATTTAACGTAAAAAAAAACTACTGTTGGCTTTAAATAATTTAATACGTATTTTATTTATAGATGAACCCTTTATTTCCATCAAACTCTCCAAACAATAAATCAGTTAGGTGGTCCGCGGCTAGTCAGAAATTTTCTCCAGTGGTCCCTCACGACAAAAAGGTTACCACTGCATTAGACACTGTCTTCTATGATATCAACGTTCTTATATACTGACTTCCAGAAAAATTGCAACACCTAGAAGCTGTTTAACGATTTTATTGAAATTTTCAGAAAACGTCTATTTCTATAAAACAAAGTTATGATTAAGTTTTAAAAACAAAAGAGTAAAAGCTTTAAAAGTTTTTTCAATAATGAGTTGCTCCGCCACCATTTGTAATGCACTCATCTAGACGCCTTGGCATGCTATTAATCAAGTGATCTATAGCTGCTTGTGGTATATCGTCCCAAGCTTCTTGAATCCGTTGTTGAAGATCGTGTAAATTATCTGGAGGGTGCGGTAAATTACTTATTCGCCTACCAATCATATCCCATACATGTTCAATGGGCGACAAATCAGGCGACCGAGCAGGCCATGGGAGGACAACAATGTTAGATTCTTCCAAAAACCGTGTTGTAGCCCTTGCCGTATGAGGGTGCGCATTATCCTGATGGAAAATGGGATTTTGCAGCCTCTGAAGATATGGAAGGCCAACTGGCTGTAGCACATTAGCAATGTAACCAGGTGCGTTAAGGTTGCCGTCAATAAAGACCAAGGGTGATCTGCTACCATAACATATTGCACCCCATATCATAACTCCTTGAGTGAGGGCTGTGTTGCGTTCCACAAAAAATGTTGGATTTTTACGTTCTCCACGCATCCGTCTGACTCTCCTACGACCATCGTGGGCCCACAAGCAGAATCGGGACTCGTCACTAAACACAATTTGATGTCATTCCTGCGCCCAATTAACCCTTAAGTTGCTCCACTCTAGTCTGCGTAGACGGTGAAGTGGTGTAAGAGGAAGACATAAAATTGGACGATATGAACGCAATCCATAAGATCTTATCCGGCGATAAACAGTTGACATTGACATTCTGAGTCCTGTACCTCTCATTCAATCATTTGCAATTGATCGAGTTGTTGAAAATCTATCTCTTGTGGCCAAAAGTCTTAAGCGACGTTTTTCGCAATCTGTAGTCCTTCGAGGACGTCCAGATCCACGGCGACGATGTTGAACCCCTTCCTCGGACCATTTGGACCAACACCTCAATACCGTTGAAACATTTCGGTTTACACGACGAGCAATTTCTCTTAGCGAAAGTCCGGCCTCTCTCATACCAATAATACGGCCACGTTCAAAATCACTTAATTGGACAAAATGTTGATGTTGACGTACTCGGCATTGTTATCAAGTGCAGAATGAAATTGTGACGTAACAACAACAACTTGCAAACTTGACAGTTACTAAATGGTCTAATACTTCAAATTTATAGTTACTATGTGCTATGGAAACAACATGCAAAAAAAAATACTACTGGCTAGATTTTATTCAAATTTTAATCATCAACTTGTTTAATCAAAATAAACGTTTCCTGAAAATTTCAATAAAATCATTCGACAACTTCTAGGTGTTGCAATTTTTCTGGAAGTCAGTATATTTGAATCAGTTTACCTTTAACAATAGCCTCTCTACACGCCAAGAAATACTGCGGTGTTAAAATTTTTGCATATCCAGGGTACTAATATCTCGTTAGCATATAAGTACTTACATGTTTGTGAATAAAATAGTTGGAATCGTCCTTCCCCTCTGATATAGTGTTATACTAAAAAGTTAACAGACAAAACATGTTTGTATCTTGACATTCCAAAACTCATCTTTTATTCCTTGATATGTAAAATTATTATTAGATATAAAAATGACTTGCTAATTTTATTGCCAGATTTAAAAATAATTAATTTGTTAATTATGTTAACAAATGCAATTCATACTCCTCGATAGGCAATTGACATGCTATCAATTATTAAGTAATGCAATCATAATCATGACTGGACGTATCTGATATATGTTTTTAAATAAAACAAGTACCAAGGATACAATAACAAAGCTGATAATAATATTTACATTCATTTATCTCATATTAAACTAATTATATACGCGTTTTAAATAAGATCTCGTTTTATTTTTATTTTGTTGTATTAAAGAGGTATTAAGAAAATATCCGGTCCTACCGTTCCTAGACAGGACAACGACGATGGATTGGAAGATTCCAGGCACCGATATTACAATAGAAGCCGGCACACCAGTCTACATTCCCATGTTCGCCTTGCACTACGACCCTAAATATTTCCCTAACCCTGATGTTTTTGATCCGGAACGATTTACCGAAGAAACTATCAATTCTAGACCGTGTTTTAGTTATATTCCATTCGGGGGAGGACCGCGAAATTGTATCGGTAAGAAATTTAATTATTATACAATTAAATTTATGATAAATATTTTTCTATTTAATTCTAGGTGAAAGGTTCGGTTTAATCGGGACTAAAGTGGCTCTGGTTTATATTCTATCGAGATTTGAAGTGGAATGCAGTAATGAAACACCAATTCCGATTGATTTTGAGCCTAAGACTTTCACGTTAGCTTCGAAAATTGGTCTTCCAATGAGGTTTATAGATATTAAACGCAGACCCTCTTATGCGGCTTAAAGAATATAATAGAATAGAATGTAATATACTGAATACGATTATTATTAAAATAAAAAGTTATGGGTAGTACTGCAGAAGCTAATTTACTTTTTGTTTCTGAGTTATGTGTTGTTGTAGTTTCCTCAGACTCTCGTAAAAGTTAAAAATGATATAGTTATTTGTCGATGTTGTTAAGAGATATCTTGAATCAGTTGGGACTATTAAACTATTACTACTATTAAATATATTTGAATAAGCATAAACAAAGTGATGGAGCAAAAGCAGCATATTCTGAATCACAAATTCGAAGAGTTGATAAATTACTCGTTAATTTTTTATGACGAAATAACTAAGTGTGCACGTGTGTCAATAAAAATTAGTTAACCGTACCTAATATACGTCAAAATTACTTCTATTGAAGCTAGTGAGTCTACGTGAGATTTCCAGTTTAGCTGGCAATCGATGATTAGGCCTAGGAACTTTGCCTGTTCAGATGAAGTAAGAATTTTATTTTCGTGATCAACTTCCTCTTCATTTTGTTTGAAATAACCAAAACTCAGCATATTAGTTTTTTCTATATTCAGTTTTAAATCACAGTACCTTTTCACTTCGTCATTAATGGCGTTCTTAGTATGTACAACAACCGTGGTATCATCGGCGTATAATACAATCTTATACTTAGATATTCCAGGAAGATCATTAATATACATTAAGAAAAGTTGGGGTCCTAATATAGACCCCTGCGGAACCCCTTTTTGTGTGAGCTGCCAACTCGAATATACAACTCTATGGGTATCATGATCACAGCCCTGCACTCTTTGTAGACGACCAGTTAAATATGATTTCATCAATCCAAGGGCACTACCTCTAATACCAACGCAATCCATTTTTTTTATATACAGTGTGACCCCTGCATATTATTTATTTTTTGGGTTCTTCGGAAAATTCTAGACATAATTCATGTACAATGTCCCATACCTATCTTCAACTGTTTCGAAAATATTAAGTGTTTTCAGATTTATTACAAAAATTAACATTAAAAAAAGAAAATTATTTTAATTCACAAATTCGCTACATTACACTAAAAATCTATTTCCCATTTAGCTCTTGATATTGATAAAGTAAGCAAAAACCATTGCCGCGTTCCTTTCTACTGATATGAAATTAAAAAAATACAAAGACCGTTTTGTTTATTTTCGTAAAAACTCATAGCCTTAGTAACATGTTGTCTGCCTGCATGACAGTAGTGATCAGTGTCAGTGCTATTGTTTAATTTTTAAAATCCTACACGATCAGCTCGGCATGTCTAAGGTCAGCGCAAGATGGGTGCCGAGAATGCTCACGCCGCCGCAAAAACAACAGCGCGTAGAGTGTTCGCGTGCATTTTTGGACCTCTGTAATGAAGACAAGGATGGTGTATTGAGTCGAATTGTTACTGGAGACGAAACTTGGGTTCATCATTATGAACCTGAGTCCAAACAAGACTCCATGTAGTGGCATAAAAAGGGCACAGCACCTCCCAAGAAATTTAAAGTGTCACAATCAACTGAGAAACTCATGGCAACGGTATTTTGGGACTCGGAAGGAATATTGTTGATTGATTATAAAGATAAAGGTGTTTCTATAACCGGAGAATATTACGCTTCAATATTAGAGCGACTAAAAGTAGCCATTAAAGAGAAAAGACCGGGAAAATTGAAGAAAGGTGTGCTGCTTTTGCACGACAACGCGCCCCCGTCCACAAGAGCCGCGTTGCGTTAGCTGCCCTGCATAAGGTGGGCTTCGAAATAGTGAATCACCCACCCTACAGCCCAGACCTGGCCCCGAGTGATTATTACTTGTTTCCGAAAATGAAAAAAGAGCTGCGGGGTAAAAATTTACTGCCGATGATGAAGTCAAGGAGGCAGTTTCGGCGTATTTTGCAGATAAAGAGAAATCATTTTTTTATGAGGGTATAAATAAATTAATGGAAAGATGTGAAAAATGTATCCGTCTTGCAGGTGAATATATTGAAAAAGAAAAATAATTTGGTTTTTTTATTTTCATCCCTTATCCCCCATTCCGCGAATAAAAAAACGCTCCCTCGTACCTCCTTCTCCAACATTTCAATTTTTTCGTTTAATCTCTTTGTTTCTTGTGCGATCAGACCTTTTACTATTTCTTTCCATTCTGACGGTAGTGAAGGATTTTGAGATTGCAAATTTGCGTCTTTTCGTATATTAATCACACATGATGAGAGTGAAGTTATAAATCCAGTTACTTTTCTACAACTTTAAAACATGTAGTAACCTTGAAGATAATAAAACATTTCTGACAGTTGTCGAATAATTATTAGTTTTTCTAAAAGGTGTCAAACTAACTAAAACAAATACTGCTGACAGATCTGCAGCAATAAAAACAAAAATTACTGATAAAAGAAATTAATTGTGTATCGTGATGCTACCGAGGTAATGATATACATATTTCGAATTTTAAGAATATAAGAAAAACTGGAACAAAATGAATTTTAAGTTCAAGTTCGATGCAAATTTTAACTTTTCGATTTTTCTGTAGTGCTTTTTCTTACTTTTTTTTTAATTAGAAATATGTTTTAGTAACTCGGCAATCATGAGACAGTCGCTACTGATCACTTACTTTGGTTTTTGTTTTAATAACCTTGGATCAAAATTTCAAAAAAATGAACATTGCCATATATAGAGAGAATCTACCACCACTCCCGGCTGACCACGCAGGCTTAATAATTACGATGATATAATATCAAGATATATTCTATCACAAAAAAAAAACAACTTGGCATTTCCTCATATATTTGTGAAACTTATTTAGATAACGTAGTAACAAATAATTAGTTCTTGTGAAAAGAATATTGTGTCGATATTCGTCTGGTAGTAAACGTATGTATCTTTCTTTTTCTCTAGATTTTTTTTAATTTACTCACTTTGTTTTTGTTTTTGATACAATAAGCGATGTGATTCCTACGTTCAACTAATTTTAAATTAAATATTTTTCTATTTATTACTTAAATATAACGATACGTTTTTTCATTAAATCTAATTAATTTTTTTTTAACTATTACCTTCTAGATGTTGGAATATTATTTTATGGACACCTTAATCTTATGTCTTGTCTTGCTATATCTGCTTTACAAATTATGCACTAAAAATTTCGATTATTGGGAACGCAAAGGCGTCCCTTACATAAAACCGCAATTATTTTTCGGAAACTGTTATGACATCTTCATGTTCAGAAAATCCATCGGACTCACTTTAGCTGACATGTACAACAAAATCAGCGGACCGTACTTCGGAATGTGGGTCTTTAACATCCCACATTTCGTAGCGAAAGATCCGGAATTAATAAAACATATCTTAGTGAAAGATTTTAAAAATTTCCAAGATAGGACTATCGCCTCGAACGAAGAAGCCGACGAAATAAGTGCTAACGTCCTCTTCATAATGAAGAACCCGACTTGGAAGACCTTCCGGAGTAAAATGACGCCAGTTTTCACATCGGGAAAAATCAAAAGTATGATGCCATTAATAAATAAAATCGGTGAAGATTTGGTAGCATATTTAACAAAATTATCCAATCAGAGTGACTCAATAGAAGCTAAAGAAGTTTCCGCTAAATACGCTACGGATGTTATAACCAGTTGTGCTTTCGGTATCGAAGGACACTCATTTGAAAAGGAAGATGCACCTTGGAGATCTGTCGGAAGAGATATGTTCGAATTCACTTTATTCAACGGTATCAGAAGCAGTTCGTATTTCTTCTTGCCGAAGCTGGTAGATTTATTTAAAATCAAATTTGTACCACCTCATGTCACTCAGTTTATGATCGAAGCCTTTGTTAAAACGGTAGATTATCGTAAAAGTGAAAATTCTAGTAGGAATGATTTTATTGATATCTTGATTAAATTGCAGAAGGAAGGAGATTTTGAGGGGCACAAATTTGGTAAGTGCTCTTATTACTATTTTTTTTTAAGAAATATTAATTTTAATTTGGAAAATTTCCAGAAGGGAACCGAGTTATTGCTCAAGCTGCACAATTTTTTTTGGCTGGTTTTGAAACAACATCTTCAACTGTATCCTTTGCTCTATATGAATTGTGTTTAAATAAATCTATTCAGGAGAAAGTGATAATGGAGATCAAAACTACGCTGGAGCAGCATGGATCAGTGACTTACGAAGCTATTCAAGATATGAAATATTTACATAAAGTTGTGCAAGGTAAGTGACAAAAACAAGATACAAAATCCACTAAACTTGACGTTTCACTACTAGAGCTTCTTCAGGAACAAAAAGTGGTTATGGGGAGACAAAAGGTACCGATAACTCGACATGGAAACCAAGCCAGAGACGTAAACCTTTTATAGAAGGAGTTAGCGTGACCTTCTGGCGCCCTCTACCCATTTTTTTGCCACCTACATTAGTGACGATATGTCGTTGTACTATTAGGCAGTTTATTCTTTAAAAGTGCAACGTCTGCAATTTTCTTATCGACGCAGCAGCCTTCAACTGCTGTGAAACATATATCTTTTTGTATAGAGCTATGGTAGGTCATGTTTCAGCGTTGCCAAAGCTATAGACATTTTACAAGTACTGCGATCTCCATTTTTCTTTTAACCTTACCTTAGATTATAAAACAAACTTCTATAACAATTTTTTCTTTGTATTCACGTGGTGAGTTTATTGTAAAATTCACACTTTAAAATATTTATAACTGCCTAAGATAGCGCGATTTAAAAGTTGGAACTACAGTAGAAATCCGATAATCCGGCACGTTCGGGACCGGCTCGGTGCCGGACTACCGAAAATTCCGGTCCATCGGGCGGTAATTATAAGAACAATTAGATCAAGATTTTGAGTAGGCTGAGGGTTTATTACAATGTTGATAATGTCCTCATCGCTTAGTTCTTGTTCAACAGCCTCATTCTCGTCAATTAGAAGGCACTCCTCTACCTCATCTTCAGGCAGATTTTTCAAGGGATTGTCAGCACTTCTAACGACATCCAAAACTTTGGTCAGAACGTCTTGTTGGTTTTCTTCCTCATCAGTCTGTAGAGTTAGGTCAGATGCAGGGTTTGCAGCTGGCCAAAGTTTTCTCCAGCATTTTTGGAGTGTTGTATTTATTACCTGGTTCCAAGACAGTGCAATAGCATAGACGGCGTCTTTTACTGTAAACTTTTTTTGAAAATCAGTCACGTCACAGTCGGTACTTAACAGGCCTTGAATAAAAGACCTTCATTTTAAGGCATTTAAAATTTTGAATAACCCCTTGGTCCATGGGTTGAATCAAAGATGTTACGTTAGGTGGGAGCAAATCAGCAACAATACTTCCAGAAACGAACTCATCTACTTCTGGTAGACCAAGGCGTTTGAAGGATTCCTTGACCTCAGTCACAAAGTGGTGAAAAAACCAGTCTTTAAAGAGGGCGGCAGTCATCCACGCATTTAAATGAGCATCGTATTGGACAGGCAAGTGTGTAACATTCATAAAAGCCCTGGGTTTTGCAGATTTACCTATCACAAAAGGGGTCACTCGGTGGTTTCCCGACGCATTAGCACATAGCAAAAACGGATGATCTGTCTTTGTTTTTTTTTAACCCTTGGCTGCTTTTGCTCCTCCCCCAGCTAGTGTAGATGTTGGTAAACATCGCCAAAATAGCCCTGTTTCATCAGCATTGTAAATCTGTACAGGTGTTAAATCATTATCAGCCACGATTTTCTCAAACTCGTCTTTGTATTTTACTGCAGAGTTTTGGTTTGCTGAAAGTGTTTCTCCAGTTACATCAAGTCTTCGAATTCCATGCCGAAACCATCACTTTCAGCAACTCCTAAATCTTGGCCGAATTTCTTTACCTTTTCAACAATCATTGGCCCTGTTACCGGCTTTTCTTCAGAACGTACTGCACTAAACCTTTTGAACAATACACTATCTAACTGTTCCAGTTTTGGTTTTTTTAATGTTTGTCTAGAAGCCAATTTTTCAATTGTTACCGATTGAGAAGCAAACTTCATTAGTTCATCTTTTTATTTTTTAATGTCGTAAATAGTTGATAAGCCAATATTAAACTCATTCATTAAAACATTTCTATTCTCGCCTTTTTCTAGCCGTTTGATGATTTCTAGTTTCTGATTGAGAGTCAGTGTTACGTGTTTTCGTTTCTCTCCTTTTGAACTCGAAGACTTAGGTTTTGAAAACATGGTCACTGTACAGTTAGAACGAAAATCACTTTTTTTATAAACAGTTTCAAAAGTTACGTTTACTGCGATGTGAAAGGGCACAAAACAACAACGCACAAAAAAATGGCGAAGACGCTTCGTGATTGATTAACGGAACTGTACTACACCTGAATTTGTTGTGACAGCTGAGACTAGCCGGCCGCGCTAATTGATGATCCCGAACTACCCCGAAAACTTCCGAATAGCTCTCGAGCGTTTTTATTTGCTTTAAAGACACACTTTTGAAGAAAACCAAAATTTTTACAATTTTTCCGAGCAATGCCGGACTATCGGGCATTCCGGACTGTTGGACGCCGGACTAATGGACTTCTACTGTATTATCTACTTGTTCCTTGATACTTAAAATTATTATTAGATATAAGAATGATTCACGAATTTTATTGCCAAATTTAAAAATAATTAATTTGTTAATTATGTTAACAAATGCAATTCATACTCCTCGGTAGGCAATTGACATGCTATCAATTATTAAGTAATGCAATCATAATCATGACTGGACGTATCTGATGTATGTTTTTTTTAATAAAACAAGTACCAAGGATACAATAACAAAGATGATAATAATATTTACATTCATTTATCTCTTATTAAACTAATTATAGACGCGTTTGAAATAAGATCTCGTTTTATTTTTATTTTGTTGTATTAAAGAGGTATTAAGAAAATATCCGGTCCTACCGTTCCTGGACAGGACAGCGACGATGGATTGGAAGATTCCAGGCACCGATATTACAATAGAAGCCGGCACCCCAGTCTACATTCCCATGTTTGCCTTGCACTACGACCCTAAATATTTCCCTAACCCTGATGTTTTTGATCCGGAACGATTTACCGAAGAAACTATCAATTCTAGACCGTGTTTTAGTTATATTCCATTCGGGGGAGGACCGCGAAATTGTATCGGTAAGTAATTTAATTATTACAATTAAATTTATGATAAATATTTTTCTATTTAATTCTAGGTGAAAGGTTCGGTTTAATCGGGACTAAAGTGGCTCTGGTTTATATTCTATCGAGATTTGAAGTGGAATGCAGTAATGAAACACCAATTCCGATTGATTTTGAGCCTAAGACTTTCGCGTTAGCTTCGAAAATTGGTCTTCCAATGAAGTTTATAGATATTAAACGCAGACCCTCTTATGCAGCTTAAAGAAATATTATGTTAAAGATATATTATTGTTTAAATATATGTAATATACTGAATCAGATTATTATTAAAATAAAAATGTATAGGATTGAGTTATGTGATGGTGTAGTTTTCTCAGACTTTCGTAAAAGTTAAAAACGAAATACTTATTAGTCAATGTTCTTGATAGATTCCTTGAATCAGTTGGGACCATTCTTAAAGATATTTGAATAAATGATTTTTATTCCAGAAGAATGTGTAATACAGCAATTTTATACGGTAACATTTACGTAGACTCTAGAACAAGCAGCAAGCAGCAAATCATAATTGGCAATTCTGAATCAAAAATTCATCTTAATAATATGCAACTCATTATTGTCACTCAAAATGACAATAATGAGTTGCATATTATTAAGATAATAAATACGAAAAACAAAGCAAAAGAGATGTGCCTCACTAAACCGTTTCTCCTATCTCTCCTAGAACGTCGAGGAAAACTAATGTGTGAGACTAATTGCATGCGAAAGCTCCGGAAAGAAACATCCTCATCTTAGACGGACACGGCATCGTCGATTGAACTTCTCGAGTCAGCTAAAGCTAACGATATCTCTCTGATCTGCTTACCTCCTCATACGACTCACGTTCTTCAGCCTCTTGACAGATCATTTTTTCCCTCCACTCAAAGCTCATTTTAGAGCTACTGCAAAAACTTGAGCTCAGTAGCACATCGGGAGAAGACTGACTCGATATCAATTTGGAAAATTGCTTAAAACTGCTTGCTGAAACGGGACTGTAAGTTTTTCTGCAATCGGAATTTATCCCTTCGACGCGAACGCACTCCCTGATAATTTTTTTGCTGTGTCAGATGCAATGGAGGTGGAAGACGCGTCGTATACCGATGAAGAAGCTCTGCTCGCAAGCCAAGTCAAACAAATCTAAAAACAAAATCACAGCAAGTGCTCAATATGACCACCACCAACTTCAATGCATTTATTTAACCTTGTTTGGAGCTGGTCAATCGTTGCACGTTCAATCATTTGAACTTCAATTTGGTCAAATGCTCTTCGCATCCTATCCTCTAGTTCTTGCCTGGAGTTAACTGACGTTGCATAGACCTCTTTTTTATGTAACTCCATAAAAAAAAAGTCAACTGGAGTTAAATCCGGAGATCTAGCAGGCCAAGACATGGTCCATTTGGATCAATCCACCTATCCTTAAATAGCTGGGTCAACTCTTGATATACAGCATGAGTAGAGTGGGCTGGAGCTCCATCCAGTTGAAACCAATAATAGTTTTGGTGTGGCATGTCATTGACTATATTTGCCACAACTTTCCTAATGATTCGCAAATATCTTTCGGACGTTAGCGTTTCATCATAAATATGATAAAATACCCTTCCCCACCCTATTATGGCGAATACATTAAAACTAAATTGATATTGAAAATGGCTTCATCATGGATTCATCCGACCATAAAATCTTTCGTAACATGTCCGGATCTTCCTGTTAACGAATAGTTAGCCACTCACAAAAAACAATTCTTCTCTGAGCGTCTCCATTTCACAGTTCGTGGACTTTCCTTTGTGCATATGGGTGCGATTCGTTCTTAATTCGTCATACTAATATCTAAATCCACCTCTGCTTTACGTATCGAAGCATGGGGATGAGCTGTGAAATATTAATTTCGTTGTTTTCTTCACCTGTTACTGGCTTAGTACAATTTCTTTTTGTGTTCATATTCCAATGTCGCAAAAAAATGTGTTTCAATTTTTGCAAATTTGACAGACAGAGAAAGCCAATTTTTTTCTTTCTTCAAAAAAGGCGAAAATATACAGGGTGTTTCAATTGAAAAAATTGAGTTTCCTGCATTTGAAATGTGTATAATTGTAAATTAATTAGAGAACAGCCTGTGTAATATTATTGCTAAACCTGGTGATATTCGAATAGGACAATACTTTGACTATCTCTGGAACAAATTTCAATTGTTTATCTTTTTTCACGTGTCAGATAAAGAACTTTTAAAATTTACGATCAAGTGCCCTAAAAATGGAAAACAGTTGAATATCTCCGAAACGGTTGACTTTGATATAATCCAACCCGGTATCTCTGTTCTTCTATTTAAATAAGCAATTCAAATCTCGAATAAAATACAGGGTGTCACATTAAAATAACAAAGATGCACGACTTTAAAAATATTTTAATTTGAGAGATTGCGGTCAATTATGTGAGAAGGCAAAACTTCGCGTTGTGAGCACAAAAACTTCTAATGTGCTAGTTACATGAAACACCATTAATAATTGTCTTTTCTATAGGATTGAGGAATATGTTGTTGAGGAGGATGGGACACTTAATGCAGTGGAAAACATGGAGCAAGAAAACAGTCAAGAGAGCGAAACAAACGACATTTTAGCTGATGTTTCGGAGGATATTCAGCCAACAAGAAGCAGCACTCCATGCAGTAGTACCAGCAAGCAGCATAGTCAGGCTCGAAAACGAAAGAACAGCAATGATCTTGAAACTATAATGTCGAAATACCTAACAAATAAAATTGCAAAAGAACCTGCAGATAGATTTTGTACACTTGACATTTCAAGTGACCCCAAAAGAAAAAAATCTAATGGCGAGAGATCTGGCGAACGTGCTGGCCATTCAGTTGCTCCTCTACGTCCGATCCAACGTTCCGCAAAAATTTCAATCAAATAATCGCGGACATTATGGGCAAAATGGGGGGGGGGAGCTCCATCTTGTTGAAACCAAAAATGTGCATTAGGGTGATCACCTAAATGGTCCTATGATGTTGTTTCCAACAAGACCAGCCCAGACATTCACCTTTTGAGGACGCTGTGTATGGACTTCTTCAATCTAATGCGGATTTTCAATTGACCAGTAACGACAATTATGTCTGTTCACAGTGCCGTTGAGACAAAACGTTGCTTCATCTGAAAAAATGATGTAATCTAAAACATTAGGCTGCTGCTCGATCAATTCCGTCATTGTTTCGCAAAAATGTAGTCTACGATCTGGATCATCTTCAGTTAACTCATGGACGGGGATTTCATTCTTGCTGATTTAAGAATCTTATGAGCAGATTTTTGAGAGATCTCTTGAATTTGACCTAATTCTGTTGTTGTGGACACGTGATGATGATTTTCTTCCACTGTAAGTAACACATTCAAACTATATAGTTTCTTCATCTGTTATTGCTGTTAATGGACGTCCCCTTCTAGGTAAATCCTTCACCTGACGAAAGACTTCAAACTTTTGAATTGTTCGGCATAGGTACCGTACTTTGACTAATGTGACGATCCGGATAAACAGTATTAAACAAAATACAAACCTCTTCAAAAGAACGTTGACGATCACCGTACCCGCGCATCATTAATATCTCAATTCGTTCTGATTCAGTAAGTTTTACTGCCATTTTCAAATGTGTCAATGTCTAAAATAAGTAAATTTATAGCGATGCAAAAGTTAAAACGCTTTTAAAATTGTCAAATGTGACGGCAAAAAGAATGCAAACACTAAACAACAACTTTTTTCAAAGGTACCTTGTCTTTTCTGTATTAGGACACTTTTTTAATTTTTTAACTGTTTTCTTGTGAATAAAAATAAACATCTTAATACTTCCTGAACGTAGTTTTTTATTTTGCATTCAAAAGTGTTAAAAAATCTGGGCGTTCCGTAAAAAAAAAGTTGGACGAATTGCCGATTAAACCGGAAGTGAAAAAAATATAAACTGTATTGTATAAAATGCATTTATATTAACTATACCCCCTTACCAAATTTCAGAAATCATAATTTTCAAATAAAGTTATTCCACCGTTCCGGGACTTTTTACTAACGCTGTATATGTCAATAAATTTGTTAAAAAACAATATAATGTTATTTATGAGACTGAAAAATGAAAAAAAAATTCGACATATAATCAATAATTTATACTAAATATGATAGTATAATTCATTTTTTCTTCCTGATCCATCTCTCCTCGATTTTTTTGTTTACCTTCAAAGGTGTCATATGATGCCAAATGTTAATATAAATGGATCTTGTTATATATGATTCTTTTCACAAGAAATAAACTTAAACTTACACGGAATAGTTTTTTTCCTTTTCGAGAAATCTCGACTGTAGATGGAAAAATAAAAAAAGTGATCCATCTCTCCTGGACTTACCCTACTTCTGACAGATCTGAAGCAATGAAAACAAAAATTATTAATAAAAGAAAATAACTGTGTATCGTGATGTTGCCGAGGTAACGATATATTTACAATGTTAAGAATATAAGGAAAACTAGAACAAAAAAAAATTTAAATTCAAGTTCCATGCAAATTTTAACTTTTCGATTTTTCTGTAGTGATTTTTCTTACTATTTCTGAATTAGAAATATGTTAGCAACTCTGCAACCGTGAAACAGTCGCTGCTCTTTCCTTTCATCACTTATTTTTGTAATTTTTTTTAATAACCTTGGATCAAAACTACAAAAAAATGATTGTTGCCATTTATAGAGAGAATTTACCACCACTCCCAGCTGACTACGCAGACTTAATAATTATGATGATATAATATCAAGATATATTCTATCACAAAAAACAACTTGTTATTTTCTTCATATTATATTTATGAAATTTATTCAGCTAACGTAGTAACAAATAATTAGTTCTCGTGAAAAGAATATTGTGTCGATATTCGTCTGGTAGTAAACGTACGTATCTTTCTTTTTCTCTAGATTCTTTTTTTAATTTACTCACTTTGTTTTTGTTTTTGATACAATAAGCGATGTGATTCCTACGTTCAACTAAATTTAAATTAAATATTTTTCTATTTATTACTTTAATATAACGGTACGTTTTTTCATTAAATCTAATTAATTTTCTTTAACTATTACCTTCTAGATGTTGGAAAAATATTTTATGGACACCTTAATCTTATCTCTTGTCTTGCTATATCTGCTTTACAAATTATGCACTAAAAATTTCGATTATTGGGAACGCAAAGGCGTCCCTTACATAAAACCGCAATTATTTTTCGGAAACTGTTATGACATGTTCATGTTCAAAAAATCCATCGGACACACTTTAGCTGACATGTACAACAAAATCAGCGGACCATACTTCGGAATGTGGGTCTTTAACATCCCACATTTCGTAGCGAAAGATCCGGAATTAATAAAACACATCTTAGTGAAAGATTTTAAAAATTTCCAAGATAGGACTATCGCCTCGAACGAACAAGCCGACGAAATAAGTGCTAACGCCCTCTTCATAATGAAGAACCCGACTTGGAAGATCTTCCGGAGTAAAATGACGCCAGTTTTCACATCTGGAAAAATCAAAAGTATGATGCCATTAATAAATAAAGTCGGTGAAGATTTGGTGGCATATTTAACAAAATTATCCAATCAGAGTGACTCAATAGAAGCTAAAGAAATTGCCTCTAAATATGCTACGGATGTTATGACCAGTTGTGCTTTTGGTATCGAAGGATGCGCGTTTGAAAAGGAGCATGCAGCTTGGAGATCCATGGGAAGAGATATGTTCGCATTCACTTTAATCAACGGTATCAGAAGTACTTCGTATTTTTTCTTGCCGAAACTGGTAGATTTATTTAAAATGAAATTTATACCACCTAATGTCAGCCAGTTTATGATCGAAGCCTTTGTTAAAACGGTAGATCATCGGAAAAGTGAAAATTTTAGTAGGAATGATTTGATTGATATCTTGATTAAATTGCAGGAGGAAGAAGATTTTGAGGGGCACAAATTTGGTAAGTGCCCCTATTATTATTATTTTTGAAGACATATGTATAAATATTAATTTGGAAAATTTGCAGAGGGTAATAAAGTTGTTGCTCAAGCTGCACAATTTTTTTTGGCTGGTTTTGACACTACATCTTCCACAATATCCAATGCTCTGTATGAATTGTGTTTAAATAAATCTATTCAGGAGAAAGTGGTAATGGAGATCAAAACTACGCTGGAACAGCATGGATCACTTACTTACGAAGCAATTCAAGATATGAAATATTTACATAAAGTGGTGCAAGGTAATATATGCAAAATTTTCTCTTCCTTTCTAATATTTCTATATTTACTAGATTCAAAAATGAAAGAAACTAATAAACTTCATAAAAAACAATTTTTGCTAAGAAAGATAAATTAAATAAGATCTCGTTTTTTTTTCTATTAAAGAAACATTAAGAAAATATCCGGCCTTACCATTCCTCGACAGAACAACGCTGATGGATTGGAAGATTCCAGGCACGGATATTACAATAGAAGCCGGTACACCAGTCTACATTCCCCTGTTTGCCCTGCACCACGACCCTAAATACTTCCCTAACCCTGATGTTTTTGATCCGGAGCGATTTACTGACGAAACTATCAATTCTAGACCATATTTTAGCTACATGCCATTCGGAGAGGGACCACGAAGTTGTATAGGTAAGTAATAAATTTAATTGTTGTCACGATTAAATTTACTACAAATATTTTTCTATTAAATTTTAGGCGAAAGGTTCGGTTTAATCACGACTAAATTGGCTCTAGTTCACGTTCTCTCAAGATTTGAAGTGGAATGTAATAATGAAACACCAATTCCAATTGATTTCGAGCCCAAATCTTTCACGTTAAATTCGAAAATTGGTCTTCCAATGAGGTTTATAAATATTAAACAAAAACCTTCTTATGCTGCTTAAAGAAATGTTACGTTAAAATATGTCACTCCTTAGATATATTGTTGTATACTGAATCAAATTATTGTTAAAATAAAAAGTTGTGGAAAGTACTGCAGAGGTTATTTACTTTTTATTTCTGAGGTTATGGCTGTAGTTTCCTTAGACTCTCGTAAGAGTTAAAAATGAAAAACTTATTTGGCAATATTGTTAATAAATTTCTTGAATTAGTTGGGACTATTCTTAAATATATTTGAATAAATGTTTTTATTCCAGAAGAAAGTCTAATGCAGCAATTTTATACGGTAACATTTATATAGACTCTGGATGCTATCCAAGTGCCCCCTTCGAAGCTTTTCCTCTTCAGTAAAATATAGATTCTTTGATAAAAAGTCAGAGAACCTATCAAAAATTCAATTTTAGAAAAACATGTTTTTGAACATAAATTCGACAAATTTGGTCTCTAATTTCAACACCTGAAGAAGAGTAGTAAGTAGAAAAATAACGTTTTATTACCTTAAATTAAATGGAAGGGTTCAGTCATACAGAAACCTTTGGAAAGCTTCCATCTCCTTAACAATGAAAAATCCTCTATTGCTTACTTCTTCTGGAGGTTGTATTTTTCTTACAATATATTTTTCTCATCCGGGGGGGCTGAGCCATTTCCATTTCCTTTCTGTGCTCTTTTCCATTGCACTAACGGAGAACCTTCCGTTGTGTACGTCCCTGTTATTTTTGCCTGGAAAATAATTACCATCATAGATTACTATAACATGATCTCCGGGTTTCCAATCTCTGAACCTTTTTTAGATTTTAGTCGTTTATTTGGGTTTGTGTGGGCCTGGTCTAATGTAGCTTTCACAGTCTCTTTCCTCTTTATTTTCTTCTTAGCTTCTTCTTCTCGTTTCTGATCTCTCCTACGTTTTTCCTCCATTTTTTTTCTTCAATTGTTCTTTTTTCCTTCTATAATATTCTTTCCAGGCTTGGGAGGTGATTACAGATGGAACTTTCTCGTTTTTCTGTCTTTTTGAGCTTTTTTGGGCATTCTAGTTTGAAGGCCATAATATAACACGTTTCAACTGTGATGGAATATTTAATTTTCCTACTCATTCAGGTTTCTCTGGGGTTTCATAATTTTCATTTGCAACATTTTTATTATTTTAATCTGCTATCCCCTGGTTATGGTTTTCATTTTTTATCATGTTCTCTTTATCAGCAATCTTCTCTCTACTCAATGCATCTTCACGTATATTATTCTTCTCCTCGTTTGGTATTTGTCTTAGGTACACTTTTGTCCTCTTTAGCAGCTCTTTTCTCTTCTGCAAAGGTAAGGAAGGACCTTACGCAAAAGGTTGGTTCGAGGAGCCTTATGTAGCCTTATTTTGGCTTTAACGGTTGTCTGCTGTATCAGTTGTGTTTTAAAAGCTCCATTAAAGAAATAATTGGAAAAAAAGAACTGAAAATAATCTTGTCCATAAATTCGACAGGCGATGTCGAATTTAGAATCAATCATTTTTAACCAAAATTCAACAAGAATACGTTAGAAAAGTTTGTTAAGAACTATCTAAAATAGAAAGTTGGAAAGAATTGCATTGGGCGCTCACAGCACAGTGTAGACCTTAGTTCTAATTGCCACTTACCTTATAAGAAATTGGCGCTCTGAACGGAGATGCACGCGCGCATTTGGAATTAGTGACAGTGGTACCAACTGCTGAATTTCATGGAATATCAAAGATGTTACCACCATTCAAGAATTTGAAATATAAGAGGTAGTTTTCTTATTTTTATCAAAAGTCTGAAAAAGTGTCGAATTTATGGTCAGTGTCTGAATTATGTACACTTACCTTATGACAGTTGTAGAACTGTAAAATCAGTTTTTTTAAATAACTATGAGTGTCGTACACATCAAAAAAATCCTCGTCCTCTCATAATGTAATGTAAGCAATTTGTTATAGTTTTTCTAAAACCTGTCGAAGTTTAAAAGCATGTAGTTTCTTACCGTTTTAGCCAGAATAACAGTTAAAATACTTCTGACAGACGTCAAACTATAAGAGCTACTTTTTTTACCATTTTTTTTACTTTTTAAACTGTCAATGTGTTCGCATTAGCTGTCAAATTATCAATACACCAACTTATACTTATCAAGCTATACGTGAGAGTGAAGGTATAAAACCAGTTACTTTTCTATAATTTTAAATGTCATAACTTTGAAGATAACAAAACATTTCTGACAGTTGTCAAATAATTATGAGTTTCTCTGAAAGCTTACAGTTGAATATAAAAAATAATAAAACCCAACTTCACTTGAATGTGTATTTAATTGAATGGCCATTTCGTTACATGCTGCGTAACATCTTCAGCATGACTAACTTAAACCAAAACATTTCTTTTCTTAAATATACGGTACATATTTCAGTGGGTATCTCTGTTGTGTAATACTATATGAGGGTGTAGAAAATATATAAGTACGTTCGAACACACACGGCGGTTCGTAAAGTATCCTAAATAACACTTAAGAGAATGCTGTTTTGAATAAGAGGTGACAGGTCATTATTCATTAACACATTTCTGTATTTTTGCATATGTATTGCCTCCAACATGTCTAAATTATAACTAGAACTATTTTTTAATAATGTAGCATTATGATTTTTGTGGCCGGTGTCAAAGTAATGTCTGGCGATCGCGGATTTCTCCATGTCCCTGTTTTTCAAATGATTGCGGTGCTCCCTAAATCTTATTTCTAGGTTCCTTTGTGTTTGGCCGATGTAAACCTTATCACAGGATGTACATTCAATTTTATAAATTCCGGATTTCTTTAATGAATTATTGTTGGAAAAGACAGGAGTTAATTTGCACTGTTTCAATAATTTTGAAAATTTTAAATGCCAAGACGGGTGATAAGTTAATTTAACATACTTGGTTTCTTGTGTTTGCCGAATCGGATTCAAATTTGTAATAATTTTGAGGTGATGTTTACTTTTAAATTTTTTGTACATCTTGTTAATGTACGGTTTACTGTAGCCATTCACTGAACCTATTTGGTAAATGTAATCGAGTTCCTTTTCAAAGTTTTCTTTCGATAAAGGAATTTTAAATAATCTGTTAAATAAGCTATTGAAAGCGGAATTTTTATATTTATAATATGTGCTTGACGATTCTTGGATATAGTTGTTAGTGTGGGTGTCCTTTCTATAGATATCGAAAACGAATTGTCCTTTATTGTTGGTAATTAAGAGATCTAAAAATGGTAGTGATTTATTTACTTCAAGTTCATACGTGAAATTGATAGAGGAGTATTTGTTATTTATTAGCTGGAGGAAGCTCTCTAAATCAAAGTCTTTTTCAACAACAGCGAATATGTCGTCCACATATCTATGCCAAATTTTGGGAAAGTTCGTTGATGATGTTTGTATCTCTTGTTCGAGGGTGTTCAGGAACAAATGTGCTAGGAAAGGAGAAAGAGGATTTCCCATTGCAGTACCGAATGTTTGGCGATAATATTTATTATTGAAGAGAAACGCGTTTTGATCCATGCATAATTTCGTTAAGGAGATGTATTCTTTGACTACTGTTGCGGGGACTGAGTGAGAGATTAAAAAGGTTTCTAACATATTTAAGATTTGATTGATTGGAACGCTAGGGAATAATGCAACCACATCAAACGATACTAATTTATCTTCGGTATCTATAGTGGCTTTTTCTAGTTTCTCGACAAGATCCAGGAAGCTTTTTAATGAGTTGTTGTTTGACAATTCAAATTGGGAAAATTGCTGTGACAGCCATTTTGCCAACTTGTACGTCGGGGCATTAATATTCGAAACAATAGGTCGGTATGTGTTGCCTTCTTTATGAATCTTCGGTAAGCAGTATAATTTAGAAATGTTGGGGTTTTTTACGTGTAATTTATGTTTTAGTGTTTTATCTATTAAATTGCTGCATGACTTGATTGTCTGATTGAAACTTCGAACGTATTTATTTAATGGATTAGAATCTAAACAAACATAAGGGCCGGATTTTAATAATTGATCGACAGAGTTAACATAATTATGTCTATCTAAAATTACCAAAGCATTACCTTTATCTGCTTTTGTATATATACAGTCTTTTTCTCTCAGTTTTTGGATGATGTGCTTATCACTATAGTCACTATTAACACTTTTGTAGCACTTTTTGTAGTGTTTATCCTTTTCTTTTCTTAAAATAGTGGCGGCTTGGTGTTTGAAGAGGGCTTGATCGCTTGAGTTCAGTTTGATAGATGCTATGTGGACGTCATTCAGGATCTCTTCTATTGGTAATTTTTCTTCATAAATACTGTGTTTTAAACCTTTTTGTAACAGTTTTGTTTCTTCTTCCGTGAATTCTATCGAAGATTTGTTGATAATCCAGGTTTCGTTCAATATGGATGGGTTAGACTGTGGTTCAGTTATATCTTTTGCCTGTTTTAAATTAAGTAGTTTCTTTTCCAGTCGTAGTCTTTTTATGTAGGTTTTTATTTTTATGACCTGATGCATTCTACTCGACATTCGCTTCCTAAAGGAATGTAGAAAATACGAGGTATTTCCAAAATTTATCAATTTGAAAGTAGGAAAGTCTAATAGAGATTTATCCAAAATATTACATAAAGCCAAACTTAACTCGCTGAATATGGAAATTGGTTTCTTATACAGGAAACTAAATAGACTAGAAACCGCAGCATACAAGCAACACATATGGTTAGCACACACTACTAACAAAATAGAATGGGATTTATTCCTAATAAAAATGCATCAGTCTTCGGTACAAGAGTCAGGACGCCGAGTACAATCTGTTCCACCCTTCAGAGTTTAAAAATTCAACAAATGCCCGGCTAGCAAATTTGTCGGTTTTTTCGAAATATCTCGGCAATTAAGAGAGATAGAGCCGAAATCTCTTCGGTACAAGACTCAGGACGCCGAGTACAATCTGTTCCACCCTTCATAGTTTAAAAATTCAACAAATGCCCGGCTAGCAAATTTGTCGGTTTTTTCGAAATATCTCGGCAATTAAGAGAGATAGAGCCGAAATCTCTTCGGTACAAGACTCAGGACGCCGAGTACAATCTGTTCCACCCTTCATAGTTTAAAAATTCAACAAATGCCCGGCTAGCAAATTTGTCGGTTTTTTCGAAATATCTCGGCAATTAAGAGAGATAGAGCCGAAATCTCTTCGGTACAAGACTCAGGACGCCGAGTACAATCTGTTCCACCCTTCAGAGTTTAAAAATTCAACAAATGCCCGGCTAGCAAATTTGTCGGTTTTTTCGAAATATCTCGGCAATTAAGAGAGATAGAGCCGAAATCTCTTCGGTACAAGACTCAGGACGCCGAGTACAATCTGTTCCACCCTTCATAGTTTAAAAATTCAACAAATGCCCGGCTAGCAAATTTGTCGGTTTTTTCGAAATATCTCGGCAATTAAGAGAGATAGAGCCGAAATCTCTTCGGTACAAGACTCAGGACGCCGAGTACAATCTGTTCCACCCTTCATAGTTTAAAAATTCAACAAATGCCCGGCTAGCAAATTTGTCGGTTTTTTCGAAATATCTCGGCAATTAAGAGAGATAGAGCCGAAATCTCTTCGGTACAAGACTCAGGACGCCGAGTACAATCTGTTCCACCCTTCATAGTTTAAAAATTCAACAAATGCCCGGCTAGCAAATTTGTCGGTTTTTTCGAAATATCTCGGCAATTAAGAGAGATAGAGCCGAAATCTCTTCGGTACAAGACTCAGGACGCCGAGTACAATCTGTTCCACCCTTCATAGTTTAAAAATTCAACAAATGCCCGGCTAGCAAATTTGTCGGTTTTTTCGAAATATCTCGGCAATTAAGAGAGATAGAGCCGAAATCTCTTCGGTACAAGACTCAGGACGCCGAGTACAATCTGTTCCACCCTTCATAGTTTAAAAATTCAACAAATGCCCGGCTAGCAAATTTGTCGGTTTTTTCGAAATATCTCGGCAATTAAGAGAGATAGAGCCGAAATCTCTTCGGTACAAGACTCAGGACGCCGAGTACAATCTGTTCCACCCTTCAGAGTTTAAAAATTCAACAAATGCCCGGCTAGCAAATTTGTCGGTTTTTTCGAAATATCTCGGCAATTAAGAGAGATAGAGCCGAAATCTCTTCGGTACAAGACTCAGGACGCCGAGTACAATCTGTTCCACCCTTCAGAGTTTAAAAATTCAACAAATGCCCGGCTAGCAAATTTGTCGGTTTTTTCGAAATATCTCGGCAATTAAGAGAGATAGAGCCGAAATCTCTTCGGTACAAGACTCAGGACGCCGAGTACAATCTGTTCCACCCTTCAGAGTTTAAAAATTCAACAAATGCCCGGCTAGCAAATTTGTCGGTTTTTTCGAAATATCTCGGCAATTAAGAGAGATAGAGCCGAAATCTCTTCGGTACAAGACTCAGGACGCCGAGTACAATCTGTTCCACCCTTCATAGTTTAAAAATTCAACAAATGCCCGGCTAGCAAATCAGGACGCCGAGTACAATCTGTTCCACCCTTCATAGTTTAAAAATTCAACAAATGCCCGGCTAGCAAATTGTCGGTTTTTTCGAAATATCTCGGCAATTAAGAGAGATAGAGCCGAAATCTCTTCGGTACAAGACTCAGGACGCCGAGTACAATCTGTTCCACCCTTCATAGTTTAAAAATTCAACAAATGCCCGGCTAGCAAATTTGTCGGTTTTTTCGAAATATCTCGGCAATTAAGAGAGATAGAGCCGAAATCTCTTCGGTACAAGACTCAGGACGCCGAGTACAATCTGTTCCACCCTTCATAGTTTAAAAATTCAACAAATGCCCGGCTAGCAAATTTGTCGGTTTTTTCGAAATATCTCGGCAATTAAGAGAGATAGAGCCGAAATCTCTTCGGTACAAGACTCAGGACGCCGAGTACAATCTGTTCCACCCTTCATAGTTTAAAAATTCAACAAATGCCCGGCTAGCAAATTTGTCGGTTTTTTCGAAATATCTCGGCAATTAAGAGAGATAGAGCCGAAATCTCTTCGGTACAAGACTCAGGACGCCGAGTACAATCTGTTCCACCCTTCATAGTTTAAAAATTCAACAAATGCCCGGCTAGCAAATTTGTCGGTTTTTTCGAAATATCTCGGCAATTAAGAGAGATAGAGCCGAAATCTCTTCGGTACAAGACTCAGGACGCCGAGTACAATCTGTTCCACCCTTCATAGTTTAAAAATTCAACAAATGCCCGGCTAGCAAATTTGTCGGTTTTTTCGAAATATCTCGGCAATTAAGAGAGATAGAGCCGAAATCTCTTCGGTACAAGACTCAGGACGCCGAGTACAATCTGTTCCACCCTTCAGAGTTTAAAAATTCAACAAATGCCCGGCTAGCAAATTTGTCGGTTTTTTCGAAATATCTCGGCAATTAAGAGAGATAGAGCCGAAATCTCTTCGGTACAAGACTCAGGACGCCGAGTACAATCTGTTCCACCCTTCAGAGTTTAAAAATTCAACAAATGCCCGGCTAGCAAATTTGTCGGTTTTTTCGAAATATCTCGGCAATTAAGAGAGATAGAGCCGAAATCTCTTCGGTACAAGACTCAGGACGCCGAGTACAATCTGTTCCACCCTTCATAGTTTAAAAATTCAACAAATGCCCGGCTAGCAAATTTGTCGGTTTTTTCGAAATATCTCGGCAATTAAGAGAGATAGAGCCGAAATCTCTTCGGTACAAGACTCAGGACGCCGAGTACAATCTGTTCCACCCTTCATAGTTTAAAAATTCAACAAATGCCCGGCTAGCAAATTTGTCGGTTTTTTCGAAATATCTCGGCAATTAAGAGAGATAGAGCCGAAATCTCTTCGGTACAAGACTCAGGACGCCGAGTACAATCTGTTCCACCCTTCATAGTTTAAAAATTCAACAAATGCCCGGCTAGCAAATTTGTCGGTTTTTTCGAAATATCTCGGCAATTAAGAGAGATAGAGCCGAAATCTCTTCGGTACAAGACTCAGGACGCCGAGTACAATCTGTTCCACCCTTCAGAGTTTAAAAATTCAACAAATGCCCGGCTAGCAAATTTGTCGGTTTTTTCGAAATATCTCGGCAATTAAGAGAGATAGAGCCGAAATCTCTTCGGTACAAGACTCAGGACGCCGAGTACAATCTGTTCCACCCTTCATAGTTTAAAAATTCAACAAATGCCCGGCTAGCAAATTTGTCGGTTTTTTCGAAATATCTCGGCAATTAAGAGAGATAGAGCCGAAATCTCTTCGGTACAAGACTCAGGACGCCGAGTACAATCTGTTCCACCCTTCATAGTTTAAAAATTCAACAAATGCCCGGCTAGCAAATTTGTCGGTTTTTTCGAAATATCTCGGCAATTAAGAGAGATAGAGCCGAAATCTCTTCGGTACAAGACTCAGGACGCCGAGTACAATCTGTTCCACCCTTCATAGTTTAAAAATTCAACAAATGCCCGGCTAGCAAATTTGTCGGTTTTTTCGAAATATCTCGGCAATTAAGAGAGATAGAGCCGAAATCTCTTCGGTACAAGACTCAGGACGCCGAGTACAATCTGTTCCACCCTTCAGAGTTTAAAAATTCAACAAATGCCCGGCTAGCAAATTTGTCGGTTTTTTCGAAATATCTCGGCAATTAAGAGAGATAGAGCCGAAATCTCTTCGGTACAAGACTCAGGACGCCGAGTACAATCTGTTCCACCCTTCATAGTTTAAAAATTCAACAAATGCCCGGCTAGCAAATTTGTCGGTTTTTTCGAAATATCTCGGCAATTAAGAGAGATAGAGCCGAAATCTCTTCGGTACAAGACTCAGGACGCCGAGTACAATCTGTTCCACCCTTCATAGTTTAAAAATTCAACAAATGCCCGGCTAGCAAATTTGTCGGTTTTTTCGAAATATCTCGGCAATTAAGAGAGATAGAGCCGAAATCTCTTCGGTACAAGACTCAGGACGCCGAGTACAATCTGTTCCACCCTTCATAGTTTAAAAATTCAACAAATGCCCGGCTAGCAAATTTGTCGGTTTTTTCGAAATATCTCGGCAATTAAGAGAGATAGAGCCGAAATCTCTTCGGTACAAGACTCAGGACGCCGAGTACAATCTGTTCCACCCTTCAGAGTTTAAAAATTCAACAAATGCCCGGCTAGCAAATTTGTCGGTTTTTTCGAAATATCTCGGCAATTAAGAGAGATAGAGCCGAAATCTCTTCGGTACAAGACTCAGGACGCCGAGTACAATCTGTTCCACCCTTCATAGTTTAAAAATTCAACAAATGCCCGGCTAGCAAATTTGTCGGTTTTTTCGAAATATCTCGGCAATTAAGAGAGATAGAGCCGAAATCTCTTCGGTACAAGACTCAGGACGCCGAGTACAATCTGTTCCACCCTTCAGAGTTTAAAAATTCAACAAATGCCCGGCTAGCAAATTTGTCGGTTTTTTCGAAATATCTCGGCAATTAAGAGAGATAGAGCCGAAATCTCTTCGGTACAAGACTCAGGACGCCGAGTACAATCTGTTCCACCCTTCATAGTTTAAAAATTCAACAAATGCCCGGCTAGCAAATTTGTCGGTTTTTTCGAAATATCTCGGCAATTAAGAGAGATAGAGCCGAAATCTCTTCGGTACAAGACTCAGGACGCCGAGTACAATCTGTTCCACCCTTCAGAGTTTAAAAATTCAACAAATGCCCGGCTAGCAAATTTGTCGGTTTTTTCGAAATATCTCGGCAATTAAGAGAGATAGAGCCGAAATCTCTTCGGTACAAGACTCAGGACGCCGAGTACAATCTGTTCCACCCTTCAGAGTTTAAAAATTCAACAAATGCCCGGCTAGCAAATTTGTCGGTTTTTTCGAAATATCTCGGCAATTAAGAGAGATAGAGCCGAAATCTCTTCGGTACAAGACTCAGGACGCCGAGTACAATCTGTTCCACCCTTCAGAGTTTAAAAATTCAACAAATGCCCGGCTAGCAAATTTGTCGGTTTTTTCGAAATATCTCGGCAATTAAGAGAGATAGAGCCGAAATCTCTTCGGTACAAGACTCAGGACGCCGAGTACAATCTGTTCCACCCTTCAGAGTTTAAAAATTCAACAAATGCCCGGCTAGCAAATTTGTCGGTTTTTTCGAAATATCTCGGCAATTAAGAGAGATAGAGCCGAAATCTCTTCGGTACAAGACTCAGGACGCCGAGTACAATCTGTTCCACCCTTCAGAGTTTAAAAATTCAACAAATGCCCGGCTAGCAAATTTGTCGGTTTTTTCGAAATATCTCGGCAATTAAGAGAGATAGAGCCGAAATCTCTTCGGTACAAGACTCAGGACGCCGAGTACAATCTGTTCCACCCTTCATAGTTTAAAAATTCAACAAATGCCCGGCTAGCAAATTTGTCGGTTTTTTCGAAATATCTCGGCAATTAAGAGAGATAGAGCCGAAATCTCTTCGGTACAAGACTCAGGACGCCGAGTACAATCTGTTCCACCCTTCATAGTTTAAAAATTCAACAAATGCCCGGCTAGCAAATTTGTCGGTTTTTTCGAAATATCTCGGCAATTAAGAGAGATAGAGCCGAAATCTCTTCGGTACAAGACTCAGGACGCCGAGTACAATCTGTTCCACCCTTCATAGTTTAAAAATTCAACAAATGCCCGGCTAGCAAATTTGTCGGTTTTTTCGAAATATCTCGGCAATTAAGAGAGATAGAGCCGAAATCTCTTCGGTACAAGACTCAGGACGCCGAGTACAATCTGTTCCACCCTTCAGAGTTTAAAAATTCAACAAATGCCCGGCTAGCAAATTTGTCGGTTTTTTCGAAATATCTCGGCAATTAAGAGAGATAGAGCCGAAATCTCTTCGGTACAAGACTCAGGACGCCGAGTACAATCTGTTCCACCCTTCAGAGTTTAAAAATTCAACAAATGCCCGGCTAGCAAATTTGTCGGTTTTTTCGAAATATCTCGGCAATTAAGAGAGATAGAGCCGAAATCTCTTCGGTACAAGACTCAGGACGCCGAGTACAATCTGTTCCACCCTTCAGAGTTTAAAAATTCAACAAATGCCCGGCTAGCAAATTTGTCGGTTTTTTCGAAATATCTCGGCAATTAAGAGAGATAGAGCCGAAATCTCTTCGGTACAAGACTCAGGACGCCGAGTACAATCTGTTCCACCCTTCAGAGTTTAAAAATTCAACAAATGCCCGGCTAGCAAATTTGTCGGTTTTTTCGAAATATCTCGGCAATTAAGAGAGATAGAGCCGAAATCTCTTCGGTACAAGACTCAGGACGCCGAGTACAATCTGTTCCACCCTTCATAGTTTAAAAATTCAACAAATGCCCGGCTAGCAAATTTGTCGGTTTTTTCGAAATATCTCGGCAATTAAGAGAGATAGAGCCGAAATCTCTTCGGTACAAGACTCAGGACGCCGAGTACAATCTGTTCCACCCTTCATAGTTTAAAAATTCAACAAATGCCCGGCTAGCAAATTTGTCGGTTTTTTCGAAATATCTCGGCAATTAAGAGAGATAGAGCCGAAATCTCTTCGGTACAAGACTCAGGACGCCGAGTACAATCTGTTCCACCCTTCATAGTTTAAAAATTCAACAAATGCCCGGCTAGCAAATTTGTCGGTTTTTTCGAAATATCTCGGCAATTAAGAGAGATAGAGCCGAAATCTCTTCGGTACAAGACTCAGGACGCCGAGTACAATCTGTTCCACCCTTCATAGTTTAAAAATTCAACAAATGCCCGGCTAGCAAATTTGTCGGTTTTTTCGAAATATCTCGGCAATTAAGAGAGATAGAGCCGAAATCTCTTCGGTACAAGACTCAGGACGCCGAGTACAATCTGTTCCACCCTTCATAGTTTAAAAATTCAACAAATGCCCGGCTAGCAAATTTGTCGGTTTTTTCGAAATATCTCGGCAATTAAGAGAGATAGAGCCGAAATCTCTTCGGTACAAGACTCAGGACGCCGAGTACAATCTGTTCCACCCTTCATAGTTTAAAAATTCAACAAATGCCCGGCTAGCAAATTTGTCGGTTTTTTCGAAATATCTCGGCAATTAAGAGAGATAGAGCCGAAATCTCTTCGGTACAAGACTCAGGACGCCGAGTACAATCTGTTCCACCCTTCAGAGTTTAAAAATTCAACAAATGCCCGGCTAGCAAATTTGTCGGTTTTTTCGAAATATCTCGGCAATTAAGAGAGATAGAGCCGAAATCTCTTCGGTACAAGACTCAGGACGCCGAGTACAATCTGTTCCACCCTTCAGAGTTTAAAAATTCAACAAATGCCCGGCTAGCAAATTTGTCGGTTTTTTCGAAATATCTCGGCAATTAAGAGAGATAGAGCCGAAATCTCTTCGGTACAAGACTCAGGACGCCGAGTACAATCTGTTCCACCCTTCAGAGTTTAAAAATTCAACAAATGCCCGGCTAGCAAATTTGTCGGTTTTTTCGAAATATCTCGGCAATTAAGAGAGATAGAGCCGAAATCTCTTCGGTACAAGACTCAGGACGCCGAGTACAATCTGTTCCACCCTTCATAGTTTAAAAATTCAACAAATGCCCGGCTAGCAAATTTGTCGGTTTTTTCGAAATATCTCGGCAATTAAGAGAGATAGAGCCGAAATCTCTTCGGTACAAGACTCAGGACGCCGAGTACAATCTGTTCCACCCTTCAGAGTTTAAAAATTCAACAAATGCCCGGCTAGCAAATTTGTCGGTTTTTTCGAAATATCTCGGCAATTAAGAGAGATAGAGCCGAAATCTCTTCGGTACAAGACTCAGGACGCCGAGTACAATCTGTTCCACCCTTCAGAGTTTAAAAATTCAACAAATGCCCGGCTAGCAAATTTGTCGGTTTTTTCGAAATATCTCGGCAATTAAGAGAGATAGAGCCGAAATCTCTTCGGTACAAGACTCAGGACGCCGAGTACAATCTGTTCCACCCTTCAGAGTTTAAAAATTCAACAAATGCCCGGCTAGCAAATTTGTCGGTTTTTTCGAAATATCTCGGCAATTAAGAGAGATAGAGCCGAAATCTCTTCGGTACAAGACTCAGGACGCCGAGTACAATCTGTTCCACCCTTCAGAGTTTAAAAATTCAACAAATGCCCGGCTAGCAAATTTGTCGGTTTTTTCGAAATATCTCGGCAATTAAGAGAGATAGAGCCGAAATCTCTTCGGTACAAGACTCAGGACGCCGAGTACAATCTGTTCCACCCTTCAGAGTTTAAAAATTCAACAAATGCCCGGCTAGCAAATTTGTCGGTTTTTTCGAAATATCTCGGCAATTAAGAGAGATAGAGCCGAAATCTCTTCGGTACAAGACTCAGGACGCCGAGTACAATCTGTTCCACCCTTCAGAGTTTAAAAATTCAACAAATGCCCGGCTAGCAAATTTGTCGGTTTTTTCGAAATATCTCGGCAATTAAGAGAGATAGAGCCGAAATCTCTTCGGTACAAGACTCAGGACGCCGAGTACAATCTGTTCCACCCTTCAGAGTTTAAAAATTCAACAAATGCCCGGCTAGCAAATTTGTCGGTTTTTTCGAAATATCTCGGCAATTAAGAGAGATAGAGCCGAAATCTCTTCGGTACAAGACTCAGGACGCCGAGTACAATCTGTTCCACCCTTCAGAGTTTAAAAATTCAACAAATGCCCGGCTAGCAAATTTGTCGGTTTTTTCGAAATATCTCGGCAATTAAGAGAGATAGAGCCGAAATCTCTTCGGTACAAGACTCAGGACGCCGAGTACAATCTGTTCCACCCTTCAGAGTTTAAAAATTCAACAAATGCCCGGCTAGCAAATTTGTCGGTTTTTTCGAAATATCTCGGCAATTAAGAGAGATAGAGCCGAAATCTCTTCGGTACAAGACTCAGGACGCCGAGTACAATCTGTTCCACCCTTCAGAGTTTAAAAATTCAACAAATGCCCGGCTAGCAAATTTGTCGGTTTTTTCGAAATATCTCGGCAATTAAGAGAGATAGAGCCGAAATCTCTTCGGTACAAGACTCAGGACGCCGAGTACAATCTGTTCCACCCTTCAGAGTTTAAAAATTCAACAAATGCCCGGCTAGCAAATTTGTCGGTTTTTTCGAAATATCTCGGCAATTAAGAGAGATAGAGCCGAAATCTCTTCGGTACAAGACTCAGGACGCCGAGTACAATCTGTTCCACCCTTCAGAGTTTAAAAATTCAACAAATGCCCGGCTAGCAAATTTGTCGGTTTTTTCGAAATATCTCGGCAATTAAGAGAGATAGAGCCGAAATCTCTTCGGTACAAGACTCAGGACGCCGAGTACAATCTGTTCCACCCTTCAGAGTTTAAAAATTCAACAAATGCCCGGCTAGCAAATTTGTCGGTTTTTTCGAAATATCTCGGCAATTAAGAGAGATAGAGCCGAAATCTCTTCGGTACAAGACTCAGGACGCCGAGTACAATCTGTTCCACCCTTCAGAGTTTAAAAATTCAACAAATGCCCGGCTAGCAAATTTGTCGGTTTTTTCGAAATATCTCGGCAATTAAGAGAGATAGAGCCGAAATCTCTTCGGTACAAGACTCAGGACGCCGAGTACAATCTGTTCCACCCTTCAGAGTTTAAAAATTCAACAAATGCCCGGCTAGCAAATTTGTCGGTTTTTTCGAAATATCTCGGCAATTAAGAGAGATAGAGCCGAAATCTCTTCGGTACAAGACTCAGGACGCCGAGTACAATCTGTTCCACCCTTCAGAGTTTAAAAATTCAACAAATGCCCGGCTAGCAAATTTGTCGGTTTTTTCGAAATATCTCGGCAATTAAGAGAGATAGAGCCGAAATCTCTTCGGTACAAGACTCAGGACGCCGAGTACAATCTGTTCCACCCTTCAGAGTTTAAAAATTCAACAAATGCCCGGCTAGCAAATTTGTCGGTTTTTTCGAAATATCTCGGCAATTAAGAGAGATAGAGCCGAAATCTCTTCGGTACAAGACTCAGGACGCCGAGTACAATCTGTTCCACCCTTCAGAGTTTAAAAATTCAACAAATGCCCGGCTAGCAAATTTGTCGGTTTTTTCGAAATATCTCGGCAATTAAGAGAGATAGAGCCGAAATCTCTTCGGTACAAGACTCAGGACGCCGAGTACAATCTGTTCCACCCTTCAGAGTTTAAAAATTCAACAAATGCCCGGCTAGCAAATTTGTCGGTTTTTTCGAAATATCTCGGCAATTAAGAGAGATAGAGCCGAAATCTCTTCGGTACAAGACTCAGGACGCCGAGTACAATCTGTTCCACCCTTCAGAGTTTAAAAATTCAACAAATGCCCGGCTAGCAAATTTGTCGGTTTTTTCGAAATATCTCGGCAATTAAGAGAGATAGAGCCGAAATCTCTTCGGTACAAGACTCAGGACGCCGAGTACAATCTGTTCCACCCTTCAGAGTTTAAAAATTCAACAAATGCCCGGCTAGCAAATTTGTCGGTTTTTTCGAAATATCTCGGCAATTAAGAGAGATAGAGCCGAAATCTCTTCGGTACAAGACTCAGGACGCCGAGTACAATCTGTTCCACCCTTCAGAGTTTAAAAATTCAACAAATGCCCGGCTAGCAAATTTGTCGGTTTTTTCGAAATATCTCGGCAATTAAGAGAGATAGAGCCGAAATCTCTTCGGTACAAGACTCAGGACGCCGAGTACAATCTGTTCCACCCTTCAGAGTTTAAAAATTCAACAAATGCCCGGCTAGCAAATTTGTCGGTTTTTTCGAAATATCTCGGCAATTAAGAGAGATAGAGCCGAAATCTCTTCGGTACAAGACTCAGGACGCCGAGTACAATCTGTTCCACCCTTCAGAGTTTAAAAATTCAACAAATGCCCGGCTAGCAAATTTGTCGGTTTTTTCGAAATATCTCGGCAATTAAGAGAGATAGAGCCGAAATCTCTTCGGTACAAGACTCAGGACGCCGAGTACAATCTGTTCCACCCTTCAGAGTTTAAAAATTCAACAAATGCCCGGCTAGCAAATTTGTCGGTTTTTTCGAAATATCTCGGCAATTAAGAGAGATAGAGCCGAAATCTCTTCGGTACAAGACTCAGGACGCCGAGTACAATCTGTTCCACCCTTCAGAGTTTAAAAATTCAACAAATGCCCGGCTAGCAAATTTGTCGGTTTTTTCGAAATATCTCGGCAATTAAGAGAGATAGAGCCGAAATCTCTTCGGTACAAGACTCAGGACGCCGAGTACAATCTGTTCCACCCTTCAGAGTTTAAAAATTCAACAAATGCCCGGCTAGCAAATTTGTCGGTTTTTTCGAAATATCTCGGCAATTAAGAGAGATAGAGCCGAAATCTCTTCGGTACAAGACTCAGGACGCCGAGTACAATCTGTTCCACCCTTCAGAGTTTAAAAATTCAACAAATGCCCGGCTAGCAAATTTGTCGGTTTTTTCGAAATATCTCGGCAATTAAGAGAGATAGAGCCGAAATCTCTTCGGTACAAGACTCAGGACGCCGAGTACAATCTGTTCCACCCTTCAGAGTTTAAAAATTCAACAAATGCCCGGCTAGCAAATTTGTCGGTTTTTTCGAAATATCTCGGCAATTAAGAGAGATAGAGCCGAAATCTCTTCGGTACAAGACTCAGGACGCCGAGTACAATCTGTTCCACCCTTCAGAGTTTAAAAATTCAACAAATGCCCGGCTAGCAAATTTGTCGGTTTTTTCGAAATATCTCGGCAATTAAGAGAGATAGAGCCGAAATCTCTTCGGTACAAGACTCAGGACGCCGAGTACAATCTGTTCCACCCTTCAGAGTTTAAAAATTCAACAAATGCCCGGCTAGCAAATTTGTCGGTTTTTTCGAAATATCTCGGCAATTAAGAGAGATAGAGCCGAAATCTCTTCGGTACAAGACTCAGGACGCCGAGTACAATCTGTTCCACCCTTCAGAGTTTAAAAATTCAACAAATGCCCGGCTAGCAAATTTGTCGGTTTTTTCGAAATATCTCGGCAATTAAGAGAGATAGAGCCGAAATCTCTTCGGTACAAGACTCAGGACGCCGAGTACAATCTGTTCCACCCTTCAGAGTTTAAAAATTCAACAAATGCCCGGCTAGCAAATTTGTCGGTTTTTTCGAAATATCTCGGCAATTAAGAGAGATAGAGCCGAAATCTCTTCGGTACAAGACTCAGGACGCCGAGTACAATCTGTTCCACCCTTCAGAGTTTAAAAATTCAACAAATGCCCGGCTAGCAAATTTGTCGGTTTTTTCGAAATATCTCGGCAATTAAGAGAGATAGAGCCGAAATCTCTTCGGTACAAGACTCAGGACGCCGAGTACAATCTGTTCCACCCTTCAGAGTTTAAAAATTCAACAAATGCCCGGCTAGCAAATTTGTCGGTTTTTTCGAAATATCTCGGCAATTAAGAGAGATAGAGCCGAAATCTCTTCGGTACAAGACTCAGGACGCCGAGTACAATCTGTTCCACCCTTCAGAGTTTAAAAATTCAACAAATGCCCGGCTAGCAAATTTGTCGGTTTTTTCGAAATATCTCGGCAATTAAGAGAGATAGAGCCGAAATCTCTTCGGTACAAGACTCAGGACGCCGAGTACAATCTGTTCCACCCTTCAGAGTTTAAAAATTCAACAAATGCCCGGCTAGCAAATTTGTCGGTTTTTTCGAAATATCTCGGCAATTAAGAGAGATAGAGCCGAAATCTCTTCGGTACAAGACTCAGGACGCCGAGTACAATCTGTTCCACCCTTCAGAGTTTAAAAATTCAACAAATGCCCGGCTAGCAAATTTGTCGGTTTTTTCGAAATATCTCGGCAATTAAGAGAGATAGAGCCGAAATCTCTTCGGTACAAGACTCAGGACGCCGAGTACAATCTGTTCCACCCTTCAGAGTTTAAAAATTCAACAAATGCCCGGCTAGCAAATTTGTCGGTTTTTTCGAAATATCTCGGCAATTAAGAGAGATAGAGCCGAAATCTCTTCGGTACAAGACTCAGGACGCCGAGTACAATCTGTTCCACCCTTCAGAGTTTAAAAATTCAACAAATGCCCGGCTAGCAAATTTGTCGGTTTTTTCGAAATATCTCGGCAATTAAGAGAGATAGAGCCGAAATCTCTTCGGTACAAGACTCAGGACGCCGAGTACAATCTGTTCCACCCTTCAGAGTTTAAAAATTCAACAAATGCCCGGCTAGCAAATTTGTCGGTTTTTTCGAAATATCTCGGCAATTAAGAGAGATAGAGCCGAAATCTCTTCGGTACAAGACTCAGGACGCCGAGTACAATCTGTTCCACCCTTCAGAGTTTAAAAATTCAACAAATGCCCGGCTAGCAAATTTGTCGGTTTTTTCGAAATATCTCGGCAATTAAGAGAGATAGAGCCGAAATCTCTTCGGTACAAGACTCAGGACGCCGAGTACAATCTGTTCCACCCTTCAGAGTTTAAAAATTCAACAAATGCCCGGCTAGCAAATTTGTCGGTTTTTTCGAAATATCTCGGCAATTAAGAGAGATAGAGCCGAAATCTCTTCGGTACAAGACTCAGGACGCCGAGTACAATCTGTTCCACCCTTCAGAGTTTAAAAATTCAACAAATGCCCGGCTAGCAAATTTGTCGGTTTTTTCGAAATATCTCGGCAATTAAGAGAGATAGAGCCGAAATCTCTTCGGTACAAGACTCAGGACGCCGAGTACAATCTGTTCCACCCTTCAGAGTTTAAAAATTCAACAAATGCCCGGCTAGCAAATTTGTCGGTTTTTTCGAAATATCTCGGCAATTAAGAGAGATAGAGCCGAAATCTCTTCGGTACAAGACTCAGGACGCCGAGTACAATCTGTTCCACCCTTCAGAGTTTAAAAATTCAACAAATGCCCGGCTAGCAAATTTGTCGGTTTTTTCGAAATATCTCGGCAATTAAGAGAGATAGAGCCGAAATCTCTTCGGTACAAGACTCAGGACGCCGAGTACAATCTGTTCCACCCTTCAGAGTTTAAAAATTCAACAAATGCCCGGCTAGCAAATTTGTCGGTTTTTTCGAAATATCTCGGCAATTAAGAGAGATAGAGCCGAAATCTCTTCGGTACAAGACTCAGGACGCCGAGTACAATCTGTTCCACCCTTCAGAGTTTAAAAATTCAACAAATGCCCGGCTAGCAAATTTGTCGGTTTTTTCGAAATATCTCGGCAATTAAGAGAGATAGAGCCGAAATCTCTTCGGTACAAGACTCAGGACGCCGAGTACAATCTGTTCCACCCTTCAGAGTTTAAAAATTCAACAAATGCCCGGCTAGCAAATTTGTCGGTTTTTTCGAAATATCTCGGCAATTAAGAGAGATAGAGCCGAAATCTCTTCGGTACAAGACTCAGGACGCCGAGTACAATCTGTTCCACCCTTCAGAGTTTAAAAATTCAACAAATGCCCGGCTAGCAAATTTGTCGGTTTTTTCGAAATATCTCGGCAATTAAGAGAGATAGAGCCGAAATCTCTTCGGTACAAGACTCAGGACGCCGAGTACAATCTGTTCCACCCTTCAGAGTTTAAAAATTCAACAAATGCCCGGCTAGCAAATTTGTCGGTTTTTTCGAAATATCTCGGCAATTAAGAGAGATAGAGCCGAAATCTCTTCGGTACAAGACTCAGGACGCCGAGTACAATCTGTTCCACCCTTCAGAGTTTAAAAATTCAACAAATGCCCGGCTAGCAAATTTGTCGGTTTTTTCGAAATATCTCGGCAATTAAGAGAGATAGAGCCGAAATCTCTTCGGTACAAGACTCAGGACGCCGAGTACAATCTGTTCCACCCTTCAGAGTTTAAAAATTCAACAAATGCCCGGCTAGCAAATTTGTCGGTTTTTCGAAATATCTCGGCAATTAAGAGAGATAGAGCCGAAATCTCTTCGGTACAAGACTCAGGACGCCGAGTACAATCTGTTCCACCCTTCAGAGTTTAAAAATTCAACAAATGCCCGGCTAGCAAATTTGTCGGTTTTTTCGAAATATCTCGGCAATTAAGAGAGATAGAGCCGAAATCTCTTCGGTACAAGACTCAGGACGCCGAGTACAATCTGTTCCACCCTTCAGAGTTTAAAAATTCAACAAATGCCCGGCTAGCAAATTTGTCGGTTTTTTCGAAATATCTCGGCAATTAAGAGAGATAGAGCCGAAATCTCTTCGGTACAAGACTCAGGACGCCGAGTACAATCTGTTCCACCCTTCAGAGTTTAAAAATTCAACAAATGCCCGGCTAGCAAATTTGTCGGTTTTTTCGAAATATCTCGGCAATTAAGAGAGATAGAGCCGAAATCTCTTCGGTACAAGACTCAGGACGCCGAGTACAATCTGTTCCACCCTTCAGAGTTTAAAAATTCAACAAATGCCCGGCTAGCAAATTTGTCGGTTTTTTCGAAATATCTCGGCAATTAAGAGAGATAGAGCCGAAATCTCTTCGGTACAAGACTCAGGACGCCGAGTACAATCTGTTCCACCCTTCAGAGTTTAAAAATTCAACAAATGCCCGGCTAGCAAATTTGTCGGTTTTTTCGAAATATCTCGGCAATTAAGAGAGATAGAGCCGAAATCTCTTCGGTACAAGACTCAGGACGCCGAGTACAATCTGTTCCACCCTTCAGAGTTTAAAAATTCAACAAATGCCCGGCTAGCAAATTTGTCGGTTTTTTCGAAATATCTCGGCAATTAAGAGAGATAGAGCCGAAATCTCTTCGGTACAAGACTCAGGACGCCGAGTACAATCTGTTCCACCCTTCAGAGTTTAAAAATTCAACAAATGCCCGGCTAGCAAATTTGTCGGTTTTTTCGAAATATCTCGGCAATTAAGAGAGATAGAGCCGAAATCTCTTCGGTACAAGACTCAGGACGCCGAGTACAATCTGTTCCACCCTTCAGAGTTTAAAAATTCAACAAATGCCCGGCTAGCAAATTTGTCGGTTTTTTCGAAATATCTCGGCAATTAAGAGAGATAGAGCCGAAATCTCTTCGGTACAAGACTCAGGACGCCGAGTACAATCTGTTCCACCCTTCAGAGTTTAAAAATTCAACAAATGCCCGGCTAGCAAATTTGTCGGTTTTTTCGAAATATCTCGGCAATTAAGAGAGATAGAGCCGAAATCTCTTCGGTACAAGACTCAGGACGCCGAGTACAATCTGTTCCACCCTTCAGAGTTTAAAAATTCAACAA